>JAQMYJ010000019.1:17766036-17786492 GCA_030014305.1 Clarias laeviceps | reverse complement strand
AGACCACTGATATATAGAGTAGGTCAGACCATAAATAACCCATACACAGTAGATCAGACCACTGATATATAGAGTAGATCAGACCATAAATAACCCATACACAGTAGATCAGACCACTGATATATAGAGTAGGTAAGACCATAAATAACCCATACACAGTAGATCAGACCACTGATATATAGAGTAGGTCAGACCATAAATAATCCATACACAGTAGATCAGACCACTGATATATAGAGTAGGTCAGACCATAAATAACCCATACACAGTAGATCAGACCACTGATATATAGAGTTAGATCAGACCACATGAGATTGGGACTGACAGTAGTGTCAAGCTTTTATTTGGATCACATTTAAATGAAATGTTTTAAAGTGCACAGAACAGCACTGTAGCAGCAGTGGGTTGATTCAAGTATTAGGCGTTGCAGATAAAAATAAAAAAATAATAAAAAAATTCCCCACAAATCCTGTGGTTTGGAAACCACCCGACACAAGCATTAGCCTAAATCTGGCTTTAATGACTATATAGTTCTAAACTCCAGTTTACACAAAGTACACAGTAGCCCCCAGCTTTACTTCCTCGAAGAAGCGTACACGAATAAATATTCTGTTTATCGATAAACAAGCCAGAAATTTCCCCGGATACATGTTAAACATGCTCACCGCGGTGATAATGCTATCATTGAGCAATGCTATGCTACATGCCTGTTTTCTTTTTTTTTTAACGACTCTGATGAAAAGTGGACAGCGATAACAGCTTTTAAAAACAAGGATATTAAAATAGACTTCACAACAATTCCTGACTAATTATATAGTAGATCTTAACTGAGGTTTCTTTTCTTCCGCCTTTTGTTTTATCCCTGCATGTCTCAATTGTCAGACTGGCATCGCTGGCATGGCGTTGGAAGTGCCAACACATCCGCGTGTCCGCAAGCAAGCTGTGTGAAGTATTCGTATGACATCTGTGGGAAAAATCCTTGGACCTGATTCAAATATTGACCTCATAAATCATTAGCTATGCTTTAGATAACATACCACAGCATTGTGGTCTGGGACCGACAGCAGCGCTGACATTTTCATATCTTTTGAACACGTACGTAAACAATCTACACCTATTTTAGACCTCGTTTGTTTGTGGTTGAGTTCAAATCCCACTTCTGCCAAAAAGCTTGAGAGTCCACGAGTTAGTCCCTGAAGTTATCGGAATTATCTTTGCCTCATTAACAAAAAACTTTTTCAAGCTTCCAGTAAATTCTAACCTTGTTTTTATTGCAGTGATCAGGTACTGAGAATAATTCCCAGCAGTCCCGGAGAGATCCGTTATCTCGAACAGCTGTTTAAGAACATAACGGTGAGTCGTTTAATTATTTATTATTAATCAATAAGCAATTTATTAATATAAAACACAGTGTGACTTGCGCTTCAGTGAATGCTAACAACTAGACAAAAGGCTTTATAATAAAGATGCCAAGATAATAAAGATGCCAGTTGTTTCACTGTTTACAGTTGTATCTATATATATAATCTGCAGTTATGAATCACCTCGCATAATCTGTTGTTATTACAAAATAGCATTTTTTTGCAATAACAAAATAAATTTTTAGATGTTCAGATGGGTCTCCAGTGTGCAAAAAGCATTTCCAACTTTTTGTGGGATTGTTTTTTTGTTTTTTTGTATTAAACAAGCAAATTAGAGTTTTCCCATAATCTGACCTCATCTAAAAAGATCCCAGAAATGTAACAAATTCCTACAATTGAAAAAATGGAAATGTTTGTGGGAAATGTATTATGTTTCTTGGATTATTACATCAACACCTGCAGATTTGTATTGTATATACACAGACGCTGAAATGGTACATTTGGAGGAGGAATAAAGTTAGATTGAGATGTGAAGAAATGTATTATCTGTCTGGTAAGTACAGTGAAAACGCACCGGAAAACACGACAGAAACCGTCGTCCCAAGCTGCCGCTATCAGCTGAACAAAGGCATGTGTGCGTCGCCCGGCATCAAGTTTTGCTCAGTCTGCAGTCCGGATCGCGTACATGATAAAATCATTTTGTGCAAAGTGGAGTGACGTTTAAGCTCTTGCCAAGAAGTGTCATCTGAACAAAACTGTGGCGAACAGAGTGATACACTTTATGAGTTGCACAAGTGCGCAGCGCAGAAAAAGAATAATGTCTCTAGATAGATTTTTTGTGAAACTGGCTGCCGCGTACGAACCAGAGGCAAAAAAAAAAAAAAAAACCAGAGCAAAAACCCAGAAAGGAGGATTACCCAGTGTTATTATGGAAAGGGACTCTCCCTCCAAACACTCTCCTCCTCCTCACCCATGTGAGTCTCCCTAAGAAAGGTGTGTGAACAGGACATGTAAAAATGAAGTGTTCGCTCTCTCCTGTACAGTTTATATTCATATTTAGTGCTGTGTAATTTTTGTATAATTAAGTTTGTTTTATGATATAAGCAAAATACATTTTGAATATAGCTCATAGTGACTGAGAACGGATTAATTCTATTTACATGCATTTCTGTGGAAAAAACTGAATCAGTCTACGACCAAATCGGGTTACGACCAGAACTCAGGAATGAATTATGTTCGTAAACTGAGGTTTCACTGTATAGAAATCCTGTATTCGGGTAAAAGTCCAGATTCCCTAGTGCTAATATTACAAAAGTGAAAATACAAAAGTACTCACCTTTAAATTTACTAAAGTTTTACATTTATTTATTTTTAAATTTACAGGTATTAAAAAATATACTGCTTTGACAGTCTGATCATTTAGATTTCTACATATTTTCTAACATATTTTATACTCATTTCCCTGATTTTCTTTGAATTCTGTAAAGCTGCTTTGTGACAATGACCACTGTTAAAAGCGCTATAGAAATATAATTCAATTGAATTGAATTGAATTGTATTTGTGTACAGTAGACTTTTTCATAATAAAAATCTTTCTCTCTTTCTCTCTTTCTCTCTTTCTATGTGAACTCTTTTCTCTGTTTTCATCACTGTCTGCAACCAGCTCTGCTTCTGATTTCAAACCCCCCTTTGCGTTGTTAGACGTGCCTCGAAGGAAAGGCAAGTCACGCAGTTCCGCTTAATAATCATATTCATCAAAATGTTTCCACTTCAAATGCTACACACCACTGTGGTTATGCAATGCAACGCTGTGCAGAAATGTAGTACAGATATTTCCTATAGGATGTAGTGGAGTAAAAGTTACCTCCCACCTCTGGGTGTTCCAGCGAGAGCATTAAAACACACTTTTGGGAGAACTCTAAGCTCAAAGATGCTCTGTGTCAGTCTGTTAAATAGTAAAATATGGGACCCTTAAAGGACACACAAAAAAGTGTAGAGGGTTTTTTTTACTACTAAAAATACCTCAAATATGATTTAGCAAATATACAGGAAGTTCTTACTATGGTGGGATCTGATCTCACAACCTTCCAGTGCAAACCCTTTTCTTATCTACCGTACTTGTGTTTTGTCGCATTTTGTTGTTGCATCGGGGTGTGTGGCTCGTTGTCTAAGCAACAATATCGTTATCCCTCACTCGCTGGACCTATAGTTGAACCAGACTTCCAGTCTACTGGTTATTGACTTTAAACTGTTTGAACTCACAGTTAGTTGAGACTTTCTTAAACAAAAACCTGAATCAGGAGAGCACCAGGTGATGGCCGTTAAAACCACAACTCTCCAGAATGCAGATAATTAGAGTTGTTGCGTTAATGGTGGAATTGAAACACAGTTGGGGGATGTACAATTTGCTCGGAAGATTCTCCATTTGGGAATAATTATGTTCTGGTTAGAACAGAGAAAAGTGCTGTTTCTCATTACAGGATCAAGAGCTTGATTGTTCTATTTATGTTTTTTGTGTGAGAATAAAGTGAAGAAGATGCCGTTGATGGCTGAGCTTTTGTTTCAACTTGAATGTGTTAGTATTAATTTTTATTAGTGTCTGTTACGGAACATGTCTTTGAAATATTTACATACGTCCTTAATAGAGACTATGAAACGTTTTATAGTTTCTTGTTCGTGTTAACCTTTTTATGTTCATTCGTTTTTTTGGATTCCTTTTTATAAATGATGAATAATAGATTGACGACACCTATGTTTAGTTTAGGATACATAAAACCAGTGAAATATTATTATTTAATTAAGTGTTTATTGTATCTGAGTACACTTTACAGCAGGTTAAGGCAAGTTTCCAATTTTATCGTTGACTCCATAACATATCATAACAGATGCACATATTAGTACTTGTTGTTGTTAGTCTTTGGCCTGCTCCCATCGGGGGCTCGCCACAGCAGACCATCAATCCGCACAACAACTTGGCCCAGGTTTTACACTGCATGCCCTTCCCGCCACAACCCTCCCATTTTATCCGCGCCTGGGACCGGCACTGCATGCACTGGCCAGCCACCGACGGCGGGGCTCGAGCTCAGATCCTCAGATCCACAAAACAATAACCTAGAGCGTTAGCCACCTGAGCTACAGTACCACACCCCCAGAAGCACATATTTGTACAGTATAAAAAGGAGTACATTAAAGGAGTTCCTGAGAGGCCAGTGTTTCAGACATGAAGCAGGCAGACAGAGAAAACGTTCTACCTTGATGGAATCCGAGCACTAGTGAAAGACTGGAATAAGTGCCTTAGTGTAGCAGGGAATTATATAGAGAAATAAAGGGAATTATGTGATCTCTAATTCTGTGCAATCAAAAGTCCCGGTTTGACTTGAACAATCCTAAATAACTTAACAGAAAGCAGTTGTGTCCGGAATAAATGATGTGATAATTGTAAATGAGCTCATGGAATAATTGTGAATGGTCAAATGGGCATGAATAAAAAGGACGTAAGCACAGTACATTTTTCAGATTTGTTGATAAATAGTTTAGTGAAAACCTAATAAAAAGAAATTGTACTTCATAAATTCTTCTAAAGTTAGTTCCAATAGTCTGTCTAATAGTCTAACTATGTGGTATTTAATGCTAAGACTTCTTAATGACCCATAAAACCTTGGAGGAAAAAAAATCTTTTCAGAAGTGTCCTGTCTCATCTAAGGTTTCCAAATATTTGAAATGTGTCCTTGATCCTGAGCCCAAGTCGAATCGGTATGCTGTTGGAAGCCACTTTTCAGGGACAAGTGTGTATGTGTGTTATGTTTACACAGCTGCCTCTGGGTTATTTCATTTACTTAGAGATGATTCCCTTGGAGCTGCGCTACCACGACACTGTTGAGGAACGAAGCAGTTCGTGAGGATTTTTTCTTCTTATAGGTTTTATTTTCAAGGTCGGATTTGGACATAGTAGCTGCACAGTCAATCTAGTGAATATACTGTGGTTTATTGTGGCAGGTGGACAAACGTGATCAATGCCTGTAACAACACGTGTGATTTATTGGATAAGACGTGTACTTGAGGAGAGCACTGAAGGAAAGGATTGTGCTGCTCTTAATAAACAGCAAATTGTTATTTTAAATGAATCTTTTGACGAAAAAAAAAGGGAGAAATCTGTAAATACTTTTAAAAGAATAAGATCTACATCTATAGCAATTGATATCACACTGTCAGCTTGAGAATTAATGACACCCTTAGCAAGGACATCATTTGGGCAAACAAATAGAAATAGTACACACCAATATTGACATTTTGCACCTAATAATCATGAAAAAATTGTACTTGTAAATCTTTCTTTTAATAAAAATATCTCTAAAAAAAGATTTAGAATAAATGCAATAAAGTAATGCTTAGGAAAAAGAAATTCATAAATGCGGTGGTGCAAATCCTTGTTTCGCAGGAAGCATATTGCACTGCTATATTTTTATTATATAAAATTTTTGTTTCTAAAAATATACTATTGTGTTTAAATTAGACATTGTCAAATATTACTAATTCGGGATACGGACCGTCCGATACGATGTTTGCGTGATACCGAAGTGCCGTTTCGATTTGTACTGCGATTCTTTTAAAAAATCTTTTAAAAGAAATCTAAAATTTTAGATTTAGAATCTGTTTCAATTCTAAACGAACTTAGCAAATCATTCGCTCCTACCACACAGGACGATGTGCTGCCTGCCGATGTGTTAATAGTTTAGAGTGCGCCACCTGTAGGATTACAGACGAACCACAACATTTGACCTCCTCAAATGCAAATATATAAATTATGTTTTTTTTTCCTTTGGTAACCTTTTATTGGTTGTATCCAGGGAATTACGAGTTGCAACTTTGCCTTGAATGCAGCACTTGTTAACAACAAATCAATTAAACGGATAGAGAAATCGACAGTAGCTTTATTTACATAATAATCTTAACTATTATTTATCTCCTGCATGTTACAGCACATGTCAGTGCATTTCCCAGCTTTGTAGGGAGTTGGGGTCAGAGTGCAGGATCAGCAAGGCTAAAGTTCTCCTAGAGCAGATACAGTTCATGACCTTGCTCAATTATGGTAGCTCGCCAATGCAGGGGTTTGAACCCCCACCCTTTTACTCAACCCTGAGCCTTAACCATTCGGTCCACTGCTGACACTGCCTGGTTTTTTTTGGGGGGTGTTTTTATTTGCAAGCTCTTTTTTATACAGCATTTACTTCTGACTGAGCAATCTGATTGGACGAGAGGCATCTCCCGAGTGGTGATAATGGACGGTAACAGCACTATGGTGCTTAACTATATGTATCACTTTGCACCCCAGGTGTTCTAATAACAGTTAACTACACTAAATGTCAGTCGCAGCCTGGATGACAGTAGGTCTGTATGGTCCGCAGTACGTCTGCCGAAAACCGCATTCGAAACAAGTCGCAGTTAAACGTTCAGTTGCATCTAAACCATCCGTGTCCTTTTATTTATGGCAACAAAGAAAACCAGCTCCTGACACGAGGCTGAATTCCAAATTGCTGTCCGACGCCTGATCAAGGCCCCTACTTGGTGTGTTGAACAAGTGATTGTACACCCTACAGTACATAGCTTTCCATTTAACTATTTGGGATTCATCCTCGGAACCCGGAAGTTAACAGAGCTGATATTCTAAGGTGGAATAAGTTGGAAATATAAAGAGAAACTTATGGTATTTACAGGACTGTCCACCATCTCCATGGTTTATTCTCCTCAACTTTTGGCTACATAGTAGAATTTAAAACTATTTTCACCCCGTTAATTACACTGTCGGTCGATAACTGGCGGTCGCCAAAAATAACTGGTTAAATAAAAAAATTTTTAAAAAAAGAATTTGTTTATAATAAATGATGTTTTTGCGGAACTGTTGCGTTAAAGCAACATCACACTCGAGGTCTATATCCAGCAGTACAGCACTCCCTCTCGTGTGATATTTCTTAAGTATACTGTGATCAGATCTATCTGTAAGTATGGTTCGTCAAGTGATTGTTCCAGGACACGGCTTAAACCCAGACTATAGCTGTTTCAGGGACAAGATTGTCGTGGGACTTTAATAACCTCGATGCTAGACTTCCTCCAGTGAAAAGTATTTCTGGTAAAAGGTGAGTGTGTAAGCAAACATGCTGCTGTATTGAAATGGGATGCAGCTGGTGAAGCTAGTGCTGGGGGAAAAGTGAGGACAAGTCCATGCCACACACACACACACACACACACACACTACATTGTATACAAATTGTAAGGTTTGTCTATGTGTTGAGCGCTTTAAGAGCTTCAGTGGAAAGTGTTAATAATCAGAATATTAAACAGATCCTTGACAGTTTCAGTGCTGAGCAAAAGTATTGGCCTCCTTTCCTGATTACCAACACCACCTTAGACATACCGAGGGGACTTTAATATTAAATAACGTCAACCTGAAGACACAAATATCTGTTTAAAAAAAAATAATTATTCATGTTCAGAGCTGATCAGTACTGTAAATCGAGGACGGTGATCCTGCAGAGTTGGCGTTCCTCTTCCCGAAGAGAGACATGGAATACTACAGGAGTTCCACCATATGTTTTCAATTTGCTGTGGCTGTGTGGCTCATTAGCAGTGACACAAGTGCATGTGCGCACACACATATGGACATATACACAAACTCTCTCTCTCTCTCTCTCTCTCTCTCACTCTTTCCATTAGCCGTGTCCTTGGCCATCTGATTGCGGCTTTAAAGGAACAGCAATAAAATGTCAGTTAAACCTTGATGTCACTAATACATTGTCTGACTGGATGATCTTGTGCAGGTGGACCTCTGGCAGCCCAGCAGCTCGAACCTTATCCACGAGGGCAAAGCGGTAGACGTCCACGTGGAACGAGACAGGACAGCATGTCTCAAAAGTCTGCTTAGACGGGCGCACATTCAGCATGAGTAAGACTTTCCTTCAGCCTCGCTTTTTTAATATCTTAGGTTATCTGAGATTATTGCAGGCCCATGATCTGCACGAGGACGAGACTCGAGATGGTTGGAGCAGACGTTCGACATATCATTCCACCCATCAGTCATTTGTCTGTAGGAATGTGCGGAATATCTTTTGCTGATATTTTTTGGATAGCCTTACTTTCACCGATTTTTGTTTCGGGACGTCTAGGATAAAGCAATTAAAAGGCGATGACAAGAAATACTAACAAATTAACCTCAAAGATATGACCTCTAATGTGAAATGCGTGGAAGTGTGACCTCATATCGAATTTTTACTGTATGTATTTAGTATGGACGTTACTGATTAATCATTAATTAATCACTGGAGAATTTATCTGATTTAAAATGTATTAGCAATGCAATTTTTGTTTTGCATAGTATTTCTCACATGGCTCTGTGAGTAAACACAGATAAATCTGTAAATGTAAAAAAATCTGCTTAAAAATTTGACTAATTTAAATTCACAAAATGTAAAGATGTAATCCTGTACAGTGATAAATAAACAGACCTACTGTATACACGAGGGGCGTTCAAGTCAAACCGGGATTTGTGATTTAATTTCTTGTAAATAAAGTAAATCGCAGTGACATTTAACTTCAAGCACAATACGATGACGAGACTCTGAGCCCACTGCACTGATCCTTGAAAATCAGCGGATAATTTGTGGCCGACTTACGGAAGAGATGCATCTGCCTGTAGGAACTGTACACACAATCATTCAAACTCAGCTCAGAGTTATTCCCACGTCTCCCGTATTATCCTGACATCTGTCCAAGCCATTTCCACTTTTTACGATCATTAAAGGAGTTCCCAGGAGGCCAGCGTTTCAGGCAGTCTGATTTCTGGCATACTGAGAAAACTTTCTACCAAGCTCTAGTGTGACACTGGGATAAGTGCGTTAGTGTAGCAGGGGATTATATAGAGAAATAAAGGAAGTTTTCACTCTCACACAGCTTATTCCTCTCACACACTCACTCAAAGCAACAGACTGTGCGAAGGTTATTTTCCGTGACTCACTCCACTCTGCCCCCTGCTGTTCCCTCTGCCAGACTGCTGATTTCCGACGTCCAGAGAGAAATGGAGAAACAGACGGGGTATCGGTCGAACAGAAAGCGCAGATCTGTGTCCCAGTACAATTATGAAGTGTATCATCCTCTGCAGGAGGTGAGTGACAAAGCTAAGCAGCTCATATAAGATTCAGTAAGAAGTCCACTGACTGTTTAGAGGGTTTTTTTTTTTTTTTTTTTTTTTTGGAGGAATAATTTTTAAAAAGGGCTTTCAGTTTGAATGACTTACCCAGCACTGTGTCCTTGTCCATATTGAGAAGCCAAGGGAAAAAAAAACTATTTTAAACCTGAACCAAGGTGAAAAGCATGATACAAAACAGTCCATCTTCGATCGCCTTGAATGAAAGACCTTGCCATTTTAACTAACTAACACCAAACTTTATTATTGGTTCTCAAAGTGGGGTCCCTATGGAGCCACGAACCATGATCAAAATTTAAAAAAAAGTCAAAAGAGAACGGTCCGACTTGTCTAAACTGACAGAAAGTCAAGTAACCACTCTTTACAACCGTGATACAATACAGTATGTCGTAGTTTATGGTGGATGAGCTGCAACAGCAGGAGACACCCAGGAACAGAAATCTGAGGCTACAGGGGGGGGCAGATCGCCAAAACTATAGAGCTAAGGATTGGGAAAAAGCAAGCAACCTTTTTAACAAATAAATAAAGAAAGAATTTCCAGGGAAGCACGGTGGCTTAGTGATAGATTCCGGGTTTGTTTCCCGGTCCAGGTTCGATTCCCGCCTCTGTGTGCATGGAGTTTAATTTGGAAACGCTAATTGCCGTTTCCAAATTGCCCGTAGGGTGTGAATGAGTGTGTGAATGCGTGTATGTGTGTGTGATGATTGACACCATCACTGCTCAATCTAAACGTCATGCCTTGTTATAATACTGTGGCACCGTATTACGGATAAGAATTCCATTTTCATAAAACAAAAAAAAACAAAACACACACTCTCTCACCCAGAGTTTCTTTCAGCCCTAGATGAACTCACTGAGCCACTGATCACTTTGCAGTTCAGAGCACACACTCCGCGTGCTGACGAATGAGACTCCATTTCGCTTTGACAAGGCGCGGGTAATAAAACATCTCACACTAATCTTGATATCAGGAGCATTCTTTCATCGCCTTGACAGGAGCCACAGTAGATTCCTCAACACACTAAATAAATAATTGTAGCTTACTAGCAGGAATGATTATAAGGCATTGAGGTTATTAAAGTGAAAAAAAAAAGGGCTTTTAATGCCTTTGCATGCTCATCAGTACAAATATGGTCGCGTTTTACGTTAATGCTTTATCGCTTTGTGTAATTAAGAGAAATGATCTAATATACGAGTAATAATAAATACATACGAAATAGGTAAGAAAAGCATTAAACATCGGTGGTTGATCTGGTGATATTTTGTGTGAGGAGATGGAAGGAGTCTCCAGTTTCTTCAGTATCATACTGCAATTAAGGAAGTTAGGGAAAAACAGTTTGTTTATAGCTACTTTATTATAATAAATGACGTCCCATAACATTAAATGTAACTGTTAATGAATAATAAGAATATTATGTTCTTTTATTTATATAGAATTATTGCAGGTGTTAGAAAAACAGAGTGTGGAAGGATGTGCTGTTATATTAATATAATCAACATCAGGTTGGTAGCATAACATCTGGTCACATGACGCAACCCTGTCATTAAAATGTTTAATTTCTTACATGGTTACTTACATGCTTCATTTTTAAAGCAATTTACTGATTTTACAGGTACAAAGCCACGAGTTACTGTGGTGACCTACAGCCTTATTTCCGTTTTTTAACTTTACAGATCCAGAGCTGGATGTTCGAAATGAACCGGACCCATCCACACCTAGTCAACTTGTTTTCTATTGGACGATCCTACGAAGGACGGCCCCTTTACGTGCTCCAGGTATCGTGAAGACGGCAAATATTACATCGTTCACCTGATCAGAATCTGCCTTAATGACATCACAATCCCTCGTCTCGTGTCAGTTAGGAAAGCGTGCCTGGCCGAGTAAGAAGGCCGTGTGGATGGACTGTGGCGTTCATGCGCGGGAGTGGATCGGCCCTGCCTTCTGTCAGTGGTTTGTGAAGGAAGTAAGTCCTCCGCTATCTTCGTTCGCACGGTTTCCGTCATCTAGCCTTGAGTCTTCTGCTGCATGGTTTGTTTATACATTTGAAGGAAAGTGTACTCAGTATTAGATTAAGCAGCAAGTTGACATTAACAACAAGAGGCCATATACAGTCACGGAGGAATCGTTATTTACACTATGTGGCTAAAACACCTGACCGTCTCACTCATATGTACAGTTTCCCTTAACTGGAACTAACAGGCACAAAACCTGTTCCAGCATGATAATGCCAGCTGAGTTTCTGAGTGTCCTTTAAAGAGCCCCGATTTCAGCCCCACTGAATATCATCAGGATGAACTGAATGGAACTGGAGCCTCCGCACCTGACAGTCAGTGTCTGCCCTCACTAATGGTCTCACGGCTAAATAAGCTCAAACCCCCTCTAGGGAAGACTTTACTAGAAGAGTGGAGGTTATTATAACACCAAAGTGGGAATAAATCAGGAATGAGATTTTCACGTGTTCACAAACGTTTAGCCATATACTGTACGTAGTGTATTTTTTTTTTCATTATTAATCTGAAATGGTAAAAACTTACTAGAAATTAAGAAAACTCTTTCTGTGTGTTCAAAAGTATGACTGGTAGTGTATAATCCCATCTCCTGGGGCAAAACTGACTGGAGGGCCAAGAGAGTGCCAGGCTGAGTAAAATCCACTTCACACCATTAGTTTCACTTCACATCAGCTCAGACAGCCCTAAAGCTCCAGGCTGCTGAAATTTTAAAGCCATATTCTCTCAGGTTTCTCAGTTAAAGATAAATAGCCTTAGGAGTTGTGCAGATCGCGCTTGTGATGCTAATCTGATGGGGAATAAAATCCTTTTTAAAAGCCGGCTTCTATGTGCGAAGTTATTAAGTCATGCCCGTCGCTCCATCCTTACTGTACATCATGCCTTATTTTTTAATAATCATTTTATAACGTGTGCCTAATGAGTAAATAAGACACGATAACACAAAACGCATCAAGGAGGATAGAGAAATCAATAAGCAAGGAATGAAACATAACAGGAAAACAATCAACAATCATCAGGGTGTGATGTGGCCGGATGTGAAGTAGAGCATGTGTTAATCGGTGCAACAGATTACGGGTGCCAGATGGTCTGTGTCAGCGAAACTGTTTAAAAGAGAAGAATTAAAAGAAGAAAATTTTTATGTCATCAGATAAACAGGATGAACAGGATGGCTGCATCTGTTTTCTTTCTTTTGGTTTTCTCATTTCGTTTTCACATTTTTAAATTAGTATTACACTGTATTGTAATCTGATAACTGATAAAAACATTTTTGATGAAATTTTCAGTACCTTTTTACGCCACAGTGTGGCAGAGCATCGACACTCGGCCTCATCATCTCTCCCTGAATCTTATTTCTGCAACACTTACTGTATCTTTCTTATCACTTACTGTATCTTTCTTCTCATATATATATATATATATATCGGGAAAAACCACATAGGGATTGAAACCACCCAGAGATTGGGTTCCACTTGTGCTGCTGTTGGGGCGGCTGTGGTCCCTTGGAACGTGGCTCCACGGGACCTCTCGGGGAATGTCTGTGGTGCTGTTGGTTACGGGGTGGGTCGATTTTTATCTGGCATGTTCCATGAATGTTCGATTGGTTTGTGATCAGGGGAATTTGGAGGTTGGGGCAACAACCTTGAAGTCTTTGACACATCTAAACGCTTCTGTTTACGCTCTTCCGTGAGTTATTTCTGCACCAGGTACACCCGCAGACCACAAAAAAACAAATCACTGCACGCTGCTCTTATTTCATGTAAATCACAAGTGGGGCATCCATTTTTGCTCGCACCGCAGTTACAAATGTACTGATGTAATACATTCACACCTGCACAGTAGTAACTGGGGGGACAGTAGCCCTGAACAAAAAGTGCTGATAATACGGGAATATTTTAAAATATATGGTGTGCATATAATTTTTCACTCATCCTTATATATTTTATGATGTTTGTTTCTTTGCTAAATATGAGGCCTTGAAACATCGAAGAATTTGTGATCAGTACCTTCCTTTTTTCAAAAACGGAAAAAATGAAGATTAAACCATAGTGAGCTGTCTTTACTTTATTCTGCCAGCAAATTAAGCAAGCACCTAGACATTACATCAAAGATATTTTTTAAGAAAACAGTTTTTTGTTTGTTTTTTGCTAGAACATTTTAATAACCGTTATATTAAGAAGACTGCTAATTAGCAGACCATTATAATTCTGTGCTTTGTTTAAAAATATACTTTACATAAAAAACATCAATTTAAATACACTGTTCTTGCTGCCAAGGTCAGGGGTGTTCTTGCTGAAAAAGTCATTCTCGATTTTAAAGATTAGGATCAGAATTCCTAATCCTAAGCTTTGGATCAGAGTTTAAAATTGTTTTAAAAATCTTATTTCAAACACTTTCTAAAATGTCTGGACAAGAATGTCCAGACATTTCTCCCAATAGCAGATATATACAAGATGGTTGATGAGCAGATTACCTGAATTATGTCGCCCATCAATGAAGTGAAAGTTAAGAAACATGACACAGCCTTCACGATTAAAAGAAAAAGGTCGCAGACTTGCATCAGAGTATTTACTTTTCTTGCTCAGCAGCTGACAGTGTTTGACCTTGTGCTGTTGTGCTGGCCCTGTCTCTGGAGGAAATTAGACTTCATTCTGTTTATTTATTTGTTCATGTGCGTGTGTGTCTAATGCCTCCTACCCTCTCTGTGTACAGGCTTTGAACTCCTATCAGCACGACTCCAGCATGAGGCGGCTGCTAAAGCATCTGAACTTCTACATCATGCCGGTCTTCAATGTGGACGGATATCACTTCAGCTGGAAAAGTGTACTTTCACCCTCCTGGTTTATTTAACAGTGGTGTTTTGAATAGTCAACTAATATCAGTGTCTGTAATAATTCCTGACTCCTGAATGTTCTGGGAACTGATTTTCTCAGGAAAGTTACACAGTAATGTTCGAATTTGATTGTGCGTTATGATTTTGAGAAAGTTCTACTTATATTCCCATAACCTAAATAAAAAGAAGAAAAGGATGATGAAAAACAATTGCTGAACAATCAGAAAACACATAGAGGCACACTCAGAAATCAATTATTAAATAAATCCCATCTTCACATCTTCCCTTGTGATGGTTCCCTTACATCTGATAACCTTTCCTTTTTTACTTTTGAATGTCCTTCAATCTTTGCACATGATTAACTTTATTAGTTTACCATAGTTCAGTGAAAGTCCCTCTAATGTTCCTTTAACTTTTAATCTCTCAAAAACATTGCAATGGTTTGGAGAACATGTCCCCAACCTTCAGGGAACCTATAAATGGTCTAAACTTCATTGAAACTCTCCCAATTTTAGAATATATAAAAAAATATATATATAAAATATTCTTTTAAAATTCCCATAACTCATAAATATTTCAAACCACTGAAAAAACCTTGTGGTAATAACCTTTGACAGTTCGGAGAACATTCTCCCAGCATTCTGGTAAATAATTGTAATTTTTTTGGGAAACCTGCAACACCCTGGTATGGTTCACCATTCTGCAAAAGATTCTTCTATCATTTTCAAAACGTAAGAAAAAATAAGTTGCCAAGCTGTTGCTTAACATTCTGGTAACCTTAAAAATGATGTGGATTTCCTAGGATCCTAGCAGTAACCCTGGATGGTTCTCCTGATGTCTCTTTGAAACATTCCCCTAATTTTTCTGTTATGTGTTTATGTGTCTAATAAAACAGGATGGGTAGATTACATAATAATAATATTAATAATAATAATAATAATAATAATAATAAAAGGAGAAAATTGTGTTGTAAAGTTCCCAGAACATTTTGAAAAAGCAGTTTACTAAAAATAGACCCAAAACCCATAACCAAACATGAATAAATCTGACATACTTATGAATTTTTTTTCTTTCTCTTTGTCTCTCCCTCTTTCTCCCGAAGGATCGCTTTTGGAGGAAAACACGATCCAAAAAAGCCAAGTACCACTGCCGCGGTGTCGATGCCAACCGCAACTTTAAAGTGAAGTGGTGCGGTAAGTTGGCATCTTCCTGACCTGAAAACTTAAATAAAGATTAATTATTCATTAGAGCAAAAAAATTAATTAAAAATTGAAAATACAGTACATACAATGACGTAGAGCAAATGTAATTCTTGAATTGAAGATGCCAATGTCAATTTGGTAACATCATTCCACATAATATATTATTCTTGGTTAAATATGGTTAATTTTTTTTACCACAGTGACATCAGTTATGGAAATGCGTGGGTAAAGAGGTTGAATAATATGCTCTCACAGTCACCAGATTTGAAATTCCAGTCAAAAACTGGCTCAAATGTAATCAACAATATCTAATTCATGTATAGTATTCATTCATTTATTCATACATTCATCAAAGTTGAGTACTTTTTCACATAGGGCCAGGCGGATGTGGACAGCTTTTTCCGCCTTAATAAATAAACAAATAATTAAAAAACTGCATTTTGTATTTACTCGTATTATCTTGTAATATTCAAAGTGTGAATAATTTAAGCGTGATAAATATGCAAAAATAAATAAATAAACATCAGGAAGGGGCAAATACTTTTTCATAGCATTGTATATATTTATACAGGTTTCTGTTAGCCAGCTAGTAAACACTGGCTAACTAGGATTTCTGAGAGGATTTTCATAAGTCATAATTACAAATACTAGCTAGCTCCCTTGAGTCATGATCATGATGCTAGCTCTATGGCTGACAGGATCCATCATAGCTAGGTCTTTAAATTCATAATTACAATCCTAACAATCCTCTATGCCTAACTTATCAAACCTGACAGGATTTCTGATATGATTTTAAGTTGTATATACTGTATATAATGCTAGTTCTGTGACTTAACATGGTTAGGCATGGCTAACATGAGCTAACCTGACAGGATTTCTGAGAGGATTTTAAGAAATAATTATAAATGCCAGCAGTTTAAGTCATAATCTTGGTGACTAAAAAAAGCTAACCTGACAGGATTTTTTTCTATTTAAAGAAATTAATAAATGGTTATAAGCATTAATTGCTTGATTTTATAAGCTCATATCAAGCTATACCGACCGAATTTCTAGGAGGATTTCAAATCATATCTCTATAGCTAATACTGTATTTAAGCTAACCTGACAAGATTTGTAAAAGATGTTTAAATCACATTAATAATTCCTTACTATATTCACTATTTAGCTAGCTAATATAAATCAATTTAACCATAATATGCATTAATTTAATACTAAGATGTCTTTACTATTTTGTGAACATATACTGTACTAAAATAGTTTATATTGATAATTATTCTAGCTAGCTGGATAAATGAAGCTAACCTGACAGGAGTTGTGTGATAAAGGTTTGTGTCTTTCTGCTTGAAGATAAGTCTCTACTGTACTGGGGGTCATGTAATTAGTGTAAGCTTGTGTGTGATACTCATTTATTTGATGGTACGGTTGCTAAGCCACAATTATGTAAAAATTCTCCAGCCGTGTATCCAATAGGAACTATGTATACATTGATCATAGTCATATTCAGCATTATTTCTTTGAATTTTTAGATTACTTAAGTGATGCTTGATATTTTTAGGCTTTAGTTTATACTGTACATGGATAGGTTGTAAATTTGAAAATCCATTCTATGAGACACACAGAAAGAGAAACACTGCAAAAAAAAGTCTTGCTTTATACAGATTGTTAATTACTGGTTAAGTGGATTGTATACGGTCATTATGAGTGATGCCTATGTTGGCCGATCATACAGACAAAGCAGACCTGCACTAAATTTACCTACAACTCTTTGAGAGAATTAATTATTGCAGCGGAGCGGACACAGTAAAGAGTTAGCAGGTTTTATCTTCGGGTGTTTACCCTGAAACACTAACATTACCCTGAAACACCAACGTTTGTAGTTTTGGTGGGCATAATGAGGGACTAAGTAGTATAGATTAACTACATAATTCAAAAACCTTATACTGTACAGTAACTGGCTCAATAGAATAATTCCCAAGAAACTATTAATCATCTTTACATTTTTATTTTACTATAAATTTGTCATCCAAAATGCACAGTTTTGGTGTTATGAGGATTTGTTTCAGACCCATGCCAAACCCCTTTGCTCCCTCAGCACTAGCTTGCTCAGTTTTGATCTGGAAGTCATGTCGATCAAAAATAATTAACTCCCTCAAAACCAGCCTCAAACATGCTCCATTAAAAATGATTAGTGTTTCAGAGTGTGGAGAAAATGTATCAGCAAAAAAAACTACCTTGCTTTTTTCCATGCCAGCACTCTGTAAATTTTGGATACAAACCCAAAAACTTGTATCAAAGCCAGGGCTCCTGGCTTTCGCTGCAAAAATTAAAGAAGATTGATCAAACCATTTAGGACTTACGAATTTTTGTTTGGGACCTGACACAAAACCAAAATCCTTATAAATTAACACAGAGTTTACATTGTAATGAATATCACGGAAATCCGCCTGATTTTAAACTTTTGTAAAATCACCATCCATATCACGATTCTTAGAGCACACACACCAAACTTGACATCGTATAAGCAGAAAGCCTCCTCTCTTAAAATGTCCATAAAACATATCAGTAGCACTAAACGTTTCTGAGATTTCTGGCTTAAAGTCAGCACCGTCCCTTTTCTATTCAAGTCAATGCAAGTCAATGGTGTTGCATTCTCTGTGTGCGACTCAGCTGCGCAAAGAGTGGCTAGGATAACCAAGCTAAACCACACCCGTTCCACTCATACACACTCAGTGAATTCAGAGCCAGTATAAATACTTATATCTTGGGAATATCATGTGGATTAAGAATGAGCTGTTTTTACCAATTTGCCCAGGAAAAGTGATGCATGATTGCACCTCTACTTCACAATTCCTTCAGGTTTAGCTAGCTGGCCTGCTGCATGTATTTATAGTATATATATATATATATATATATATATATATATATATTTCTTTTACAGTAGTATTGAAAACTTTTTAATATTAAAAATGTATGCTCGTCTTGCAAAACACTTGCAGACCAAGTTACTCACAATCCAAGGTTTTACTGTACTTATTTACAGCTAACATAATTACACAAGACAGCAAATAGAGATAACAGTAATCAATTGACTCATGCTAGCTAGCAGGTTGTACAGTATGTGCTGATTATATATCAGAAAATATTTATTATTTATCATATGACCATGCTAACGCGTTTGGTAATCAATGGACACAAATTTAATTTGTAAACAGTAAGAAAAGTTAATCATAAGAGACAATCAACTGCTTAAAGTCTGAGCTCATGCAATTATTGACCTTAAAGCCATATTGAGGAACTCCAAAAAGTAATTGATTTAGAACTAAATAGAAATGTTGTAATTATGGAAAACGTCGGTTCTGTGTTTTTATAAATTTCCGGTAAAAATCTCTTCTGGCAGTGTATTTTTTAGTTTCTACGTCTCACTTCCTGTAAAGACACACACACACACACACATATTGTATAGACTACGTCAGTGAAGGCCACTGTAAATGATTTTCAAGTAGAGTCGAGGGATGATTTAGCAAAAAACTATGTGATAACTGTCCCTGAATACCAATACAGAAACAAGAAAAAAAAAACGATCGAAAGCCGTCCTGATATTACCATTTCTTTGCATCTCCTGCAGAAGAGGGCGCCTCCACACACCCCTGCGACGACACCTACTGCGGCCCTTTCCCCGAGTCCGAGCCCGAGGTGAAGGCCGTCTCCCATTTCCTGCGCAAACACAAGAAACACATGAGGGCTTACATATCCATTCACGCCTATGCTCAGATGCTCCTGTACCCTTACTCCTACAAATATGGCACCATCCCCAATTTTGACTGTGTGGTAAGTGAAAATATCCTCAGGTCTGCTTTAAAGGGTTTGTCATTTATTCATGATAAAAACGAATGGGTTAGTTCTTGCTCTTAACGGAGGTTTATTAAAGAAAAAGTGGATAAAGCATCCAAATCAATCCTATATACTGTATATATACAGTACAGTATATATATATCCCTATATACAGTATATATTTTATGTTAAGAAAATGAAAGATCATTTGTCTGCACTGGCTTTTTAATAAGGTTTTATATAATAACAAACTACAATACAGTATATTTTACCACATTTGAGACAAAGACTAGCATGTTTAAAGGAACATTTTGGCACTGTTCGTGTATTTTAAACTGTGCTAAATTTAGAAAATACTACACTTGGAGGTACAGCTTTTTTTTTTTTATTTGCTCATTTGCTTTTTTAAGTGTCAAATTGTGATTTGTGCGAATTAAACCCTGATAAGCCTTTGTATTCCCCATATTGATTCTCCATCCGATCTGGTGAATAATAGTAAATATGTCTTATGAGTTGTGTTTACATATGGAGCTAAGCCGCTGTTTTTTCCACCTAGGGGCGGAGCTTATTTCTGAGCTAGATACATAAATACATGCACAAGCCTGAATTATAGAAACTAGCCATTTCTATTGCTAGTAAAAATCTGTTTTTTTAAGCTATTGCTGAAATGATAGATACGTACAGATCTAGAAACACTTTCGTAGCACCTCTAAGTCTAAAGTGACCTGTCTATAAAGCCGTAAACTGTATCTGCAATAAATGTTCACAGGAAACAGCAGCTCAGAGTGCCGTGAGCGCCCTTTACTCCGCATACGGAGTCAGATACAGATACGGCCCTGCTTCCACAACGCTGTGTGAGTATGACTTGAAGCATTTTCCAAACATGACACTAATGATGTCATGTCACATTTGGCGCTTTTCCACTGCGTGGTACGACTCGGCACGGCACGGCACGGCTCGTTACGGCACCGCACGGCTCAGTTCGACTCGGTTTGCGTTTCCACTGCAGTTTAGTACCGCTTTAG
>JAQMYJ010000019.1:17754903-17765936 GCA_030014305.1 Clarias laeviceps | reverse complement strand
AGGTGGTACTAAAAAAAGGACCAGGTACCAGGTACTGTTCCCAGTGGAAACCCCCCCAAAAGTGAGCTGTACTGAACCGTGCCGTGCCGTACTATGCAGTGGAAAAGCGCCAATTGTGTGTCTGAATCATCAGCCGTGTTTCAAAGGCGAAGACTCGGTCAAGGTAGCATCAAGCAATTTGTTAGCTTAAGCACGATTGTAAGGTAGTTTTTAAAGGTTGTAAGGTAGAATTTTCAACTGGTCAGAACAGTAATTCAGCTTAGAACTTACATGATGCCAAGACTGTGGTGTGCATAATTGCTTGTGCTTTATATAGTCTAAACAGGAAGTGATGACGCAATGGCGAAAGCATATTACTTTGTGTTACTGTACTGTACATTTCTTCAGCGTTTTGCTATTTCGCTTCATTTGCAGACGTAAGCTCAGGGAGTTCTATCGACTGGGCCTACAAGAACGGCATCCCCTATGCTTTCGCCTTTGAGCTGCGTGATACAGGTCATTACGGTTTCCTCTTGCCAGAGGTCCTGATTGGTCCGACCTGCACCGAGACGATGAGGGCAGTAAGGGCCATTGCCTCCGGCCTGCTAAAGAAATGCACCGGATGAAGAAATAGCACTATTTATATTATGTCTCTTTCTCTCTGTCTCCTTCTGCCTCTTTCTCTGTCCTTCCCATTGTGCTCTGGGCCAAAGCTTAGAGTGCGAATCCGTGCCTGTGGGCTGTTTCCACCACTCCCAATGCTGATATTCCAAAAATGTTATATGTCCTGGAAAACTGACTCTGGAATCATGTGAGCAGATTTGGCTGGATCTTAATTCTATGATTATATATGATTATATCTATCATGCAGCAATTTTAGTGCCTTTACCTCATTATCAGGTTGTATAAGGAGAAATGTGATGTTGTTGGCTTAAAACAATGTACTTTTCGATAAGTACCTCTGTTTGTAAAGCCTAGTACAGCTGTTGAGACAAAAGCAGACCAGTTCGAGCACTTGCTGAAACAAGAACCTTATGTCAGTACAGTATGTAAGGACACAGACCAAAGAGTGTAAATATTATTTACTTGTTTATACATATTATATACTGTATATACGTATGAGGGGTGTTCACGTCAAGCCCGGACTTTTGATTACACAGAAGAAAAACAGAACACAATTATGAAGGAAAACCTCCCATTGTTTCTTAATATAAACCCCTCCTACACTAATGTATCCCAGCATTTCAATAGTGCTTGAATACTATCAAGGTAGAAGGTTTGTTTAGTACGCCAGAACCATGCTTCATTTCTGAAATGCTGGCCTCCCAGGAACTCGTGGAAATGGCTTGAAGCAAGGTCACGACTTAAATGTATGTGGTGTTAGTGAATGAATGTGTGTACAGTTCCCTCAGACAGATGCATCACTTTCACAACATGGCGACGAGTTATTGGTTAATTAAGCCAGGATCGATATTCATGGACGTACAGCCTTCTTTAAAAACGGTTGCATCATTCAAATGTTTTACTACAGCAAAGAGTCTCATCAGCGTACTGTGCTTGAAGTTTTCTGTCAATTTAATCACAAGTCCCGGTTTGACCTGAACGCCACTTGTGTGTGTGTGTGTGTTTTCTGGATGTCTTTTGAACTAAATCTTGGCTACAGCTGGATTTATAAAATGTGTATTATACTACATACTGCAACATTTAACTTTAATATTATTATATAATAAACTATCTTTAACAATATTATATGCAAATTGCTTTGTTACTGTATTTCAGGCTATTTTCTAATCCCTAAAGCTTGAGACTAAACCTTGACTAAACATGCAAGGGTCAGTTGATCTCCAAGTCACTGGGGTTTAGCAGGATCCAGAACAATCTAGAAGAAACCCAGGGTAAAATGCCAGCAGGTCAATCAGGGATCAGGGAGATTAGTAACGGATGGATACCGAAACAAAGTCTGTGTACTATGCAGTGAGTGAAATGAGAGTGAGTCCTAAGTAGCGTGACTGAGAATGTGGGAGAGTGTTTGTTTGTGTGCAGGTGTAAGTGAGTGATTAGGTGAGATGCTCGGGTGAAGCTGGAAGATTGAGTCTGTAAACTCAGATTCTCTCGTGGATCCGACAACGGGTGTGAAAGCAAGAATGAGCCCTAGTACCTGCCACTTGTACTGTGACATTCAGTAAGTTTACGGTTATTATAATGCCAGGCTAAGATTTAAGGGCTTTGCACTAAAGCTGTTGGTAATGTTTTGCTACAATCTGCAACGATCAGTGATGACAATAAAACCACTGACAGGTGACGTGAATAACAATGATTGTCTCGATACAGTGGCACCTGTCAAGGTACAGGGTGATTCAGTCAAAACAGGTCCTAAATATTATGTAATACCTTTCGTTATGATGAAGCAATCTCACCCAAAAAAAATACGTTACATACTTTGACGTATGCGTAATTGATTTCATTACAAGTGATCTCCATTCTCTGCCAGACACATTTCCCCCCGAATATCAGCAATTTCACATTGGACGTTTTCCTTCAAATCTTCCAACCATATTCCTTCCGAAATTAACTTGCTGAAACAAATTAGTGACCCAAGAGGGTTCGCACTTTGAAGACGTGCTGCTCATTACTGTAAACCACCATCCTGCTGAGAAATCAAGTGACTGAGTGTAGGGGCACGGTGTTAAACGGTGCGATGTCTGTCAGGTGCCTACCTTATCAGTCCGACTCCCGGTGTGTTTGAAGCTCTGTATACTGTATGTTGTTTCGTTCAGATTGCTTCATCCTAGCGCGAGTTATTACATAATATTCAGGGCCTCTTTCGAGTGAATCACCCTGTATTAGGCAGCAAGCGAACACTCAGGTGTCAAAAGTTGAAGTGTTAGAAGCAGGAAAAAATGGGTGTAAGGACTTTAACAAACCCATATCTTCTGGAGTGTTCCTGGTATGCGGGGTCAGGGGTAGCTCAGTGGTTAAGGCATTGGACTATGCTTGGGAATGTCCCAGGTTCAAATCCCACAACCACCATGTTGAGCCCTTGAGCAAGTCCCTTACCCCTTAACTGCTACGATGTATAGTGAGATAAAAATGTAAGTTTTTGGATAAGGGTGTCTGGCAAATGCCTAAATGTAAATGTATGAGAGGTTAGTACCTAGTGGTCCAAGGAAGTGGTCATTATTTACCTGGGCAAGAGAGGGCACCAGGATGCAGTATGGGAAGGAGACAAGCCGGTGAAGCTAGTGTGATGCTCTGTCTTAATGTTCTGCTGGGACATGCTAAAGTCCTGGCTTTCATGTGTGTGTTACTTTGGCGTGTACCACCTACGTAAACATTATCGCAGACCATGTACTGTACACCCCTTCATGATAAGGGCATTTTCTTGCTTAAAGGGGCCAGTAAAATCAGGAAATACCCTTGCCATTAAGGGTATTTCCTGAAAGAGGTTGGTAACATCAGTGAATACCCTTCATTGTAAGAGTATTCCCTGATGGTACTGGCCCCTTTGAGCAGGATAATGCGCTGTGTTACACTAAAAAAATAAACAGGAATGAATGTTGCAGAAACATGACAAAGAGTTTAAGGTGGCCTCCAAAATCTCCCAGATCTCAATCCATTTGAACATCCGTGGGACATGTTGGACAAGCAAAGCTGTGAGAATCCCTCTCTTGATGCCAGATAACACAACACACCTCCAGAGGTCTTGTGGAGAGCCTGCCTTGATGAGTCAAAGCCATTTTGGTGGCACAAGTACTGTAGGACCTACACAATATTAGGCAGGTGGTTTTAGTGTTATAATAGGTGTGTGTGTGTGTGTATGCTGTATATTCATGATATTTTCAGGGATATCATAAATTTTGCATTTTCAAACATTTAGCCTGATACGCTCAAGGTTTTGCTGCAGCATTGCAGTTTTGCAGGACTTACAGTATAATCACTTATTTAATCAGGCTGTTGCTGCACTGTGTAATAAATCTGAACATCACGCAGGTGTTTGATAAATCAGCCGATGAGCCCTCTCCGATCGTGTACTGTAATCTTACCGTAATGAAGTCTCATCTTTCAGATTTATTCAGGCCCATGAAAGGCTAGTCCCATCTCCTTTGAAACCCCAATCTGCTTTTAATAATTCATTTCTCAAGGAAAAAAAAGACTGCTGGGTGTTTAGAATGCAGCAGGGAGTTTTACAGCAGTCGGTGTACTTGCTTGGTGAGAATTTTAAAGTTAGGAAAAGGACAGCAGTGTCATCATGATGAAATTCATAAATGAACTGTTTTCTGAAAATTCTGTATTTACCTCCAGAGTGAATTTAGTGTAAGAGCAATATGTCATGTAAGGAATCATCATCCGAGAACATGCTGTCGTAGGAAAACAATCCTCAAATTTAAGAATGACAGACTGTACTTTTTATTTATTTATAGTTGCATTGAATCGTGTACAAAGGAAAGTATTTGATATGATTAAGTTCCTGAGAGTTACAAAACACTAATACCCTTATCTCACCTCTGCGATTTGACTCATGGTGAGATGCGGTGTTAGGCACCGTGAGCTGCCGCGATTGCCCCCGACGTTCCGCTGATGTTCCACGAAGTTCTGCAAGGTCCGCAAGCTTCCGCGAGGACCGGCAAAAAATTTAAACATGTTTAATTTTTCACGCGGAAAGATGTAAACGTACTCACAGTGCCAAAACTCGCGGTGAATCATGATGAACCGTACTTACGGCCACCGCGCGAAACTGCATAGGTGAGATAGGGGTATAAGACTGAAGACTAAATACTAAACAGAACAATACGACTGGTGTTCAAGTTAAACCGAGACTTTTGATTGTGCAGAATAACACAACACAGTTCTAAGAGTAAAAACTACCTTTATTTCTCTATATTATCCCATACTACACTAATGCACTTATCCCAGCGTTTCACTCCCTGCTTCACGTCTTAAATACTGGCCTCCCAGGAACTCCTTTTATACCCCAATGTGGTAATAGCTTGAAGTGAGGTCAGGTTTGTATGGTGGATGTGGCAATAACTGCCATCAAAGCTCCTTTAATGTGCAAGTGGTGCAGTGGGCAGTATGAGGTTATGCATCGTCTTGTAAAAACAGGACACCTTTATTGATCAAACCAGAACCACCTCTGCCGGCATCGTCATTCACAACGTTTTAAAACATTTTGCACCGCTCAAATGTTTTTTCATCACTGTACTGTGCTTGAAGTCCCAGTTTGACTTGAACGCTCCTCATAGAAAACTTCACAGTTTCACTGTACAAATGCCTGTGTTGAGTTGTTAACATAGAAATGATGAGGTATCATCCAAGCTGCTGTTATACATTTAGGAAAATATTTTGACATCTTCCAGCCAATCAGAATCAGGAATTCAAGAGGACTCTGGCATAATTATAGTTACATCTTTAGCTATTATTAAGATGTGCCTGTTCTTCCTTGTTTTGACCTCACAGAAAAAAAAATCCACCATTAGAATGATAATGCGATAAAACAGCTTCCAATGTCCAAACATTGTGACCTTGACAGAAACGCTCCCCGCTCCTGACTCATCTTTGTGTTCATGCTCCTCTTTTATACTGCATACATTGAGTCATCTTTATTCATCTGTTAGGAATAATAATAGTGTGTAAAGCCACTCAGATTAATGACTCAGATGAAAAAAAATAAATAAATAAATTTGTGCACTTCTGTTAATAGAGATTTTCATGGATTGAAGAAAGATTATTCACTCACAGAGCCTGACAACATGGACACTGCATATTTTCGATTTGCTGATATGTACATTTAAAGGGGTTTGTTTTGGCGATGAGAACATATTTATACATGGATAAAACCTGTCATATTTGATGCCTTCAATCTGATATCCTACACCTTTACATACTGTTGGACAGAATTAAAATATCTTTTATAATTAATGGTGCAAAAAACTCTACATTTATAGGTCTGATATAATATTTCCCCTATGACTGCTTATCACACTAATTATTCTTACTGTATCAAGCATGATGAGCTCATGATCAACTGTTTTCATCAATTAAAAATGTTCATATTTTATTCTTGAATATTGGAAGATATAAAATGTAGATAAAAATGTAGTTTTACTCAAGTACATACACTTTGAAGATGTTTTATTTATGACAGGCTTTATTACAGTGTTATAAATGTCAAATTTAAATCCATAGCCATGCAGTTTAGGCTAATTGGTGCTCCCAAATTTGAGTGAATGAGTGTGTAAATGTGATGGAGTGACACCTCAGTTAGGTTGTATACTCTCTTGTGAACTTGGTCTCTGAAACACTAAAAAGCATATGTAGTACATATAAATATATATATTATATATGGCTCTATTACATAATAGTGTGTGAAGGGACTTTTATTTCCAAACATCCGGGTTCTTTTGGGGGCCTTAAAATGCTCAGAAAACTCATAGCTTGTATAGCTCATGCACACTTGCACGTATTTATATGAAACTCTGTACACTTCTAGATCTCATTGAGCTGAACAGTTTTCATTGTGCATGTCATGGGCTCAACTCAACATGAAGTCAGATATTTTGTCAGGTCTAAACATGCTCAAAAACACACATAGGTTGTGTGGTGCGTCCTCAGGTTGCCGGGCGATGGCGCAGGTGCTTGGACCTGCATTATTGCTGGCAACTACAGTATATTATCATTATTATTATTATTATTATTATTACTATTATTAATTAATTAAATGAAAAACTGCTAAACTGATATGACGTCATTGCGGGGACCGTGATGTCATAACAGTTTTGCTGGTTTAAGTTTCATTAATTTACTAAGAGAAAGAGAGAGAGGGTTTTTTGACTTAACATAATAAACTAAAACGTTAAAAGAGAAAACGCGCGCGCGCGCGCTCGCTCGCTCTCTCTCTCGCGCCCTCTCGCTCGCTCGCCTTCCCTGTGACGTCATTTCCGCCCAACATGGCGCAGGCTTGGTTGCTAATGGAGAACTGAAGGATATTTTTCTCCTCTCTTCCGCACCTTTCTGCTTTTATTTATGTTTCTCTCCTCGGGCTGAGCTCACACAGGCGGCTTCGAAAAGGGCATTTCGGTGCGTGTCAGGGACGGCTTTTTCCTCCTTCGGTCCACCTTCTCCTCGGAGCTTTTCCACCGCGTCATGTATGAAGGCAAAAAGACGAAAAACATGTTTTTAACCCGAGCTCTGGAGAAGATCTTGGCCGATAAGGAGGTGAAGAAGGCGCATCACTCCCAGCTGCGCAAAGCCTGCGAGGTGGCACTGGGTAAGTTTCATACTCTGGTGCTTTATCACAGGGCGGAATTAACCTGTTCGTGCCTTTGCCTTGGCTAATCTCCCCGGTTAACCTGCCTACAACCTCGAGCTACAGCTGGCTAAAGTCTGACAGCTTTACAGTTAGCGCTTCTCCTGCTAGCATTCTGGTACACTTTTAATAAGTTATTGTATATTCCGCATTCTAGCTTGTTTTACGAGATGAAATGCCTCCCGAGGTCGGAAATGTATGCATGTGGATTTATTTTTAAAAAGGTTTAATATTTATTCTTTCTTGGGCTCAGATACAGAAAGCAGGCTAAGGAAATGAGCAGCTGCTTTGCCCTTTTTGACAGCTTGTTAGCATTAGCCACCTTCCTCTGCTCTCATGGAGACTTAGCGTATGCAGCAGGGATTTACTCCTTATAGCTTGGAACTGGAACACAAATTATACTTGAGCTTTTTATATATGTAAAAAAAACTTAGGGTTATGCAAACAAATCAATACTTTTATGTAGATTAAAACAGAGACAAAAACAGCAGTGTTGTACTTCTCTTAAAGGAGAGAAAAAAACAATAACAGATATTTGATGACTCATTCTGGACTGGTCTTGTTTTCGTCCAATCGGATGCTCTCTAGAACTTAAGTCCCACCCCCAGGGGCGTGTCTTGACCTTTCCCTGGTTGAGAAAATATGCTTAGAGTTTGTTCAATTAGTGTGGATTTGACTAAAAATCTAAATAGTATATCACATATTTTTAAGTGTTTTAGTGAATAAATTTACTTTTCGCTGATATTCATTATTATCATTTTTTTTTCTGCTGCGTTTAGTAATGACATTATCGCCCTTTGCACCTGCACAGGTTTTCGCACGATTTTGCTACACGAATCGTGGAAATAATTCACAAATAGAAATCTTGAGAAGCCTTTCAATTTAGTTTGCTTTCAACATTTTTGAAGATGATGTTTAAATCGACATATTTTGTCACATATAGTGAGGAATTATGGCATTTATTGTTGGATGTCTCTTCATCAGAAAACTTAAATAATGTAATTATTTCTTACTTGGATGCATCAGTCATCTCCTGGTGATGACCGTATTAATGGTCGCCTCTAATTCCAACGTGTATGGCATGTATTCTGAAAACAAACAAAAAAAAAACACATCTAGGATGTCAACCCTGGCAGGTGTGGGTGAATGCTAAGGATGGGAATCACCGGGGACGACCCTCCCCCATATGACATCATCGCGATAGCTGATTCGCTTTGTATTGCGACTCTGAAAGTATCACAAGTTTAAAACTTTCCCAAAGTGATATTAAAATTTTTTTTTTTCAGATTTTGTTGCAATTCTAAACCCATACCACATAGGATGCTATGCTACCAATGTGTGAATAGTTTAGACATACCACCTGTAGGATTATAGAGAAACCGCGACTCTTTACCCCATTTAAATTTAAAGGCGGCAGGGTGGCGTAGTGGTTAAAACAGTGGCCTTTCACCTCCAGGGTCAAGGGTTGGATTCCCACTTCAGGACTGTGTATGGAAGTTTGAGTGTTCTCCCCATGCTTGGTGGGTACTCCGGCTTCCTCGCATAGTCCATAGACAAACCTAAGATTAGGTTATTTGGCGTTCGCAACTTGCCCATTTGTATGTGTGTACCTACCTCGTCTCCTGAAATAGGCTCCAGACCCTGTACACAGGATAAGCGGTGTAGAAGATGAATAAATAAATGAATGAATTCATTCATTTTAAAAATTGATTTTGTAATCAGTGTGGAGATGCATGAAACCACACAAAAGAACTTCGATACATAATTGAATAATTTTTCTTTCCCTCTCATCTCTAGCAAAGACATCTCTGAGAAATCTCGTTGTCAGGTTTGTTTAGGTCAGTCGCTGAGTGGGAGATCTTGCCTTTCTGGGGACGTGGTTGCAATCAGTCAAGCACTTTGACATTTCATGGAGTTACTATTTCTAAAGCAAATAAGATTTTGAAGAATTCGAGAGCTCCTGAACAAAACCTGTGCTGCTCTAGTAGTGGTTTTGCCTGAATCATTTTAGTTTGTGATTTATGAAGTCTCACTAATAACAAACCAAATGTGTATTGACAAAGCTCATGTCATTCAAGTGTGTTTTAAAGGATTGATGCACACTTTTTTTACTTTCCGCTTCTGATGAAGTCGCACCTCTAATACTATAAAACACACTTGTACCCAGGGGTTTTTAGCTAAATGAGGCTTGGTTGCTCTGTTGTGTTTACTGTAGTAAGCCTTCTAATAGCAAAATATTATCTCCTCTGGCAGAGGAAGTAAAATGGTTCCTGGTACTACTGCTGAAATTAAGTTTGTAAGTAGCAGTAATAAGTATTAAGTAAGAAGATAGGTTGTCTCCCTGTTGCTAGCAGAAGCAGTCTTGAGGTTGTCTCCCAATTGCTCAGATATTCTGTCTCGATGTTCTCTCATTTCCCCAGAGAGGTTGTCTCGATGTTGTCTCTCATTTCCCCAGAGAGGTTGTCTCGATGTATTGTCTCCCAGTTACCGAGAACGGTTTGATGTTTTAAGAAATTATCTCCCAATTGCTCAGAGAGGTCTCTGAGTCGCTGAGAAGAGTTCCTGAGGTGATGAGTGTTTCAGGAGTCCTTCTGGGTCCCTTAAAAAAATCTGTCTTCCTGCTGTGTAAATGAGCATCAATGGTGTTTCTGTTGGGGAAAAAAACCCTACCCCCTGGCCATCTTTAAAGCTTACGAGTACCGCGCGGCACAGCAGAAACGTAACGACGTGCGCCTGTGCCGACATAAATCACAGTTATTTCTTTGGGACAGCTTGGACCCGGGAGATTTGGTGGTGTTTACTGGTTTGGACACAGCTGGCCCCAAAGATCATAAAGAGCTTATCCCTAGCTGTTACCGTGAAGTATTATTGAAGAATCTCTCGGTTCAGTGTCTGACATTCGGTTTCTTTTACACGCTTTGGTTCGGACTGCTTTTTTGTTCCTGAGAGGTGTAAGGAAAAAAAAAGGCAAAGTGTTATGGCTTTTTTACTAATATTATTAAAGAAGTCTGAATTGTGTGTTAATGTCGGATGTGTTGTCTTTTCTGTGAACGTGTGGAGTGCACCCTCGCCGTGGGTTACATCGGGCCACGCTGCGTCTTGGCTCTGCACTCAAAGTTAAAGCCAGCGGCTGCAGCGAGTGTGCCAGGAAGCTCGACAGCAAAGAGTCCCAGCTCAGCAGCCCCAGAGGAGCGAGAGAGAGACAGAGTCTCGAATCGGCCTGTGGATTACAGCAGTGCTGCGTTTTTCACATTCCACACCGCCTTGCTCTTTTACATCACGTGAGCTCGTGAGTGTTTATTGAGCATGAACACCTTGTCTGCCCAGCCTGGCCAAATATTAGGATTTCAGAATCAGGAATGTCCTTGAAAGAGGCAGTGACTCCTAGAAGGACACACGTCCGGAGTTAATGAGTTACTTGTGAATTAGGGGTGTGACTCTGAGGAAATCAGGAATAAAGGTGATGTCACAGAAAGATACAGTTCCTGTGAGGGTTTAAAATGAGGGTCAGCTACGGTTTCGAAGAACAAACCTGTATCAAGATGAGATGTCAAGTTATTCTTGGGTTCATTTACGGCATCTGGCAGACACGCTTATCCAAAGCGACTTGCATTTTATCTCATCTGAGCAGTCGAGGGTTAAAGGTCTCGCTCAAGGGTAGAGATGTTCCAATACCATTTTTCCCCTCCCGATACCGATTCCGATACTTGGGCTCAGGGTATCGGCCGATACCGAGTACTGATCCGAT
>JAQMYJ010000019.1:17721791-17732622 GCA_030014305.1 Clarias laeviceps | reverse complement strand
GATCCTCTCCAGTTCTGTCTGGTTGGATGGTAAACGTTGGTGGACAGCCATTTTTAGGTCTCTCCAGAGATGCTCAAATGGGTTTAAGTCAAGGCTCTGGCTGGGCCATTCAAGAACAGTCACAGAGTTGTTGTGAAGCCACTCCTTTGTTATTTTAGCTGTGTGCTTGGGGTCATTGTCTTGTTGGAAGGTAAACCTTCAGCCCAGTCGGAGGTCCTGAGCTCTCTGAAGAAGGTTTTCGTACCCTGTACTTGGCCGCATTCATCTTTCCCTCGATTGCAACCAGTCGTCCTGTCCCTGCAGCTGAAAAACACTCCCACAGCATGATGCTGCCACCACCATGCTTCACTGTTGGGACAGGTGACTGTATTGGGCAGTGCATGGTTTTCTCCACACATACGGCTTAAGGCCAAAAAGTTCTATCTTGGTCTCATCAGACCAGAGAATCTTATTTCTCACCATCCTGGAGTCCTTCAGGTGTTTTTAATGTGTCTTGCACTGAGGAGAGGCTTCTGTCGGGCCACTCTGCCGTAAAGCCCCGACTGGTGGAGGGCTGCAGTGATGGTTGACTTTCTACAACTTTCTCCATCTACCGACTGCATCTCTGGAGCTCAGCCACAGTGATCTTTGGGTTGTTCTTTACCTCTCTCACCAAGGCTCTTCTCCCCCGATAGCTCAGTTTGGCCGGATGACCAGCTCTAGGAAGTGTTCTGGTCTCCCAAACGTCTTCCATTTAAGGATTATGGAGACCACTGTGCTATTAGGAAGTGCAGCAGAAATTTTTTTTGTAACCTTGGCCAGATCTCTTCCTTGCCACAAATCTGTCTCTGAGCTCTTCAGGCAGTTCCTTTGACATCATGATTCTCTTTTGCTCTGACATGCATTGTGAGCTGTAAGGTCTTATATAGGTGTGTGGCTTTCCTAATCAAGTCCAATCAGTATAATCAAACACAGCTGGACTCAAATGAAGGTGTAGAACCATCTCAAGGATGATCAGAAGAAATGGACAGCACCTGAGGTTAAATATATGAGTGTCACAGCAAAGGGTCTGAATATTTAGGACCATGTGATATTTCGGTTTTCCTTTTTTAATAAATCTGCAAAAATGTTAACAATTCTGTGTTTTTATGTCAATATGGGGTGCTGTGTGTACATTAATGAGAAAAAAATTGAACTTAAATGATTTCAGCAAATGGCTGCAATATAACAAAGAGTGAAAAGGGGGTCTGAATACTTTCCGTACCCACTGTATGTATGTATAGAGAGAGAGAGAGAGATTTGCACATGAGTCGGGCAGTCTAGTGGGAGCAGATTGAAGCGTGTGAGGATGAGGAGAGTGTGAGAACAGATGATTAGGTATTCTGTTATGCTCCAGTGGATTTAAAGGGTGGACAGTGTGATGAGAGTGAAGCAGGGGCTCCAGCAGGTCTAGCTATGATGGCAGAAAGAGCCAGTCACATCACTGGAATCTTATACGTGGGCCACACACACACACACACACACACACACACACACACACACAATCACATGCCTTGTGTTTTAATAAAAACTGGCCAAACCTGAAAAACTCCCACTGACAAATTTGCGCAATGTCACTTGGTCTAGACTCACGTTAGCTTTTAATTGTTTGCGCTGGGAACGAGGAATGAGTCTAAAACCGTACAGGATTTACATTCTTTCTTAGGGGAAAAAGCAGAACGACCAGTTTAAAAAAAGCAGAACGACCAGTTTAAAAAAAATAAAAAAACTACACTGATTAACAGTACACACAGTGCTTCTAGTTCGAAATAAGTCAAGATTTTTTCATAAAAAAAAAATTCTGGTCCAAGCCACCCACCTGCCTTGTGATGTGAGCAACAAAAAGGACACAAGTGAGTGATGAAGGGGTGACCTTGTCGTGGAGAAGCTGCTGCCGGTGAATCGGCTAAAGCTGCTAATGGAAAGCTGAGGATTGCTTCAAACATTATGTCAGTTGTAATTATGCAAGCTAATCTGATGCTTCTTTAAAGAGATGGAGAGTTTGGAGGATTTACATCAAAGTCGGCCTTAAATCAAAATGTGTGTAAGTACATTAGCATACGTCTGGGGCGGTATAAATTTTCCTGCTCTGCACACTCGTTATACTGCAAAGTTTGTCACCTGGAACAAGAGTACAATGTACAGTAATCAGGACCAAATTCCACAATGAAGTTCCTGCAATCAAGTTGGTAGTTTTCAGTGGTACGTTGGATTGAGTACAAATTAAACTCCCTTCTTTCACGACTAGCCTATTTTTGAAAAATTGATTTTGGAGTTTTGTCATGATACATTATCGAATAGATGTTTTCCCCCAATCTCTAACTTATATGCAGTTCAATTTTGATTTTGTTCTCAAATTGCCCGTAGTGTGTGTATGTATATATGCCCTGTGATGGATTGGCACCCTGTCCAGACTGTACACTGCCTCGTGCCCTAAGCCTCCTGGGATAGGTTCCAGGCCCCCATGACCCTGAATACAGGATAAAGCGGTATAGACGATGAGTGAGTGAGCGATTTTCAGTGTGTAAGTGAATTTATGAAATGTCTAAAGTCCGATATATTGTCGGGGTGCAGGAGAAATCAGTCGGCCTCTCTGGTTTCAGTGAATCAGTCCGGAAGCACGATGTTAGAAAATGTCTGTTCTTTAAAGCTGTCCCGATGGAGAATAATCCTAATTTAGGAGTTGGAGTTCACAGTCCAATACAGTGGAAAACAGCTTTGAGACAAAATGGCATCCTTTGCAATTTAAAGGCGCATAGACAACCCTGTTACATTTCACATATGTGAGATTAAGAACTTCTTAGGCGTCTTTAAAAAGGCTTATAATCGGTTACAGTTCTTGGCCACAGTGTGGGGAAGGGGAACAGATGCACAGCTCAGATTTAGCCAAGTGGATCGGTATGCTTTACATTGTATATTCGTGTCAAAGGTGTACAAGACTCACTTTGTCGGACTTGAGAACAAATCCGACTTACGAACATGCTCCCTGAACGGAACTCGTGTGTAAGTAAGGAACTTGCTGTAGTAACTAATGTAATATCTAGAAAGCTGTGTTCTTTTCCACCTTAGCTACTTCTTTATGTTTTAGCACACAAGAGCTTCTCATTTTGAAAATGCAAACTGGCATTAAACACCTCTTCAAGAAAAAAAAAACATAAACAAAGGGCCCAAAATTTTATACTATTCAGAAACTGGAACATTAAGAAAAAGTCAAGTGAGATTGATTTAGCGTGATAGTCGACAGTCGTAGGGGCGTGAATACTTATGCAAGCCTCTGTGCCAATAATAATAACAACTGTCTCTACTACGCTTGATATCTGTATATGTACTATTTTAAAACGTAAGCAATAAGGATAGACCTTTTTTTTTTTTTCTTGGTAGATGAATATTATCTATCGTGTCTTTCTTATCGATGGTCTCTTCATCTCCAGGCTTTGCTGACAGCGGTGACGTCCCAGCACATCGAGATCCACGAGGGCACGGTGCTGCAGGCCGTCCGGACGTGCTACAACATCTACCTGGCCAGCAAGAACCTCATCAACCAGACGACGGCCAAAGCCACCCTCACCCAGATGCTTAACGTCATCTTCGCCCGCATGGAGAACCAGGCAGTGAGTCGCACCTCAGACCCTGTCAGTCGAAATATACGCCGCCAGACGGCCTCAATCTCTAACCTCTTCTTTCTTCTCGATTGATGCCTCCTCCTCCTTCTCCTCTTTCTCTTTCTCCTCCTTCTCCTGCTCTTCCTTTTCGAACCCTAGCTTACAAATCACAAGATCAGTTGGTCTATGGCATCCAGAAAGCGTGACCGTCAGGTAAAGAGCGTGAGGGTCTGCCTTGAGTTTGCTTGATCTGAATTATTCAAATTTTTTTGTTTCCTAAACGTGTGCATCCGCTTCATCTCTCTCTCTCTCTCTCTCTCTCTCTCTTTTCCATTTTCTCTCTTTCTGTTTTTATCTAATGTGTGCTTGCTGTGTTCCTTTTGTGCCTGCAGTGCCTCTCTCTACAATGTTTGATATTTGAAGTGTACGGATGTACCTCTGAAGTGTGTTTTTTTGAATTTAGACTGCATGCGGGAGACGAGTGACTGTATTTGGTTCACTGGGATCATGATCACCTCATCATTTCATCCCAGTCCAGTTTTATGATTTATAATAAATAACAAATATTATTGATAATGATAATTACGTTCAGCAGATTCTGTTTCTACGCAGAATCAAGCGTCACGTTCATAGCATCAAGGCTCACAACTGGCGTATCACTATCAGATACAACAGTAGAATCCGACCTGCGGTGAAGCTATTGATCCGCGTAATAGTTTTTACGAAATGAGATCATCACTTGATTGATTTATTTTTTTTTTTTTCATAGGTATGTTCAAACAAGCTGCTTTTTAGTCGTTGAAATCCATATCCTGAGATTTAAAGAGGATCGCACGTCCGTCAATAATGCGCAGTAGGACACCTCAGGTTAACTGACGTAGAAAGGACGGTTAATGAAACGTGGATGGAAGTATTAAAATGCTTTACACTCTGCTCAAAAAGATATTATTGCAGATAGAGCTTTATCTCAGAGATATTTTTTTCCGCATTCTTCTATGCTTCTAGTAAAACATCCAGTGCGTGAATGGAGTCGCTCTCTGAAAGGCAGCGTAGTAGAGAAAAATGTCACTACAGTTTTAAACCCTTCTGATTTTTCATTTGTCTCACAAGCATATTTGTAGCATGTTCAAGTCTTAAGCTTATTGTTTACCACAATTGTCTCCCAATTTGCTAAATGTTTTAATGGTTTCCATGGAATCACATGACCATAAGAGATAATGCTCACATCTGAGATATCTGAGACTCTTTAAGTTAGCCAAACTCATTCTTTCCACCCGCGGCATCTCAGGAGAGTTTAAGATCGTCAGAGGAAAACGTTAACTGTCCCCTTCGTACTTGATGTCAGAGATATTCAGTGTTGCTGTGCTTCGTGGTTGGTGAGGTTCAGTTTTTTTTTGGAAGCTCCAGCTCTGACATTTCAGCAGTCGGGAACTGATTAGGTTGAAGGCACATAGCTATCCAGTAGGGATGCCAATCACCAGTTACCAGTCACCACCGATATATTATCACAATACATACTATTCTATAAGTATCGACGTTTTGTAAATATCCTGATTTTGTTATTAAATTTTCCCTGATTTTGTTACAATTTTAAACCTTAAAAAAGGTTTTAAAAAAATTATATAGTTTTTACCTAAAATTTTATTTAAAACAGAACACTTATGTCATCTGCCATTTCTAAACAAACTTAGTAAATAATTCACTTCTATTATGTATGTAAAAATTGTTGTTGTTTTTTTTTTGACATGTGAATCGCCACACAAAAGAATTGCGATTCATAACTGAATCTATTTTCCCCCCAACTCTACTATCCAGCAACCTAAGGACAAAGTATTGTTTTTCTTCAACTTTAGATTTAGGTTAGGCCTCGCATTTTTTCCCGATAAATCCTCCCTTCTGCATTATGATTGGTTATAAGAATTCAGTCTCGTCTATGATTGGTTAGATGTGAAATGATGACTCAATCAATGCTCCTTCCTCAGCCAGAGACCCAGTGGATGAAAGTTCACAGTAGATACGGGTAGAGGAGAGCGGTTGAGTTCACAGAGTTACCTTACATAAGCTAATGTTACCCCCACGTGGGCCAAACATGAGCAGAAATAATATATTTATTTAAGCAGGAGAGATACTTTCAGAACAAGTGTTGCACATATTTACCTTTCGAACAGATTGTTTAAGGTTTACGCTTGTTTACGCTTCCCACTGAGGTGTGTACATGATAGAGTTTAATTCAAAGTATTAGTGAAAGATTAGGGTCCATGTTAACACACCTATTGTGTTTGTTAAACTTCCTCCAGCATGCTCTTTACATTTTATTTTTGAGGAAATAAAAGCATTTCCACATTGTTCTGGTGAAATATATTTATAGTTTCCTAAAGCGAAAGTGTCTTTGGCTGCTGGTCTGGGAGTATTTCCTACACCTCTACCACACAATCATACATACAAATTCTGGAGACTTTGGAGAATTACCTTTAGGATTGTTCCTTTTTAGAGTCTGCATGTGGAAGCGGTTAAACTTTTGCGTGACCATGAGATCTTTTGTAGTCCATGAGATCTTTTGTAGTCCATGAGATCTTTTGTAGGCCAAGAGATCTTTTGCGTGGCCATGAATTCTTTTGCGTGGCCATACACGTATCTCCACAATGGCACTACTGTAGGTATCGTGATGATATTGTAGCTGGTCCCTGATGATTCCCATTCCTAAAATTAACCCTTTTGAACTGCTTGAAACTGGTTCTTAATTATATAACCAAAATGAAGACAAGCTAATTTTGTTTTTCTTCAAACGCAGTGAAAACAAATAGGACAAGAAAAACGGTGATTGCATGAACATTACAGAGCATCGAAGAGCTTTCTGTGAGCTTTGAGGTTTCGGTGCTACTGATCTCAGGGTAATGTAGAGTTACTCCAGCAACTTCCATTAAACAAACAAAACAAAAAAACAAAAAAATCATAAAAGCATTATGCATTATATCTTCTGTCATTTCAGAGTAACGGTGTTTAACAGAAGTATTTTTTTCAATGTCATTTAGAAGTCATGTCAGCCAGCTCAGGGGCGGGGCTTATTTCCTTTTCATATTGTCACATGACGTATAACGCGTCTTTGGTGCTCATCACTTATCAATGTGATCAAATTGAGAGACAAAAAAAACTCATGAATGTATATATATATATATATATATATATATATATATATATATATTCTTATTATACTAAATTATAATAAATACACACAACATCCAAAATGTCAGGAACTAATGGGGTTTGAATTTGTATGTGATGTGTTTCTCCATAGTTTTATTTTCTTTCTTGCAGGTAAAAGAATGACATTGACAAGAAAGAGATGAAAGCATAGAGATTTGTTGCTTAGTAATTTCTCAGTGCTTTAATTGGTACCTGATTTTTCAGTCACACTGTATATCATGAAACTTGTGCATTCCCAATCTGCATCATGCCGAAACGTTCCAAAATAATATTCTTGACCTTTCCTGTTTACTCAACTTTGAGACATCACAATGAATAGCTAATAAATAGCTAATTTGGCATGTCTGTTGTACCAGCATGGGTGAAATCAGTTATATTGTCGATTGGTGTGTCTCTAGTTCATCGTTCAACAGTAGCAAATTGTAGGAATTCAGCATATTTTTGGATTCTACAAAAATATAAAAGAAAAAACATGAACCACCACACAGTGCCTGTTATCTACAGATAACCTGCTGTAATGTTTTTTCAGTTAGCGGATGCATGTAAAAATTTACAATTTTTCCCAAACCACATAGAACTTGTACCGAACACGGACAAACATCCCGATGATCTCCCTAACATTTATTTCCTCAGATCTCTAATGTGTAAATATTTTAAAGGACCCTTATACGGATACGATGCCAGTCCCGAGCCTTCTCGAGTGGCAGTAGTTCATAATTCCCGATGGTACAAATGCGTGTCTGAGGCTCAGACACTCGCTGTAGGAAGAGGCGGGTGATGAGTCTGGGCTGAACGGAGGCCTCCACGAGCTACACGTTCACAGTTAATTATCCCGGCTAGCCCACACAGATGGCACTTTCGGTTTAAAAATATGCATTCTAATTAAAAATAAATATCATCACACGTCTAACACGTGCAAAAAAAGACCCATAGAAGGGGGGATAAAAAGTTCAGGCATGTTATCTAGGACAAAGAAGTATATATGAATAATAATTAAAGTGTGTGCACTTATTTACTTTTGCTACCTAGAGAGCACAACTGGTTTCACTCCTTTGGCTCTGGTTAGGATTTAAGCATCCAGTATGAAGTAAACGCTTTTCTGGTTGCACTGAAATATCTTTTCTGGTTCCTTGAGACAAATCACAGGTTTATATTAGCGGCATGTCGGCTACGATGTTCTCATTTCCACTGTAACGACATACGCAGGTACTTGTCAATCAGATGCTTCTTGGAAACAGATGAAAAGATGTGTGTAGGTTTTGTAAAGAGAGTCGTTAGAGTCAGAGCTTTCTAAGGTTTCGGAAAAGGAGAAGTCTTCGCATTTTAACGCCATCTGATTTTTCAGTCATTTTAAGAGAGAAATAAGAGGCTAATGAATGAACAACTGTTTATAACAACTTTAATGTAAATGATGACAAGAAATAAATTACTTTATATTGAACATGATTTAAAAAATAGACATAATTTATTTTAAAAATTTCGCTTTGAGGTGAAGACAATGGTTATGCTTTGCATTAGTTTATATCATACCACAGATTTCAGAGTACTCTGTAAAAATTAATTTAGGTAGTAAAAACAATCCCAGTTTAACATTTTAAAAAAAATTGATTCTAAGTAGAATTTTCGCCACCTATGATCGGTTTCAATTAAGAGCTCTTTATTCACGCAAGTGTATACATGTGTATTATTTATTATGATTGAGCACACACTTATTTTGTGTACGTTAATCAGCTGCAAGTGAACAGTGTCAATAAAACGCATTGCTCTTCAGTAGTGCTGCAAAATAAAATAAAAAACCTGAAAATCGAAATCGCAATTTAGACCTGAGCAATTATTTATTCACACATTGCTGCAGTTTATTATAGATAATCTGTGTGTAGTTAGGAATTCATGTAGTTTATTAATAATGTAATTATTTATTTTTTTTATAATAATTTTGAGGTGATAAGTAAATATTGGCAATACTCCGCTTAAAGAGAGCATTTCTGTCGTTATTTACGGTTAATGTAGATAAATACGTTTAAAACCAAAATGGTTTACATTTAATAGATAAATGTCGCAGTTTAAATCTCAATGTGTCAAAATAATTGAAATAGATTTTTTTTTTTATTATTATTGTTTATTTATTTTTGGTAAAATCATGCAGCCTACTCATTATTGTCATCTCCACTGTTTCACAATATATAAAAAAAAAAACATCAGTGTTTGAGTGAAGTCAGAATTCCCTCCATCTTTCCATCAGATCAAGCATGACTGCTCTGCTCTTGACCAGTTTATAGTTGCATGCAATAGACAATGAACATAGACAAAATGCGTATTTCCTCCCACAGCTCAGTTACAGTAGATCCCAGGATTATATTTAGTTCTCTTTTTTATTACATTTGCTGGAGATGTTTGCTTGCTGCACAGAGAAGTGGATGCTCCACAGCCCAGGGGAATGATAAATACTGTTTACCAGCCGCTAATAGAAATGTGTGTGTGTGCGTGTTTAAATAGACCACTTGTGTATTTTCATGTATGTATGTGTTCAGCTCCAGGAGGCGAAGCAGCTGGAGAGGGAGAGGCATAGGCAGCATTCTCCGCTCAGCCAGCAGGAGCCCGAGTCTCCACAGCTCCAGCAGCTCCCAGACACCCCAGCTAAGAACCCGAGCCCGTCAGGTCAGGAGGTCAACGGAGGGTCAGGGGTGGAGGGCGGTACAGCAGAGAGGGAATCACCCCACTACGAAAGCCCGGAGCCGGAGAACGGCTCTGACTTCGGTCCTGTGGAGAACGAACAGACGGAGGCGGACCAGGCCACCGCCGCAGAACAGAGTAAAGATCTTTGTGCTGAACTTTGTAGCAGGAACTGAAAAAAAAAACATGATTCAAACATGATATAAGTTATGTCCTCATTCATAATTGAACATTTTTTGTTTGTTTTTGACATGAAAGCCAAAAGGCATTATTTAAATTATTTACTTCTGTAGTTACTGAGTTATAAATCTACAGTAAGTCCCCGACTTATGAACAAGTTCTGTTTCAGGAGCATGTTCGTAAGTTGGAGTTGTTTGTAAGTCTGACAAAGTGTGTTTTATGCGCCTTTGACACAGATATACAATGTAAAGCATAAAAAACAAACACACAGGTTTGGTGTTTTGGTTCCGTGTTATACTCTTGCGAGGCCGCACCTTTAAATCGGAAGGGGCTTCCTGGTGACGCAGCGGGGTCACCTGACCTCGTTTAAAGGGAACCCGGGAAGAAGTCAAGGGGAAGATAATGCTCCATGGTGTTTATTACGTGATTGAACGGACGCCGTTTTGTCTCAGAGCTGTATCAGACTATGAACCGTCTCGTTGACAGCCAGCTGGTGTAAAATAACATTAAAGTCCTCTTATTTAGACTTGAGTTCATGAATGTATTACAATTTTCTTTTCTTTTTTTTTTTTTTTTTATAGTATTCCATTTATTTAGGTGAAAGTATTAGATTCTGTTCCATTCTGATGGAAAACCAAATTTAAAACAAACCCAAAATATAGTCATGTGTTAAAATTAGTACCCCCTTTCAGTTCTGTGTGTTTTTTTTTTTTTTCTTATCGCATCAGGTCTTAGTATTGGGCAAATACAACCTCACGGTGAAAAACGTTATATGATGTTGTTCATCTGTCATTATTTGTGGCATATACGGAGTACACCTCATTAATCAACACCTTGTAGATCCACCTTTAGCAAAAATAACTTGAAGGAATCGTTTCCTGTATCAGTTCATTAGTCTCTCACATCATTGTGGAGGAATTTTGGCCCATTCTTCTTTTCAACGATTTGGGTATGAATCGTGATTCTTGTGTCTTGCCTCAGGGTCTGAGTGTATGGAGTTTGCATGTTCTCCTGTGCTTGGTTGGTTTTCTTCCAGGTACTCTGGTTTCCTCCTACAGTGCAAAGACGTGCAGATTAGGGTAATTGGCATTCCCAAATTGCTCGTAGTGTGTGAACTAGCGTCTGTGAGGGGGGGGGGGTGTGCGCGCGCCCCG
>JAQMYJ010000019.1:17698258-17711055 GCA_030014305.1 Clarias laeviceps | reverse complement strand
TATAGTTTTGAAATCCCCAGTATTGTTGTAGAATGTAGAAAATAAATCACTAAACAAAAACAAAGAAATTTGCAATTAACCCCAATCCCAATCCAATATTTTTGAATGGTAGTGTGTGTGTGTGTGTATATATATATATATATATATATATATATTATATATATATATACGGTGAAGCACAGAAAGTGCCTCACAGTTGCTTTCCCTGCTATGGTAACTTCCATAGAAACTTTAAAACTGAACCTAACTGTGAATCCAGTTGTCAGAGAGACATGGGGGTGGGCTCATTTTACTCAGGCAACCAATCAGTCTCTCAGGATTATTGTGAAGCTGTCGAGCCACGCCCTAGCAACCACTTTAGAGTACCTTAGCAACTGATCCCGTAGACAGTCGCTATAATAAAAGTGAGTTTTTTTTGCCGCGGCGATCACTGCTCACATTCTCTCCAGAACATTTCTCTGTCTAGTTCTCTATGTTGTTGTTACTTCAGCACCATCTACATCTGTGCTAATAAGCTCTATTCATTAATTTGTAAGCAATACATAACTATCATTACTTCATGGCTTACGTGACAGGAAAAGCAAGCATTACTGTACATGAGCAGCTGTGAGTAATGATAAGTATGATTGAGATTAGATGATACATATATGTATAAAAATCCTGATCATAGCATCATGAGAGCGACGCCAAGCCAGTCGGCTAGTTCCAAAGAACCAGGACATAGCGCTAGTAGCTCCTTTATATTTAACAGAAGGTGAGTATGGAAGTTATTCACTGAATATTTTTGGCACTTCTTTATTCTTCTCAGACTTAACACGTTTCACATTTCCATTGTTATCGTCAACCCAAATTCTGACCTTTAAAATGATTAGTGAAGCCAAACCTACAGTCTGAAAATCTCAACAGACCTTCTGTTGAAAAGTCTCGAAAACTTATTCATTTAAACAAGGAAAAATATTTTACAATAAACTTTTTTCTTTTTTTTTCTGTAAAAGGAACCTTTTGAGAGCTCTCCAGTGGAAATGCATATTTTACTTCGAACGACATTCAAAGACTTCTCGTTATATTAACTGTTATGAGGATTTATGTACATTTAATTAGACGAAACAGTCTTTGCACAAACAGATAATTCACTTAAAAAGCATCAATACTAAGAGTGATTATAATAAATACTTGATGTGCCCGCGACTTTGTTCGCACACTCATAAGCGTGAATTTAAAAATGTACGACAGCATCTGTTGAATTTTGGAATGAACTCAAATTTATGTGTTATCGTGAAGTGAGCGGAATGAAGGTGTGAGATCGTGTTTATTAAGTTTATTAACGCACATTAATTTTGAGATAAATTAATGATTTAATAAATTAATTGATTTAAAAAAAATTATAATATACAGGTGATTTCCATTTAAACTTCAAATTCATTTTTTTTTCTTCCGTGGCCCGATTGCGATTAAACAGAGCCTATTTGTCACCTCAAGCTCGGCCACATACACCTGTGAAAACCTAGTTTTTATGTGATGCGTGCACAAACAGACAGACAGACAAAAAAGTCACAAAACATCTTGATGTGTTTTATTACTCATCTTGCACCCCGCCCCCTCCAATTATTTTTTCGCCGATATCTTCAATGTACAGACACGCCCACTTTAAATTGTTATTTGATGTATATATTAAACCATGAACTGTTGCAGCGTACTCTTTGCACATCTTTTCAGAAATAAAAATGATCATGGTGTCAGGGTGTGATGTGCTGCACATGAAGGTGTTTAGTGTTGTGCCTTTGTGTGTTGCGAGACAGAAATTCAGTGCCTCTAGGGCAGGTAAGTGTTAGTCTGTGAGCAACAGAGCGTCTCTCCTCGTCTCCCTGAGCTCTGAAAAAGCAACCTGTGCTCTCAGATTACCAAGACAGCTACATGCTGAATGTTTTAAAGAGTTTCCGACATGTAATCAGATCCTACATGGAACGTCTCTCTCTCTCTCTCTCTCTCTCTCTCTCTCATACACACACACACACACACACACACCGATGCGCACATGCTGCAGGTCTGGTTTGCAAGGCCTTGCAAGGCCTTTATTTTATTTGTCTCCTCCTCATTCTCAGTGCCCTTTTGTAACCTCCTTCAGACAGCCGAGTGTGAGGAGCCTCTGTACTCTACAGCCCCAGCCAGCTTGCTAATGAATCAAACTGTCTCCACTTTCTCCTGCTCGTTCTGTTTCTCTGTACCACAGAGGCTTGGGTTCATCTGTGTTTGTCTTTGTCCTCTCTCTCTCTCTCTCTCTCTCTCTCACACACACAACCACACAGGCCAGGAGAAACCTTCTGAGCAGGAGGCCAATGAGTCCAAGCATCCAGACACCATTAATCGCTATGGCAGCATTAACTCTCTGGACTCCACAGCTTCCTCGGGCATCGGCAGCTACAGCACGCAGATGTCCGGCACCGATAATCCCGAGCAGTTCGAAGTGCTCAAACAGCAGAAGGAAATCATCGAGCAAGGCATTGACCTGTAAGATTACACAGCAACTCAAAGTTTTTAATGCAACTGCATAATCTATGGTTAAAAAAACAGTCAAATAAACAAAAAAAGCATATTCTCACACGTACTACTTCACAAGAACACCTTACGTATAGTATTTCTTACAAAATACATCAATTTCGATGTGCAAAGATGTGAAAGCCCACCTTAACTCTATATAGATATAGATATGTGTATGTATGTATGTATGGAATTCTTCATCACTGCAGAATCTGTAGTTTTAAAAGTGACATGTTGGTGCCTGCACTTGTGTTTAAGGTTCAACAAAAAACCAAAGAGGGGCATTCAGTATCTGCAGGAGCAAGGCATGCTGGGAACAACGCCAGAGGACATCGCTCAGTTCTTACATCAAGAAGAGAGACTGGATTCCGTAAGCCGTCTTTTGTACATAACTTATATGTTTAGAATAGTTCATAATAACCGGGAACAAGAAAAAACTACTCATCCTGATGAATACACCCAAATATTTCCATTTCAATAAGATCTCAACAGCTTAGGTGCGTTTTTAGAGCCGTTTTCTGCAGCCGTGTGCTTGTTAGGCCGTAAGAGCCTCTCCATGCGGTCAGAGAGCGTGTGAAATAGCTCACTTAACACGTGGTCTGAAACAAAAGCACCAAGCTTAAGCCTCGAGAGTGGCAGCCAGGATTGTGTATTTATCACATTGGGTAGTGTGAATCAGCAGCATTTCTTGTTTATTGCTCAGTAAAAGAAGTAAAATAAAAATACTTGAGTTTTAAACACACTAGTTTGAAAAACAAGAGTTGAGAGTTTTAAACCTGTTCTAGCCAGATTTGAATCTGTACAAAATGTGGTTCTAAGGATATAATATGCTATTAAAGGAAGCAATTATTTAAATTATACTGTTCAAAATTTTGTTTAAGAATGTAAGATGTAATAGCCAAAAATATTTTTGGTAAAATTTGATGTAACACATATAATGATATAATTAATTGACTGATTAAGGGGAGAAGTTAGTGTTATGTAAAGACCCTCATACCCTGTGGTATTTAGGTATTCAATTAATATATAACCATTTTCTCTGTCTGCTTCGCAGGTCCAAGCCGGAGAGTTTCTGGGAGACAACGATCGTTTCAACAAGGAAGTGATGTATGCCTATGTTGACCAAATGGACTTCCAAGGGAAGGACTTTGTGTCCGCCCTGCGTCTGTTCCTGGAGGGCTTCCGGCTCCCGGGAGAAGCCCAGAAAATCGATCGTCTCATGGAAAAATTCGCTGCTAGATATTTAGAGTGTAATCAGCGGTAAGACATTAGAGGATTTACTCGCAGTCAGTTAGACCACAGCACTTTTACTGTGACTGACATGCAAAGAAACCACACCTCCTTTAATATGACTGACAGGCACAGAGGCCACACCTGATTCACTAAATGAGTGTTAAAGGCACAATTTGGTAGTAAAAGAGCAAAATTTGGTAGTAATGCAACTTATTGGATGCCATTTCTCCTTTATTTTGACTGACAGGCACAGAGACCACACCTCCTTTGCTATGACTGACTGGCACAGAGGCCACACCTCCTTTGTTATGACTTACAGGCATAGAGGCCACATTTTCCTTTGTTATAACTGACAAGCACAGAAGTCACACTTCCTTTATAATATTTGACAGGCACAGAGACGATGTCTCCTTTGTTATGATTGATAGGCAAAGAGGCCCCACATCCCTTACTAAAATTAAAAGGAACCTTTGTTCATGATTGACAGGCACAGACGCCACACCTCCTTTGTTATGACTTACAGGCACAGAGGCCACACCTCCTATGTTATGACTGACTGGCATAGAGGCCACACCTCCTTTGTTATGACTTACAGACAGAGGCCACACCTCCTTTATTGTGATTGAGGCACACAGACCATGATAATAATGTTTGTAAGTAAAGTTGCACTAACAATGTGTGATATCTTTTTTTTTTTTTTTTTTTCTCTGTAGACAAACCCTGTTTGCATCTGCAGACACAGCATATGTCCTCGCTTATTCAATCATCATGTTAACTACAGACCTTCATAGTCCACAAGTAAGTGCATTTCTATACATGTCTGCTGATACCGTTATAGTGATTAAATTAATGTTACGATTCAGGCACAGCTCTGTGCTGCAATAAATGATTCTCTGCAAACATGTGACTTGCACAGAGCAAAGACTAGAGGTGTAAATTAAAAAAGTATGCATTTTCCCAAGTGGTACTGCATGAGTCATTTTCATTTGTGTCCTTTTTACAGGTGAAGAATAAAATGACAAAAGAGCAATACATAATGATGAACAGAGGGATCAACGACAGTAAAGATTTGCCGGAGGACTACTTGTCATCCATTTACGATGAAATCGCAGGGAAGAAGATATCTATGAAGGAGACGAAGGAATTGCCACTCAAATCTAATAAACAAAGTGAGATTAGCACTCGGCACTATGACAAGTTTACTCATAATGCTGGGATGAGCATGTCAGAGATGATATTAGAGCCATCAGTATTGCGGAGTAAACAAAATGATGGAAGTCATGAGTGTCAGGGTGTAATATTCAGCTTTGTAAATAACATTAATAAAGAGGTGGATGTCGGTTTTTATTCTATTCTGGAGCTTCATAATGGCTCACCTGCATGTGATTCATCACATGCTTAGCATTAACATTTTCAAAAGATTAAACGGTGAATATTGCTGTGTCACAACTCTGCAAAACTGAAAGTGGGTTGAAATTAAATGGACATGTCTCATACCCCGACCCAGACAGAGTAAGCACCGTTAGATCAGTCAGATAGATGTGAATGAATCGCTCTCTCTGGTGCGGTTTGAAACAGGTGTGGCCAGTGAGAAACAGCGACGGCTGCTGTACAATGTGGAGATGGAGCAGATGGCGAAGACGGCTAAGGCTCTGATGGAGGCAGTGAGCCACGTTCAAGCCCCATTTACCAGCGCCACCCATCTGGAGCACGTCAGGCCTATGTTTAAGGTACAAAAACGCTGATATCATTTGTGAAATGGTAATGTTTGTTTTCTGCAAGGATCGAGGAAAAGATCTGCAGTCATGTCAGCTAGACAACCTTTTTCCTTGAGAGTAGGCGGTATTTCTTGGCAATATTTAGAGACTACATGTACCAGACTCTGGCAAGCCTGCATGCCTTAAAGTCTGGAGTTTTATTGCTTGTGTTTTCTCAGTTTAAAAAAAAAAAAACCTTGTAAGTTTTTCATTTTTTATTAGAAAATGCAAAAATAGTAAGAAGATCGACAGGAAATCTAGATATCATGAATATTAAAATTGAAAAAAAAAAAAAGCCCCCCATGCTCCCTTTCTGCCTCCTGGAAAACTGGTTTATTCTTATATCGAGAGCTTATAAATTATTATGGGGTATCATTAACTTGACATGTTTTCATGTCAAGAGGATTTTCCATGAAAGAGTTTACTAAGAATAACTTATTAAAGGCTTCCAGTCAGTATACAAATGCATGATAATATGCCTGATATATCTGTTTTGTTTTGTTTTTGTCATATTTCCTTAATGAATGATTAAGATGCAGTGGAAGTGAACGCATTCCAATTACATTATAACATACAGTATAATGTTTGCTCAGAACATGTACGTACAACTAATGTACTAAGATGGCGAACTATGAAACCAGTCTTGATAAGAGGAATCCATATTTTCTTGTCAGTTATATTGCGAAGGAAAACAATCTCACCCATGATCCCCTTAATTTCTGTCCCTCTAGTTGGCCTGGACTCCGTTCCTGGCAGCCTTTAGCGTGGGTCTGCAGGACTGCGATGACACCGAGGTAGCGTCTCTGTGTCTGGAGGGTATCCGCTGCGCCATCCGAATAGCCTGCATCTTCTCCATACAGGTGCGCGTCTTGCTCTTTGCTCCTTTAAAAGGTCGTATCGTTTTAAATGTCACGCATTTAGTTTAATCTAATAGTATCAGCCCTGTTTGAAGTCTAGTGTAAAGGTTGGCGATGAGAATGATGTACTGTGAATCTTTTTTTCCGAACTCCAGTTGGAGAGAGACGCATACGTGCAGGCCCTGGCTCGCTTCACCTTGCTCACAGCCAGCTCGGGGATCACAGAGATGAAGCAGAAGAACATTGATACTATTAAGACGCTTATCACGGTGGCTCACACTGATGGGAATTACTTGGGGAACTCGTGGCATGAGGTGAGCTTTGCAGGACCAGACAACTCGCTACATCCGGATTTTCATTTCAGTCTCGCTACTGATACTGTAGACTTAATAGGAACTACAAGCTCTGGAGGTGTATTTAGAAAGATAGATCATGCATACTGATGAAGGTGTGTGTTTGTGTTTCCTGCAGATTCTGAAGTGCATCAGTCAGTTGGAACTGGCCCAGCTGATCGGCACGGGGGTGAAGGCTCGCTACATATCCGGGACTGTTCGGGGCAAAGAGGGCTTCATTACTAGCACCAAAGAGCAGAATTCAGACGAGTACCTGGGTATCGGTTAGTACCACAGAATGCACCATTCTAACATAAATATATAAAATATGTATATCTTGTATACAGTGTGTACGGATCTATATGTGACACACAGTCTAGTGTAAAGTTACTGCAGGAATAAAATGTTATTAAAAAAGTATAACCAGTTGATCTTCTCACATCGCTCACCCCATTATTGATCAGTTATGATCAATCCTATGACTGTTTTATTCCTTTCACTACATACACACTTTTGCTTTATACGTTATTTTGCCTTTTAGTAGGTGGGACGGTAGATCGGAAGCAGATTGCTAGCATCCAAGAATCCATCGGCGAGACCAGCTCTCAAAGCGTTGTGGTTGCCGTGGACAGGTACAGAGTTTGTGTCCTTGTAGCTTTCAGTCTCAAGTCTCATTTCTGGTTATTTACTAATATTTAAGCCTAATTAAATAATTAAGCCCTTATTTTCTTTTTTTTTTTTAATGTAGGATATTCACAGGATCCACTCGACTGGATGGCAACGCTATAGGTGAGTATATGATTGTGTTTTATATTATATACTAGCTGAGCCCGCGACTTCGTTCACGTGGAATTTAATTGCGCACTCAAAAGTGCGTTTAAAAAAAAATTGTGTGTTAGTGCGTAATGGAGCTGTGAGATCGTGTTTATTAAGTAGATTGAAAAATGTACAGCGCCATCTGTTGAATTTCGAGATAAACTAATGATTTTTTTCAAGGACCATTTTTTCTGTTTATTATTATTTTGATGATAAGTGCGTTTTCCATTCAAATTTCAAAGTAGCATATCTTCTCTTCCCTCTTGAAGAAACAAAGCCTGTATGTTACTTCAAGCTCGGCCAAATACACCTGGGGAAACCCCATTAAAATATATTCGGTAGTTTTTACCAAATACAAACAGTGCACAAACAGACATACAAACAAAAATTCCAAACATCATCTTGATGTGTTCTGTTACTCATCTTACGTCGCTCAAAACTTTTTTCCGCAAATATCTTCAATGTACAGACACGTCAACTTTACAGTTTTATTATATGTATAGATAATTACTCTGCCAGTTAAAAGAACATCCTTATGTGGTCACACAAACAATGGGTTCCCCCCAAAAAAGGAAGATTTGAATTTGTGATTTATTGAAAGGGGTTAGGAGGTTTAGATCAGTCTAATTAGGCATTTATGTGTGTGTGTGTGTCAACAAATTATTAAAGCCATAAATGCTCTATTTTGTTTTTTAGTGGAGGATTTGTGTAATCTTTTCCTCATTTAATGGCAGACTGTACATTTTGTGTCGAGGTACAGTAGTACCAGTGATTAAATGAGTCATTATAATTTGTGTGTGAAAACCTTTACCCCGTATATAAATAACTGTTTTCCAGACATCATGACAAACAATTTATTTTTCCGTTGTTGTTTCTTTTGGCAGTCGATTTTGTGCGTTGGCTGTGCGCCGTTTCCATGGACGAGCTGGCCTCTCCGACCCACCCGCGCATGTTCAGCCTGCAGAAGATCGTAGAGATCTCTTACTACAACATGGGCCGCATCAGACTCCAGTGGTCCAGGATCTGGGAAGTGATAGGAGATCATTTCAACAAGGTTAGATTCAAGTCACAACATCACAGCAGATCCATAAACCTGAGTGAAAAATGTGTTGAAATGCCTCTCTGGTCGTGTATCCGGTTTCAATCAGGTGGGCTGTAATCCCAATGAGGATGTAGCCATCTTTGCCGTGGATTCGCTTAGGCAGTTATCCATGAAGTTTTTGGAGAAGGGAGAACTGGCCAACTTTAGATTTCAGAAGGATTTCTTGAGGCCGTTTGAGCACATCATGAAAAAGAACAGGTAATCACGGTGCACTCTTTAAAACTAGTAGTAGTTTGGGAGACATTTTTACATTAAGGCTCTTGTTCATTTAGAGACTTGCTGGACTTGAATTAGACCCAGTAATGAGCACATTTTTAACAAAGGCAGGGACGTATTTGTCAACATGGTGAAGTTTACTTTAAGGAGACATTTGTGTAATGCTTCCAGTCTAAGCATTCTGCAATTCATGCTTTCTCAGCAAATTGGCAAGCTGAGTTTTATGTGTTTAAAAAAAAATATATATATATATTTTTTAATTTATTTATCTCCCAAGAGTGAGACTAAATAAGGACAAACAAAGATTTGTCACTATAAAGAAAGCGATAACGGGTTCCACATGTTCCACAACAACTGCGGAGAAATTCAGCATCTCACGACATGCTATTATTGGAAACTAATCAGCTTCATGGTAGTATCAGTATTCTTTACACTATTAAAGCACATCCTGAACTGTTTCATTCCTGTTTCCATGAACTATCAGACATCCTTATATAAACAAACACTGACAAAAAATCACTTCATCTTTTTAGTAGCAGCTATAAGTAAAAGGTTATCTGAGGTCATGCAGAGCCTAAAGCGTGGATCTCATTAAATCAAGTCAGCAAGCAGACACGTACACGTTCGAGTGTCGAAAATGATTAAGGGCCAAACCCGGCACTGCGGGGAGTAAATCAGGTCTGTCGCCGTGTGTGTCGGCCATGGCAGCTCGAAATAGAGATGGTGCCTGTGTGTGAGCGTGTGTAAGTGTGTGTAGTGTTATTGACACATTATTTATTATTTACCTCACACAGATCGCCCACTATCAGAGACATGGTGGTGCGCTGCATAGCTCAGATGGTGAACTCGCAGGCGGGAAACATCCGCTCAGGCTGGAAGAACATTTTCTCAGTGTTCCACCTGGCAGCCTCGGATCAGGACGAGAGCATCGTCGAGCTCGCCTTCCAGACCACCGGACACATCGTCAGTAAGTAACATACGAAAGATTTTGGCCGCTTTAGGTTTCGTTCATATGTGAGCTTCAGGGAGTATACTTGATGGACAGACTTGATATTTTTTTTTTGTTTGTTTCTCATAAGTTCAGTACAGATGCTGAGGATAAAACCCGCAGACGCAGTCCTTTTAACGTTTGGAAATCTAGCCCTAGACTCTCTTACACAGGTTACGTTGAGTCGCGTGAGGCGTCAAGGTGCAAGTTCTCACCCAGTCTCCTCCTTTTCCACAGCGAATGTATTTGAGAAGCACTTTCCTGCCACCATCGACTCCTTCCAAGACGCCGTCAAGTGTCTGTCAGAGTTCGCCTGCAACGCTTCGTTCCCTGACACCAGCATGGAGGCCATCCGTCTGATCCGCCACTGCGCCAAATACGTCTCCGACAGGCCTCAGGTCAGTGCGAACGAACTTAAGACTTTAATCCTGGATTATAAATATTATAAATGGCTCAGGACCAGGACCTTATTATTTCACCCTACGGTGGAGCTGTAAAAGATTTAGGTTGCGTGTGGTTTATGCAGACACTAAATGAGGATGAGGGTCGTCACCGTGTCTTTGAGTCCTGGGGGAAGATGGCAGGGTTGCCAGGTTGAGGAAGAATCAAATAATAAGCACATCATAAAAGCTAGGGAAATAAAAAAATATATATATTCTCGAGAAACAAAACAGCGTTGATGTATTAATCCTATGAGTTCCTTCGTCTTCCTCCTTGGCAGGCGTTTAAAGACTACACTAGTGACGATATGAATGTAGCCCCAGAGGACCGGGTGTGGGTACGAGGCTGGTTCCCCATCCTGTTCGAGCTCTCCTGTATCATCAACAGGTGCAAGCTGGACGTCAGAACCAGGTACATACACACACACACACACACACACACACACACTTCTAACGAGTCATTAGTGGTGCTAGCAAAGCAAACATCACTTGTATTATCTTGCAGGCTTATTATTTTTCTTTTCTTTTTTTAAAATTCTTTTTCCATACAAACATTGACGCATAACTAGTCCCGTACCGTTTGTCAAATTATAAATTATTTCAAATCGTGTGGCTTATTCGGAAAAGGGGTGCCATGACTTTTCTAAACAAAAATCTCATAGACGTAACATTCAGACCAACTGAATTAGCGCAGAGCAAGAATTTTGTAGAAGAGGTTTGCAAGCTGTGTCATAACATACCCCACAAACGGGTATAAGTTGTACCCCTGGGGCGCAAAAGGTCAAACAGGAAGTGCATTCCCTGCTATGGTAACTTCCATAGGAATTTTGAAACTGGCTAAATCTAACTGTGAATCCCATTGTTATAGAGACATGGGGTCTCTCAGGATCATTGTGAAGCTGTCAAGCCACACCCAAGCAACCAATTTAGAGCTGATCCTGACTGTAGACTGTCATTATTAAGCAGTTGACCCTGACTGTAGACGGTCATTATAAAAGGGCGAGTTTTTTTTTTTGCACATTCTCTCCAGAAAATGTTCCCGTCTCGTTATTACTTATTATTGCGTAGCTCGACTACAAACGTACAAAACCGCAAATCTTTTCCACATGTTGCTGTGATTATGACGTTTATTGCGTAGTCTGGTATTTTACGTCACTCTGCGAATCCGTCTCAGGGGTCTGACGGTGATGTTTGAGGTGATGAAGACTTACGGTCACACGTACGAGAAACACTGGTGGCAAGACCTGTTCCGAATCGTCTTCAGGATTTTCGACAACATGAAGCTCCCGGAGCAGCAGACCGAGGTCAACCTGAGAATCACGTTTGTAAGATAACGATGTTAAGAAACGTGCAGAGACACTAACTTGTGTATGTGTGTGTGTAGAAAGCAGAATGGATGACCACAACCTGCAATCACGCACTTTACGCAATCTGTGACGTCTTCACGCAGTACTTCGAGTCTCTCAGTGACGTCCTGCTAGACAACATCCTCTCGCAGCTCTACTGGTGTGTGCAGCAAGGTGAGAATCCCGACTCCATCTGCATACACACACACACTTCCTAAAATGGCAGCCTGTGCTCCCACGCTGCAGTTCTCCTCAATTCCTAAATTTCTATTTAATTTTTTCTTCCAGATAACGAGCAGCTGGCGAGGTCTGGAACCAACTGCTTGGAGAACGTAGTGATCCTGAACGGAGAGAAGTTCACAGCCGAGACCTGGGACAAGACCTGCAACTGCATGCTGGACATCTTTAAGACCACCATCCCACACGCGTGAGAACCTTTTTACGCTCTCAGGGAACGTGACTTCCGTTCTATTCACGTAGCAAACCGCTTGTTATTCACGTCCTGTCTTTCCTCTCAGGTTGCTGACATGGAAGCCGGCCGGTGCGGACAGCGATCACGCGACTCACCCAGACTCGGATAAACAACCGGTGCGGTACCGAGAACTTTTCCGTGTACATCGATTAGGAATCGTTCCTCTGTGGAACGAGTGGGACTGATTGTGATTAATGGATTGTGGGTGATACTTACAGGACTCCGTGTCCCAGAAGTCTGTAGACATCCAGAGCCGGGCAGAGGACCAGCACTCGGCGAGCAGTATGGAGAAGGTGCTGGCGGAGAATCGGAGACAGAGTCAGTTCAGTTTGTCTTCAGGCAAGTCGAAATCCAGCTCAAGTCTCTCTCAAGTGTGTGTGGAGTTTATTATAGGGATGTAGCCATCGAATATTTAATAATCGAGTAGAGGATAAAATGTACTTTTGTTTAATTAAACGGCAATGTAAAAAATCTACTTTTATTTTTTAAATGCACACAGCATTTTATCAAGAATAAACATTGTCATTATTCTCAATACAAGGAACAGATTAAAGTTGACTGAGATGAATTAAATGCATTACAGTGTCATACATTCTTATTTTAAAGCCTTTTGTCAGATGCAAAAAAAAAAAAAAAGGTATTTCAAATGACTTTAAGTATCAAAAAAACTAAGGCAAACATTAAAATAAATAATTATACA
>JAQMYJ010000019.1:17671713-17687929 GCA_030014305.1 Clarias laeviceps | reverse complement strand
TTTTATTATTATTTTTTTATTATATATATATATATATATATATATATATATATATATATATATATATGTTATACAGCTAAGCAAGCTTTAATATCAAATGACATGATGGGAATCAGCCCTTATCCACATCAGTCACCCACTAATTTCCTCTGTATGATACGCGTTTGTTTATATGCGTGCGTGTTGGCGTGTCTGTGTCGGACCGACGGCTCTGGCTCTTTGCATGTTGTTGAGTCTCCGCTGTTGCTCTCGGAGCAGAGCCTGCTGCTGGATCTCCAGGCTGGCATCATCAGTGGGTGGTTCAGGATACACCTGCCTTATTTCTTCACGAGACTCGCTGTCTGCCAGAAAGCCACACAAACAAACACTTACACACGGCCACGAATACAAAAACAGAATAAGCTCATCTCTGCTTGCTAGATTCCATCACTGTTCCTTGTGACTGACGGAGCATGCCAGAGAGTGAGTTTGTGCAAGATAACACTCTGATCATAATGATTAGTGCTTCTCTAATTGAGGACAAAAACATTGTATTTTGTCATGTAGCTCCAAAGACATTTTTTATTCAGTTTTTCTTCACTGCTAAGAGTTGGTTACGCCACCCTTGACAACATAACAGCACCAACCCTCTCAAGTCTTGAGACAGTACACACGTTCACTGACTAGTGTAGTTCAGCTAGAGTTAAAAGATAAACATTTTAGAAAAGCTCCAAACTTTGTTTGTTTTAACATAGTCTCAACAAAGTCTCCCATCAGAAGCTATGCAGTTGCACCTCATTGAAAATCCCCTTTGTTGCAGTTGATGGTCTTCCACTGCTCTACAGAATGATTACGGAGATGACACCAGTGACGAGAGCAAGGTATCCAGATGGGTGAAGTTTAAAGAAGAGGAAAACGACAATGAAGACAAAAGTACACAGTGGGAGATTATCAAGTGCAGCCACTTATACTTAACAGGACACATCTGACTTTTTTTTCAAAGAGTTGGATTCAACAACGACACAAATTCCATCTCTTGTGATTGAGGCCACGTTGAGTAGGATCTTGTATATTAGAAGAGTCATGCACGTTGAGTTTATTTAAAAAAAAAAGGGGTTTATGCATTACTTTGGGTCCAGTCCTTGTAAATTAACCTGTATAATCAGTCACAACTCACTTAATCCTGCAGCTTAATTCACGTATTGATTCTGGAGCGCTACAGATGTTTACAGAGGTTTTTTACCTCTGTACTTGAGCTGGTTGAACTCCTGCATGGTATTCTTGTTCGGTGGTCTGATATTGGAAGTGGGCACCTGCATCCGCAGTCTGGCCATGTCGAAGGGGTTCAGTGGAGGTCGCTCTCTGTGCACATGAACACTAACTGATTACTCAACACTATAATGTTATTGAGGATCGTTTATTGTGGGACAGAAAAGAAGATGCACAGTATTTTGTGTTTGATGTAAGCAGATACTGGTTCCTAGCAGGACTGCATTATTCATTCTCATGCGCATACAAACACAGTCCAATAGCACACAAGGCTCTAAGCAAATACCTCAGACTAAGGATGGTCGAACACTGGACTCGGTTAGAGATTGATGGGTTCTAGGGTTAAGTGACAACTAAATCCCCTTATGTACATGTTTTTTATTGCATGTAAAACAAATGTTAGAGTGATTTGTTGAGTGTTTGTTACCCGTTTTTTAAGGGAGTTTGTGAATCCTCTCTGTCGGACTGTAGTAGCTGCCCTTTAAGCCGCTTCTGCTCACTTCTGAGGTGCCTACGCAGAACCGACAGCTCCCGGATTACATCCTGCTGGTCTTCTAAAGCACACACACAAAAATTCATTTAATAATCTAAGTAAGGATCCATAAACAAATCTCATGTGTTTAGTAGGTGATGAGATTCACCTGCTGCTCTGATCTGGTTCATCCGTGCAGGAACAGGTGGTGACGGGGGAGTAGGAATAGACCGAACCTGTGGAATCACACGCAAGCTTCTATCAGAATATCTGTTCTCTAACAAACGGTTTATAAGCCTCTTCTAAAATTATATCCAAGCATTTCCCACTGGGTAAATAATCAAATTTCAATAGATTCTTTCTTGTAACTTTACATCTGAATCTTAAAAACATACAGATATAAATCAAGCCCTTTATGCCTCTTCAAATCACGAGGATTATGTACGTGCATGACTTACAGAGGAAGCTGTAGCTGATCGTTGGCTGTCGCCTGAATGTGGTCTGGGAGAAATCTGGATGCCCAGTCTCTTTTGTATTGTGGGGATAGGTGGAGAACGTGTCCTGAATTCCTTTGAAATGACAAAATGTTTTGCACCTTCAGTACAAACCATAAACTAGTAAATACCAAACACATAATAAGCCCATAATGAGACTGACCTGCTCGAGTCGGGCTTTCCTTTCCTGCTCATACTGCTGCTTCAGTGCATCGTTTGCCTTCTCTTCTTCCTCCTTCCTCTTTTTTTCGGCCTCTCTGCGCCGCTCATCAGCTTGCCGAATCAACTCCTGGTTTCTGGCGTTTTGCTGCAAAAAGAAAGTGGGCAAATACTAACCTGACATGAAAAAACAACACCTGAAATGCTAAGCATTAAATGTACAGCAGCACCAGTAGATGAGTTAATATAAGCTTTAAACACCAGATCTTCAGTGTAATCTGGATGGTTCCTAAGCGTTAGTGACAGACGTGCGTGAACACACCTCCATTTCCTTACGCTTTTCCTTTTCCTGCTCCTCCTCAAACTGCCTCTGCATGTGCGCTCTCTCTTCAGCCAGCCTCTTCTCCTCGATCTCCTCCTCCAGCCTCAGCCGCTCTCTCCTCTCCGCCTCCATCCTTCGCTTCTCCTCTATCTTTTTTTTACCCAAAATATCACATCAGAGGCAGTTTCAGAAGCATGTAATGAATGTGCGATGGGAAATGTTCTGTACCTGCTGTTTCAGACATTCCTTGTATTTCTCCTGCTCATGGAGCTGCTGCGGTGTCGGGAGATCATTAAAAACATTTCCCCGTGCGTACGGCGAGGGCTGAGTGAAGGAGGAAACTGCAGTGGTGAGAGGTGAGTACAGAAAACACTCCAGTTAGAGTCAAAGCAATGCTTGCTGTCTCCTGTTTTGTATTCAAGTTACAAGGTTGATTAAAGTTTAGAAGTAAGTGAACCTAATGTTCCCAGTTTCGAATCATAAACTCCGTGCCTAAAAATCACACACTCATCTTGGTCAAGTCATTTATCTCGAATAGTTTTAAGCAGTTGCCAACACTATGGGACGCACTGTGAGCTTAATGTCCTTCTGTTCATCTTCACTTGTACCATGTCTATTTTTTTTTTCTTCATTAGCTATTCACCAACATTTCAGGTAAGGGAAAACTTAATGGTATTCCTTTAAAAATCAGATATCGCAGAGTTTACATATTTTTACCTTTTTCTTCCGATACTCTCTGTAAGGAAGAATCCTTATCCTCTGGTCTTGGGGTAGCTCCAGTCCAATCCAGTGACGCTATGGCTCGTCTGTTATGTGATTCCGGGTTCATGTATGCCTCCTCGTTAGTCCTGTGCATACGCTTTAGATCACCTGAAAATCGCCGAACAAAGTGATCGCACTTCTTCTCCGATTTAAATCAATCAGTTACTACTGTGAAGTTTCATACAACCTATCAACAGAACCTTGTAAGAAATCTTGTTTTTTGACGAACGCATCCCTAACAGCTTTACAACATAAAGGAAACTCATCAGCAGAGTTATACTGATTGAAAAAGACTTACTGATGAGGTTTCCTCTGTCATCTCTAAGTGGCGCCCCAGCTCCTCCTCTTCCCCACGGCTCATAGGACTTCATCTCTGCCTCCAGTTTAGCCTCGTACCGTTCCTTCTCCACCATATCCCGTCTCCTCCTTTCCTGTCTCTCTTCAATCTGTGGCAAAAAAACAACCATATCAGTTTTATCATAATATTTCTTTTAATTATTATTTTGACCCAAGACAATGAGGAAAGATCATTATACTAGTCTTAGTATGCCTCTGGGTTTTTCCATTAGCTTACAACAATGCTGACGCCACTCCTGCCTGATCTCTTCCTGTCAAAACATTGTGATCATTAGCCTGACTAGCTGTCTCCTCTTCTCGTCATCATAGTACATCATTAGGATTTCAGGACTACACTGACTTCACTCATTTATAATGAAATAAATTCCAGCTTTTAATGCCAATATGTTCAGTCACAAAAAAAAAAAAAAAAAAAAAAAAATGGCAACCTGAATTTGCTGCCACATGGAAACGCAAGACTGATTGTGGTTAGCCTGCAGTACAGTTCAGATGCTTATATGATTTATATTTTACCTGTTGTTTAAGTGCATCCCTGTAGCTTTCTTTGGGAATGTGGTGCCTGTGAGAAGGATATGCTCCAATTCCAGAGGAAGAAATGCCATGCTGTGACGATGGTCTAAAGAAAGAACAGACATTGTTTTTATTTATAGGACACACAATACACAGTACAGGATGAGTTACAAACCATGAACTGATGTACAACTGGAAGGCTGCTCCATTATGGTGGAAAATTAAAGTGGATACAATATATCAATTCTGGCCTTGATGCTGAGACCTTGATTCTGATAAATGTTTTAATCCTGATTTATACCACTCAGCTACTTTTGTGCAAACAAACACAAGCAGTGGATTAATAGCAAGACCAGTGCTTTATTTTAGTCTGATTGTCAGGTAGAGGACGCTTGCTGAAAGTGTCATTATTAGGACGAATCCCAGTCTTCATTAAAAGAAACCTTATTTGCAAAGATTACAGGTAGTCCCCAGGGAGAGAGGACATGAAGTTAGTTGGTGTGAGAGAAGAGGATGCAGAGGATAGGGTTAGATGGAGGCAGATGATTCGCTGTGGCGACCCCTGAAAGGGAACAGCCGAAAGACAAAGAAGACGACGACAGGTAGTCCCCAACTTATGAACATCTGAGGTAAGAATTTCTGCAGATATGAACGGACCACGGTTCTACTTCCTATTCAATCATGGAAGTAGATCACGTGTATTGTACAAAAAAATAGACCCTGCTGTGCACAAGATAGCAATACTTATAATTATATACAATATTCAGTGTTTAAGTGAATGTATAAAATGTCCAAAGTCCGGTATATTGTATGTGTGGGTGTGCAGGAGAAATGAGTCTGCCTCACCAATTTCAACAAATCAGTCTGGGAACACGATGATAGAAATGGCTGTCCTGTAAAGCTGTCCTCATGGTCAATAATGCTCATTTTGGAAAATTCTCAACAAAACAGAGTCTACAGTCCAATGCAGTGGAAAACAGCTCTGAGACAAAATGGCATCCGGGATTCCACTCGCGATTTAAAGGCGCTGAGACAACAATGTTACATTTCACTATAAGATTTATTCCCTGAGGCGCGATTATGATTTTTCCCACATGATGGCAGTGAAGGAAAGAGGACAGATTTAGTCAAGTGGGTTGGTATTCTTTACATTGTATATTCTTGTCAAAGGTGTACAAGACTCACTTTGTCAGACTTAAGAACAAATCGTACTTACAAACGTTCTGGAACAGAACACTTTTGTAAGTCAGGGACTACCTGTATTTAGATACTCAATAAATGTAATATACAGTATGTGATTTAACGACAGCATAAAGAGCACCTACTGTGTAAAGCCTCCAGCAGGTGGCTGATGGACAGATGCATGTGTTCTGGCTGGAAGATTAGGTGATCGCTGCACTGCTGAAGGTTCATCTAAGACAGAAAAACACACACACACACACACACACACCTGTTTTACCTTGCCTTCTCATGATGATTTGCATAGTAACACACTAGACAATATCTGTATAATGTTTAAAAAGGTTTGATGTTAAAGTCTTCTAATACTAAATATCTCTCTCCTGAGCAGTATTTTACACCAGCAGATTCCAGACATATAAACATACTACATGATACACACACCCGTAACAACAAGCCCATCCTTTTTTTTTTTTATTCCTAATTTGGAATTGGTCTCAAATACCTTTATATTATAAACCTCAGCTGGGAAGGAAGCTATTAAAGCAAAACTATGTGTCAGACATTTGCCCTTGCTGTGACTGTGTCTCATTTTGCATTCATTTAAAAATCTTATCAGTTCAACTTCTGGTTACAATTCAACCTCTTGTTCTCGAGATAATGAGAACCTGAGGGATGCACAAACTACCCCCAAAAAATATATAAGCCTTCTCCATCTAGTAACTATGCAGTTTCAAAAATAATTTTATTTCATCAAAATACTAATCAGGGACGGTTTGTCAGCACAGTCATATAGGAAAGTCTCAAATGTATTCAAAAAGCCAAACGGTGTTAAAAACACTCACAGTAAGTCAGACTAGGATCAAGGGGATTCCTGGCTCCATAGAAATAGTAGGCGTCATCGTACGGAGTGCTGTAGGCCTCAGAGAGGGTGGGGGCTCGCGGAGGGGGAACTCTTGCAACTCTGCAACCAGTCCAAAGAAACACAGTTTATAAATTAGATGAAGCCTTACTGATTAAACTGGACCAGACTTCTACCAGGTCAGTAACATGTAAACCTTGGGTTATAAATCACACCTGGGGACAACCATTTCTCCAATAGCTCCTGAGAGGTCTTTGTGAAAGTTCTCACTGAAGGCTGCGAGGGCACTGTTCCCGACCCCAGTGCTCGCCGTGTTACCCAGAGCAGCGCTGTATTCCAGAACAGGAGACTGGAAAGCCACACGTGGTCTCTCAGGCGGCTCTCTCTCTACATCTTGCGTTCTCTTGTCTACATTCGGCCTGGAGGTATCCAGTCCCATTCCAGGCTTGTAGGGCACATCCCGTCTCCTGCCCTCATGCTCCCTCCGTACAGCACCAAACTGCTTAATCCTGTCAGGCTGTAGGAGACCAGGCAGGTACACGGTCATACACTAAAACAAAAAGCGTGTTGTATTAATATGTTTCTCATGAAATACTGTAAACATAAAACAGGATTGGACTCCAAAAAGCAGATCATTGTTATTCAGGTTGTATTATAAAAAAAATTATAAAAAAGGAGGAGGAATGTGTGGCAACGAAAAAATAGATGAGCAAAGCAAGCCTGCCATCTAGTGGTTAAAAAGAGAGCTGTCCATTTACCTGCTTCAGGGGGTGCTAAAAACACAACAATCACAAGGCAGGTATCAGGCTACACACATCAAATCGGATCAGATCAGATCAGATCAGAAATATATTACAAAACTATTTTCGCATCCCATTGACACAATATTGTAACTTGATTTGTATGCAAGGCCGCATGCTTGAGCAACTACCAACACTGGAGGTATAACAGAGTGACTTCACATAATACCTCTTTCTCTGGGTCAACAGCTCCTGTAGCAGCAACTCTCAGTTCAAGCTCTTTTTCCCTACAAAATATAATCATCAAGAACACCAGATATTACAACAAACATTTTCAATCTGTTTATTTTTTCACAGTGAATCAATGATCAGCTAAACCACGTAAAAGACAAATCGATGCTTTCTGCCTTACAAAGTGATGCGATATGTATACAGTATGTACCTCAAACTGCATTAGATACACAACATGCTCGAGTAAAGAAGAAAAATGACATAGTTTGAATAAGTACACAAGATGATTGCAAGAGAGACAGGTAATCGGTAATAATTTCTCTGAGGACTTTCTCGATAGTTCTGGACTGGAGTTTCCTACAGTCTACCTGAGCCTCCAATAACAAACTGGACTCCATTTTAACTTTAACGCATCTCCTGTTATTCTGAACTTCCAGTCTCACACAGTATGATTGCAGATCAATCCCTGCTATGGAAAGCGCTGGAAATCCTTCAACAACCTTCAATGCACCCACTTTCTCTTATTTTTGCGCTGTTCCGCTATTTGCTCCAGCAGCTCCTGTCTATAGCGCTCCTTCCTTCTCTGAACTGCCTCCTCTGCTTCAGCAGCCCCTATTTAAGCAAAGATCAGGCAAATGTACATGTTTTAAAATCCAAATCTAAAGTAAAAAAAAAAAAAAGTAAAATCACTCATACATCTATAAAAGAGGTGCACATGTTACTAATCTTACCAATCATAAGTCCTGTAGCAAATTCAGTCATGTTCCTCTTGTTAGCAGCTCTGGTTTGCGCTGGTGCTAGTAGACTGAAGGAACCAAAAGCAAAAGAGTGTAAACCACAAGATGAAACCAGTACATTTCACATTGGAGAGATCGGTCTCAAAACGTATCATGGTTAGACATCCCACACCCAACGGCTCAAAGAAACACTTCGGAAAGCTCTGATCTGCAGCACCTCCCATCTTCCTACAGATCGATGCCTCCGTTCAGCAAACTCACTAATAAATCTTATCCGTTCCTGCACACGCGTGCCGACTCAACCTCTTTAACTTATAGACACAGTGACTAAGTAACAGAAAGCCGGACTGAAATGTAAACTCGAAACCCAGCGAATAGGAACACATTCCCCAAATTTTCATCACAAGCAAAAGCAAAATAGAAGAGGATTTATCTGGGCACTGCTTCATTACATACTAAAGGCACTTTAATTTCACTCCTGCTAAAACCCCGACATTCAAAAATCCAATTAGTTTAATTGCTCTAAATCAGTACTTGGCTTTAATCAGTGGCAGTGGAGTCCGTCTGTTCTCCTCTTGATGCTCCTCTTCATCAACAGTACGAACGTCCACTTCTCTCGTCTCCTGAGTAAACCTTTTTTAGTAGAAATACAAATCAGCTTAATCAAAACGACATGCTTATGTACAACAGCGTAAATCATCACCTGGAATAACACAATGCAACAGAGGAACAATGTGTTCATTACTTAAACACACCCATCAGCTTTGTTTTGGAGTTTTCTGTGTCTCCTGCCAGCTAGCGCAGGCTCAGGTCGATGCTTGGACCCCTTCTTTTGCAGGAGCTTGAGCTCTTCTTCTTCTTCCTCCTCATCAGAGGTCAGCTCCTCCTCAGAGGTGTAGCGCGCCCGTCTGGACCTCCAGCGTTTGGAAGAGTCCTCAAAACCTCTTCGCGATGTTGTCAGGGCAGTGTTGGGTGCAGGTTCAGGCGGGTTCTTCCTCGTGGAATGGTGAGTCCTTTCTGGACTCCTCCGTCCTTGTGGTTTTGGAGAAAACGATGGATGATATGGAGTTGTGGAGATTAAATGATCTTTTCTACGAGGCTGGAGTCAGATAGAGACATTATTACTTCACATAGTACCAATTGAATTTATTTAGTATTATTTAAGAACTATTTTTGAAAATCTAAATTTTATGTCCATAATGTTTTTGGTATGACGATCTACAGTGCTGTGAAAATTACGTGTAAATACAAAATGCAGTTTGCTAATGATTTCATTAATTCATAAGGGGAAAAACGCTGTCCAAACCTGACTGGAACTCTAAACCTAATGACTAGTTGTGCCACTCCTGGTGGCAACAACTGCAATCAAGTGTTTGCAATAACTGGCAATGAGTCTTTCACATCGCTGTGGAGGAATTGTTTCCCACTGTTCTTTTCAAAATTGTTTAAATTCTATGACTAGGCCTTTCCAAAGCTGTAATATTGTTTTTATTTTTTGTATGTTCTGTTTAGAGGTCGACTTGCTGGTGTGTTTTGGATCATTGTCCTGCTACATAACCCGAGTGCTTCAGTTTCCGGTCATGACCAGATGGCCGAACATGTTAGATCGCAGAATTCATGGTTCCATCATCAATTATGAGCCCCAGACCATCACACTACCACTACCATGTTTGACTGTTGGTATGACGTTCTTCTTGTGTGTTAACTTTACTTTAGATGTAATGGGACGCAGAACTTTTAAACAGTTGAACTTTTATCTTATCAGTCGACAGAATATTTGCCCAGAAGTCTTGAGGATAATCAAGATATTTTTCGGGGCAAATATGACACGGATAAGCCTTTGTGTTCTATTTGGTCAGCGATGGCTTCATGAACATTAACCTTAACTGGTCTTTAGACGCTGTTCTGGGTTCTTTTATGAGCTCCTGGGTGAGTCGTCATTGTGTTCTTGGAGTAATTTTGGTAAGGATGACAAGGTTCACCACTGGATCAAGTTTTCTCCTTTTGTGGATAATGGCTCTCACTGTGGTTCACTGGAATCCCAAAGCCTTAGAAATGACTTGGTAACCCTATTCAGACTGATACATGTCAATTACTTTGTTTCTCATCTGTTCTTGAATTTCTTTAGATTGTGTTGCTTTATGAGATCTTTTAACGTACTTCACTTTGTCAGACAGGTTCTGTTTAAGTGATTGCTTCATTCCACAGTAATCTTTTTGTAATATTAAAATTTCCTTGACATTCTGAATTTAACACACATTTAAGTGTGACAAATATGTAACAAAATCAAAATCCAGGAAGATGGAATATACTTTTTCACAGCACCGCATATTGTTTTTAGATGTCAAAACAAAAATATCACACGCCACTAGAAATTAAAAATCCCCAACCCTCACACGTGCTCGTCACATAACAGACTTTTAACAGGCTGCTTGTATAAGGAATTGCTAATAGTTTTTCTGTATGGATGTTCAAGTACAATTAAAAATTCAGACTCGTCCATTATCCCCCCCCCCCTCCCCATTTTCTAATCTACACCATCCAGTTGAAATGAACCATCTTCACCAACCTGTGGAGTCTTTGAAGTTTTTTTTATCTTCTGTATTTCCTCATCTCCTCGGAGTAAAGGACTGTAATTCTCGACCCTCCCATCTTGCAGCTTGTCCTGATAAAATTAACAAGCCTCGATTTTAAAACCACTAAAAATTATCCATCAATTCTAAGAATTTCACAATGTCACTAAATCTATTCTCAAACCAGCTACTTAAACATGTTACTTAAGCAAACGGAAAGGAAAAGCACTTTACCAAACAGTAACAGACTCAAATGTCAACGCTGTGTTGCTACTGGACACCAAATCTCTTACAAGGTCAACATGTGTGAACGTTCCGGTTCAAGGTAAACTCATCACTCTATTGTGATTGGGAGGTGTTGGATTATACATCATAAATTCACTCCCTCCATTATCATCTCTACTGCAAATACCCCCCCCCCCCACACACACACACAAATACACACTCACTTTAGTAGATCTTCTCTCTCTTAAAGGAAGAGACAGTGTTTGGGGTTGAGAGACTGACTCGTCTGTTTTGACATTTTGTTTCTAGAATGTAAAACCAAAATAAGTGCTTCATTATAACTTCAGTCAATAAACTTAAAACATATTTAAATATATAAATACATTTCTGAACATGACTGGCTTTTTCCTTTGCACATAATAATGAATATACAAACATTCTCTTAATTCAAATTGAATTTTAACTCCAGTGGTCATTATTCCTTGACATTTAAAATGTGCCCACATCGTCGCTATACTTTGTACTTCCGAAAAAATAAAAACACCACCAAAGACCTGCTGCTGTCATGATGAATACTATCTTATGCTTAAACCAGGATTTCCAAAAGGCTCATACTGAACATTTTTTAAGTACTTAGTGTTAATCATGTTTAGGCTTACAACACTAAAAAGAACTAAATTAATAAAACACAATCAAAATACATTCCCATCAACCTCTCTTTTATTTAAACAGCTCTCTAAAGACCTATAAATGAGCCTTGCACTAGGTCTTGTCTGTTTTAGTCTCCCTGTTGTGTGCACGCAATGCTCCTTAGACACCTATAGTAACCTCACCTGGGCTTGTTAACGAGCTGATCACGTGTCAAAAAGCCAGGCAACAATAAACGTACCCTGCCTGATAAAGGTAACCGGATTATTTTAGACAAAACGCAATATCTGGGCTTCATCCAAGAAGTCTCTGCTTTAGCACTTTTTTTTATTTAGTTTTAATAAGCATGTTGGAGCAAGACAGAACTTCTCAGTCCATGTTCTTAGACTGCATCCACAAAAACATTTTCATCCCTTCACTTTAGCTTTGGGCTTGCCTGGTTTATTAAAAGTATTAAAAGCATCAAGGGCCCATGATTTGTTCCTGAGCACGAGTTACTTTGTGGGATTTCTCCTACCTTGCAAAAACATACAGTGCTGTGCAAAAGTCTTCCACTACTCAACATCTCTTTATCATCGTCTCATCGTCTATACCGCTTTATCCTGTATACAGGATTACAGGGAGCCTGGGGACAATTTTCGTCTCTTCCCAGGAGACTTAGGGCACGAGGCAGGGTAAACCCTGGACGGTGTGACAATCCATCACGAGGAACACACTCATATGCCCATTCATACACTACAGGCAATTTGGGAACACCAGTTAGTCTAATCTGCATGTCTTTGGACTGTGGGAGGAAATCTGTGGGAGTACCAGTTAAAAAAAACAATAAAAAAAAACACCAAGCACGAGGAGAACATGCAAACTCCATGCACAGAGACCCGAGACCGGAATCGAACCCGGAACCTGGACATGCAAGGCAACAGTGCCAACCACTAAGCCACAGTGGCGCCCACAATCTCTCTTTATATTAAATTCAATTATGTCGATTAAATTAAAGAAATGGTTACAGAGATTTTACTGTGACACACCGCAAAGTGCCTCAAGGTAACAATTTATAAATTGGTGGTTTATGTAACAACCTCAGCAGCAACCTCATTTCCCCTTTTTTCTGTTCCACCCACTCAGCATTCAGCATCACTAGTATACTAATCACCGGCCTGATCACCCGCCATCATCTGCACCTGTATCTCACTGGTTCATACCTTAAGTTAGATGTTTTTTATACTTGAATGATTCATAGGTCACTGTGTGGTTTAACAAACAAAAAACATCCCACTGAACTGGTTTCAGACCAGTTTCAGGACTGGAGAGAGCCAAAAAAAAGTAACTGAGGAAGCCTGGAGAACTATTCCTCAAGACTACATTAAAAACACAAGAAAGTCAGGCTCTTTGGAAGCAAAATATGAAGAAATGAGGAGGCTCAAGACTTTTTTACAGTACTGTAGGTGATGGGATACATTTAATTGTCCTTAGTAAAAAAGTAGGCTGTGATACACCAGTGTCCCATTCAGTCTGCATATACAGCACTACACCCACCTGACCAGGATAAAGTGAGTGAATGAATAATTAATTAGCAGAAGCAGGGATCACCTCAGACACATAGCGCTGGTAATCCAGATGAAGCTCTTCCCTCAGCTTTTGCTTTTTTCTCTCATACTCCTGTCCCAGCTGTAAACTTAAACCATATCCTTCATCTGAAATCAAAACGGACAAAAATCAACCGTTCTTTCATGAAGAACGACATTTAGAAAGGGGTTTCAATAATTGTCTGTTAACATGCTGTAGATTACCCACCTTTATTCTCTTTGGATTGTGATGTGGTTTTGTCGTGACGCTCAGCTTCCTCTGCAGTTTGACCAAAGCTTGACTAAAATGACAAAGAAATCATTTATAGGTGCATTAGTTAAGATTTTGGGTGTATCGCTGCACAATTAGTGCAGAAATAAGGAAAAGCAACTTTTTTTTTTGTCATTACAAGAGGTTGAAGTCCTGTGCAGACAGCTTTTTTTTTTTTTTTTTTTTTGAGTGAAATAAATGTTTCAGTTTTAAAAAATGAGAATTGTGAACAAGAAAGCAAACATGAAAACAAGAAAAGAAAAAAAAAATCAATTGAGTTATGAATCACGATTCTTTTGTGTGGTATCGCCAAACTATTTTTACAGGTACAGTACAGTAAAATAGAGATGAACCAGTCGATCGGCCAGTAACCAGAATTAGCTGGTTTACAGTTTGATTGGCTGTGACTGGTATACAGATATATGCCAAGCACAGAAGTTTCCAAGTGGTGCAACAAAAACGCATTTTTCTCCAAACTCTGCGAGCGAATTAGTCTCAAAATCTGCCCACTACACACGCTTACACCAATCTTAACACCGCAAGCGCAAATTACTCGAAAATTGCAAGCATTAGAAGCTGCACGTGCTCGCATGCTCGCAGCCACTCAACTTATGCGCTCACTGACAGGTTGAGTTTTGCAACTTTGGAGGCCTTTCTTTAGATTCTTTAGTTAAATGTTAAACTCTTGCATTTGGACTTAGTTTGTATCGTTTAAATGCTGAGCTTGGTTTTTTTAAGTGAGATAACGTATGTTATTAGGAAAATTAACAACATCTGGGAAAAATTGGGATATTTATAAAACAGTGTGATACTTCCATTTAAAATCGCAATTTTAATGGAATCAGGAACTTTGTATCATAATATCGTATCAGAGGTGACTGCTGATTCTCACACCCAACTCAAAAAAATTTGAGCTACCATTAGACAGTCCTGATACTACATCCAAGTGACACATGCAGGGTCATTAGGGGGCGTGTCTATAAAATGACTGACAAGAGCCCAATCCAATCACAAACACGTATTCTAGACCGGAAGAAATGTTTCAAAAAGAGAATTTCTTTCCCAGGTTTGTAACAAACGTCTTGTTTTAAAGTGCGTTAGATCATTCCTAAATAATTTTAGACGTTATTCGTGCTATTATATTGCACTTTTAATAAAACATACACACACACAGAGCAATCTCTTCAATCTATTACCTTACCTTCATTTCCATGTAAGGCATGTAACCACTTTCTGTCAAGTTGTCATTCCTGACGGTCTCCATACTTCCACCGCCTTGTTCGGTTTATTTGGTCTTTCAGTATCCAGTCTGTTTAGAAAGCGTTATCCGTGGTAATCGCTTGTTTAGGGAACGGAGTGTCTGCAGCACAATAACAACCAAACTTTTTTCATATTCAGCACTATAGTAGCAAAATAAAAAACGGTCTCGTGAAGTTGCTTAGCAGCGTCCCGGCCAATCAGATTTCTCCAATTCATCAAGCATCACGACTGTATCCTGGCAACCGCAGAATAGCAACCGAGCGCGCGGAGCCCACGCTGTTTGTTACTTCAGTTAAAACTCCTATAAACACTCGTTAACAGAATCGTTAAGCATCCTTTTCTCACTATTTAAACATGAATGTCGACCATGAAAGCTTCTTTAATTAAACAATTTATAATAAGTATTCCTCTACTCCTTCTTTGTTCGCTCAGTTAGTATAAACAGAGTGTTGTATCTTCGCTTCCCGCAGCTGATTCTCATAATAAAAAAAGCCGCGTTGTGCTAATCAGATTTATCGGCATATCAAAATAAAAGTCGTACTTAGCAGCATGTTTTAAGCAATTAGTGATGTATTTCATTGCTGGTCGTTAGTCAAGGAAACAACTCTGTTTAATTTAGCTTTATTCCCAATTTCATTTAAAGTTGTAAAGCCCTAGTTTTCCATTATTGATAATAAAATTTAATAAATCCTCAAGAACAATCGTGTGATCACGTGTCGATTTGTAACGTTGGAACTTTAAATTTGAAAAATCCTATTCACACTTCCGCTTCTGCTAAACAACTCCTGCGATACAATAAATAGCCGCTAGAAGGCGGAAGACTCCTCCGTTAATTCAAGTGAACGCTCTTGAATTCACTGAGGAGTCTTGTGCCCTCTAGCGGCTAACGGTGTTCTAGGCTTTACTTATTTGTGGATGTTTTAAAATATTAGAATATATTAACATTGATTTAAAAAAAGAAATTAAAAAAATTTGCATACTATATTTGCAGTAGAGAGTGATTAGTACCTGATAAGGTAAGCCGGACCGAGAGAGCAAAGCATGTAAAGGTCACCATCTTATTAGTTGTAGAGATATTGTCTATTTGGATAAATAGTAGTATTGAAGGCTTAAGTGTGATGGGATGTCAATTAATAATAGGTCAGATGGCAGATAACACAACTTTACAAATATATCAGAATCAACTGGCATTTCAGACCATCAACATTTTCTTCAAAGTTTCAGGGTTTAAATTCACTCATTCAACGTCTATACCGCTTTATCCTTGATACAGGGTCGCTGGCGGCCTGCCAAACGATTCCTGCGATATAATAAATATCGAATTGAAATCTCTGAAGAAACGCCTCAGAGATTTCAAGTGCGCCCTCTAGCGGCTAACATTGAATATCAAATATATTTTATTTTCTAAATACAGTACCTGCTTACTGACCACATAAAGGGTGTAGGAGCCTTTACTTCGTGCTATACATAAGTAATGTTTATTGATCCAAATATGATAGTTTTGTAGTTTTTTTAATATATATATATATATATATATATATATATATATATATAAATTTATATTTTTCAAGTTGTTCACATAGCTTTATTATTTAATGTAT
>JAQMYJ010000019.1:17645027-17658655 GCA_030014305.1 Clarias laeviceps | reverse complement strand
CACACACAGATATATATATATATATATATATATATATATATATATATATATATACTCACACACACATACTGTAAATATGCCTCATACACGCTCCTGCTCCAGCATTTAATGTACTGTACAGTATGTCCTTGCAGCACAGGATTTTAATGTACTTTTTTGACTTCCCTGAACAAACATCTACAAGCACCAACTTTCAACTTCTCTTGCTTTTCTTAGACATTAACAGTGCACAGAGAGAGCCTGGTACCTGAAACACCTATGAGACTATTCTATTCACTTTATCACTCTACTCTGTCCCACACACACACCACTCACACTCTCTTTCTCCAGTCCTTTCTCTCTGCAAATGATAACCTGTTAACCCTGGTCAAGAAAATCCACCCAAGTCTGGTTAATAAGATCACCGGGATGCTGGTGCGAGACGAGAACAACTACGAGATAATGCACATGATTGGAGATCCTGAGCTTCTGTGTGGATGCGTGTTCATGGTGCGTGCTCACTCACATGCACATTAAAAAGTATTAAAAAGTACAAAAGGTGTATGAAATTTTAAAGTTGTAAAGGAAAGCAAAACTGTCTCTCATTCTCTCTCTCTCTCTCTCTCTCTCTCTGTGTGTCTCTTTCTCTCTCTCTCTCTCTCTCTCTCTCTCTCTATCTTTATCTCTATGTGCACAAAAAATTGTGAAAGTCATTTCCTTAAATTTGTCAAAATAAAGTGAGTCTAAAACCACCTCTCTCTCTCTCTCTCACACACACACACACACACACACACACTATGTAGACTGAAAGCACTTTGCATTTTTCTTTCAGAAAGCCTTGATTTACCACAACTAAAAGGAGGACTAAAAAAAAGAAGAAATATTTAGATTAATATTCCAATAATTAATTTAAATTTTTTTAACAAAAGAGATATGTTGTATTAATGTTGTATATATTATAATAATGCATAAGAATTGCTTTGTGCCTTGTCATTTTAATTAGATTGGAAAGAGAACCATATTAGTGATTGAAATTAGATTTTAAAAAATACTCAGTATTAACTAAATACAATATTTCTTTTCTTTTTCTTTTTTTTTGGGGGGGGGGGGGTGAGGGGGGCATGTCTACGTTAATGTTAGGCTTGTGTATAGAATCATTGGGACACCTTAACATTGTTCGGTCATAAGTATAATAGTGTTAAACTGCTTCAATCCAGGCAGATACAGTCTCTTTAGACTCGTAGTGTCTTTTCGTTTCCTCGTTCTTGAGATTAGTCAAAATTTTAAAATATTTAAAAAATAAAAAATAGTTCAATATTTTATAAATATTTATTTCTAATATATTAATAGTTAGGGTTAGGGTTAGGTAGATAATTAATGATAAATTCATTATTTTCATGTCATTTTTATGTGTCCAATATGTGATGTCTCGTGACTTGTGTTTGAGTGGAGATGTTATCGTTTGACCCATATGCCAATATGTCTAATGGTAATGTCAGCATAAAATTGGACTTCAAAATGCTTCAAAATAATTTTTTTGGCAATTTCATCACTTATGTCACAAGTTTAATTGCAGTTTTCATGGAGTGACTGAGCGAAAATGAAATGAACGAGCAGTTTGGTCAAAGAAATCTTGCTGAAAGTGAATAAACAATTAAATGAGCAAAGTATCACCCAATATTTAGATATTTTATACCTAAACATAAACAAAAAACTGCTCAAAAATTTCTTTTTGTCTTCTTGGTTGTTGCATTACCACCAACTTATGGTCTTGATCTCCTTCATCTTCTCATCTCCAGAGACAGTGTAGCACATTTGACAGCATCCTGCTGCATCTCCTCGGACATGTCTGAATTTTTTATTACTGCCTTCCTGTCAAACATGATGAAAAGAGTGAAGAGGAAGCGGTAATGCAACTTACTGGGTGCCAATCAAAGTAAAACAAGAAAAAGAGGGAGAAGAAAAAGAAGAAGAAACATGACTGCTCTGATATTGCTGAGTGTGCTCAACGAAAATAAGAAATTTCCACAGCAACAGGTATCCAAGGTGCTTATATTACCAGGGTAACGTATGGAGCAAGTGACGTCTGTTCCCTGTTTTCTGTACTGTCGTCAAAACCACACTATTCTGAGCCTGCACAAATATGGCAAAACAATAACAGTAGGACTGAAAAGTAGAGACATTTCGACTAACACTCCAATAAATTATATATAAACATACACATTTAAATAACACAACTTTTTAACAGTTAAATAAATATTTTAACAGTTAATTCATTGCTATGCATTTTATATGATAATAATAATATTATCAGTGGTTGGTTTCTCGCCTGCCATGTGGAAGGTCTGAGTTCGATTCCCAGCCAACGCCCATACCCCAGCCAATGGATGCAGTGCCGGTTCCAAGCCCGGATAAAATGGGAGGGTTACATCAGGAAGGGCATCCGGTGTAAAACCTGTGCCAAGTTATTGTGTGGATCAGGTGGTGTGCTGTGGCGACCCCTTGACGGGAGCAGCCAAATAAATATTAACTAAATTACATAAATTTGGGTCTTGTTTATTGTCATTTTACTTAGAATTAGAAGAAAACCTATTGTTATTGATTAAAACATAGTTTTCTAATCTTGTTTTTTTTTACTTTTGGTTAAACCCATCTATCAATAAGGAGTCCATGAGAGTCTAAGTTTTCAAACCTTTTAACATAGTTTACTTTATGAACATGAAGCTTGGCACTACAATTGACTTTACATGCAGATTGCACAAAGTCTACCAAAATACTTCACTTCACTCATGTTTCAAAATCAATGCAATCTGCCAAAACACTGGCATTTTAATCATTTTTCTAATCTTCGGTAGTAATTACGAATTTTTTTTTTTTTTTTTACTTTTGGTACAACCCATCTCTCAATAAGGAGTCCATGAGACCTTATCGCTGATTGCATGAGACATTTGTCGCTCAAGATATACAAGAAATACGGCAGCCTCAAGGCATTTGAATATTCTTGAGGCTGCAGTACTTCACGTATATCTTGAGCGACGGATGTCTCATCCATTCAAGAATCAATAAACCGGAAAAGGTAGGTGTAGTTTGCCTGCCTATTGTTACAGGAACGCTTGTGACATGATCACAGTATGACATACAGTAAAAGTTGATGCTGCTGCTGCCTACTGGTCATTTGGCCTGTGAAAATGCCTGCAACTCGCTGCCCACCAAACAAACAGAATTTCTTTCTGTTTCATATATATAGATATCCGTCAAGAGTCCCATATCTCTCTGGGTTTCATGCAATGTTGGCAATAACCATATCAACAACTGTAGTTTTCTTGGTTGTGAAACTGCAGTTTTCTCTCTCCCATAGGTGGAGTTTGACATTTGCATTGAGGGGGCAAACATTTTTTAACTGACGTTGCTACACAGTCCAACTACTGCATGGCGTGTTATGCATATACTATATATACTGTACCATAAAATAATAGTGACAACTTACCATAAAACCAAACAAAACAATGAATTAAATCCATTTCTGATCACTTTATAATATAACTTTGGCATCACTAAATGGTGGACTGCGCTCAGGATCCTCAGATGGGCATTGCTATACGCGTCACTCAACAGAGCCAATCAATGCGATAGTTTACCGTGTATAGAGTGAGTGTGCAGAAGAAACAGAACTGAAAGCACTCAAAAAAAGGAAATGTACACTATGAACACTATAACTATTACATACAACACAAGTAAATATAAAAGGCTATCAAAGTTCAAACTTTCCATATGTTTACCTTAGTTACTGAAACCTATTGTATTGGAATCTTATGGAAATGTTCAATTGCATTTTTTACTTAATTACTTACAGTGACCGCATATACAGGTCTATTCCTCCCTATTTGCCATCCCTCACTAAAGGGCACATGACAGCTGGCCAAAAGCACCTGAAGGACTTTCAGACCACGAGAAATAAAATCCTCTGGCGTAATGACACACAGATTAGAATCAGCAAATTGAGCACTGCACATCACTTATTAAAACCAACCTAACAGGGAAAAAAAACGGTGGTAGCAGCATCATACTGTGGGAATGTTTTAATGAGGCTGGGTCTGGGATATTAATCAATATATGACTGGTCAATCAAAACCTTCTAAAGAATGCTCAGGCTCTCAGGCTGGGATGAAGGTTTACCTTTCAACGAGACCATGCACAGACTTGGCTTCAGTAAAACTCTGAATCCAGACCTGAATGCAATAGAGCATCTCTGGAGAGACCTGGAAATGGCTGTGCACTGACCCTCCTTGTTCAACCTGGTTGAGCTTAAACAATTCTGCCAAAAAGAATGGAAGAAACTTCCAAAAGTAAGATGGGCAAAGTGTGTAGCATCATTCATAAGCAGACTCAAGGCTGTCACTGCTGTCAATGGTGCTTAGGCCAAGCACTAAGTGATGGGTTTTAATACTTATGTAAATGGATTATAGCTAAAAAAAAAAATCAGATCATGGTTATTCATGTTGCATTATTAAAAAAATTAATTATCATGTTTTGATATTCCAACCTCTTCATTTGAAAGATATAACACACAAATGCAAAAGAGGAACAATGTGTTTATTACTGAAACACATCTATCAGCTTTATGTTGGAGTTTTCTGTGTCTTGATGCTGTGAGGTCGATGCTTAGGCCTCCTCTTAGGCAGGATCTTGAGCTTCTTGAGCTTCTTCCTCATTCAAGCTCAAGCTCAGAGGTGTATTGCTCCCACCTGGACCTCCAGCATCTGGATGATTCCATCAAACCTCTTATTGGGGTCAAGCCAGCGTTGGGTGCAGGTTCAGGTGCAGGTTGTTCCTTGTGGAATGCTGAGTACTTTCTGTACTCCTCCATCCTCTTGGTTTTGAATTAAATAATAGACAGTATGGAGCTGTGGAGATGAAAGCAGGAAATGAAATATATTCTTTCCTTATTATTTTTTTATATATAGGATAGCAAATGTCTAACAAAATAAAATGCCTTAGATAATAAAGTTCTCCCAAAGAGTAATATCTCTATGTAACCACCTGTTAAGAATTAATTTGTCTTTGTGAGATATTTCAGATATTAATATTATCCGATATTGTTTTCTCAATATTCATTCTAAACGAATGAAGAAAGACATCTGGCATAGCTTTTGCTTTGTCCAGTGCTCTTCATCTAGTCACCCCAGACTCAGGGAAAATTTCACATTGTCAAATGTAAATCAAAATAAAATCTCTTTCTGTGTAACAGTAACACCAATGACATATTTTGGGGTTACTGATAATATTTTCATATAATTAATTATAATCAATTATGTTGATGTTATTGTGGAACAGATTTATTTCATGAAAGAAAAATCTTGAGATAAAAAGTATATGGTCCATTTGACGTATGATCACAGTGACGAGACTTTTTCTTGAACTTGGCCTAAAAAAAAATGCAACAATTAAATAGTGAACATCAAAGTAAGAAAATGTGTTTCATGATTGAAAGTACACACTGTATTTTCTGAACATATACTAGTAATGTGTCTTTAATGTTAATTTAAATGATTTTGTCATCAGCAAAACTAAATAACAGCACTTTCCACCATTTTTGTAGAATGACCCGTTTACTCTGCATATAGCTTAACTTCTACTGGTGCCAAGGATCACAGAACCCTCGAAAACATAGTAACATTTTTGTAAAGCCATTAAAAAAAAATTATATGCTGCTTAAACAAGGTGCAGAAGGAACAAAAACATCTTGATTATAGGAAATAATAAACAGAGTTTCTCTGACCACTAAATCTGTAAAAAACTACAGTGAACATGTCTATCTAAGTGTGTGATTTACCTCGCCGTCCACGCTAATGTCACAGCTGCTGTTATACTGTAATGTCTTTGGACTGTGGGAGGAAACCGCAGTACCAGGAGGAAACCCACGAAGCACAGCAAGAACATGCAAACTCAATGCACACTGAGGCAGGAATCAAACCCAGACTCTGGTGGTGTAAAGCGAGAGTGCTACCCACTACGTCACCATGCCACCAAATGTAAAACACCATTAATCAAATTTATCACCTCTGTGGTATAAGAGCAATTAAAAAAATAATAATAATTCAGCAATGATTTTGTTTTGTGTAATTTTACTGTCATTTTCATTTACAACTGCAAAACCTAGTTAGACATTACTGACATTAACAATATGATTATATAAATTCCTGAAGAGCCATCGTGTGATCATTAGTCGATTTGTAACATTGGAACTTTTAATTTAAAAATCCTATCCAATATTCCGTTTCTGTTAAATGATCCCTGTGATATAATAAAAACACGCTAGGGGGCGCAAGACTCATCAGTAAATCCAAGTTAGTTGAATTAAACTCACTGAGGAGTCTTTCGCCCTCTAGCGGCGAACGTTGTAATATGATTCACTTATTTTAGTATATTTTTAAATGTATGGTATAAATTAGATTAATTTGTCTTATATATGGATTAAAACAGATATTGAGTGATTAAAATAAACAAATAAAGAAATCTGCACACTATAGGTTGCAGTAGTGGGTGAATTAGTAATCATTCGTAGCCATAGAACTGAACGTGTAAAGGTCACTTCCGGTACAAACGGAAGTCCAGTTTTTCCACCAGAGGCAGATGTTGCGGTTTATTTTCCCCTACCTGTATTGCGGTAAATCCCGCCTCCTGTTTTCTGATTAGTTAGTAATTTATACACGTTTTTCATCCTATATATGGCGTTCCTATCTGTTATTTTAGATTAGACTAAACATACGATGCAAAGTAAAAAAAAATCTTAAAGTTCATTTACACATGTTTTACTTGGCTGAAAATTCATTATTGATCTGCTTTATTTATCACCGCTAATAATACAGCATCTACCCATTTCCGCAAAGCTGTACGGTTGCTATGGTGACGTAATCAGCAGGCTTCTTGGCTCAGCCAATCGTAGAGTAAGGGGGAGGCGGGATATGTCGTAATACGGGTGTGGGGACGCATATTCCGACGTTGAAATGGTATTCAGCCGAGAAGCGGATCTCTGAAACCCGTCCCCGGTCGGAACCGAGCCAGATCAGTGCATCAGCCGGCGAGGCGGCTCGTTTCCTCTCCTGGAATCGCGTTAAGAAATAACAAAAAAATGGCTGCGGGGAGCGTCAACCCGTTCAACACGAGCGACTCGGAGGAGGAAACGGAGCGGCGGAGACGCGACGGCGGCGAGAGCGAGCAGCGCAGCCCGAGTGATGAGGCTCAAGGCCCGAGCCCGGGGCCCTTCTCTCCGCCGCCGGCTGACGCGGATCCCAGCGCGCTCGGTGGTTTGTTATCCAGCAGCCGGACTGGGGCGGCCCTCGGGCCGAGCGGTGGTGGCGCTGAGCCCCCGCGGGTGTCCGTGGACGCGATCGCGGCGCAGCTGCTCCGGGATCAGTACATCCTCACGGCCCTGGAGCTGCACACCGAGCTGCTGGAGGCCGGCAGGGAGCTGCCCAGGCTCCGCGATTACTTCTCCAACCCCGGGAACTTCGAGCGGCAGAGCGCCACACCACCCGCCTGTAAAGAGCAGGGGCTCGGGGCTGCAGGAGCGCTGAGTAAGTCCCACCACGCCTCTGGTCACTGTAGGGAATGTCAGCTCCTGAATGCCAAGAGCATCACTGTAACACATGGAGCAGACCTCTCAGGGTGCAGGATGTTCATTATCCCCTATATAGTTAGTATATACGATAACCTAGGAAATAATGCATGGGATCTATAGTAGGGTTCAGTCTCCGGCCACTTGGAAATCTGTCTAGTACAGTATAGTGAGTACAGAGACAGATGGCTTCCATTTTATAGTGCCAATAAAATGATTGATTCAAAACATGGCTTGCAAATGTTTTCCCTTTCTAGTGCACTTGTGTAGGAATTAGGGAGACTTGCAGAATAACTTGTGCTTGTTCTTTAGAATCGTGCCGATGGTTGAACAATTCATGTTAAAAGAATGAGCGATGTCTGCCATCTTTTCACCAATTATTTTGACTCTTGTCTCCATTGTTATTGCTTGGTGCTTATTAGCAGTACCAGCTTCATCACCTCTGCTTTTACATTTGCTTCCAGACATCCTGGGATGCACGCTGCACCCATGTGTCAATGTATGCCGGACAATGAGCGAACGTTTGTTCGTATTTTCGATAGTTTGTAACTTGAATGTTTGTATGTAGAGGACTTACAGTCGTGTCCAGTACTTAGGGAGTCGTATGAAAAGAATAATTTATAGTGTGCATGATCTGCTTGTTCATAATATTTGTAGATGTTTTCCTATGAGACAAGTAGTCTGTAGTGTAAGAATCATTCTTGAGTCTTACTTAATGCATTACAGAGGGTGTACAAACTTCTGTAAGTCCTAGTGCACTACATTAATATAGCGATATAGTGCAGTAAAGAGGAAAGACAGGAAAGAGACAAATCCCAAACAGATTCCTGCTAGCATTGCATTTATAGTGCACTACATAAGGCGCACAAGCTGTCATTTTATTCCCTTTATGGTTTCTATAAGGTGTTTTCACTAGGGGCGTCGCAATACAATATTATCATGATACTTAGGTAGCGATTTGATTCGTATTGTTATCAAGGTTTTACAAATATCCTGATTTGATATCAATTTAATACTTTTTTTGGATCTTCTTACAATTCTAAACAAACTTAATAAAGTTTGGTGGAAAAGGGACTTGTGTGAATAGTTTAGAGTCAGCGAGTCGCCTTTAGAGGGGCATTTATGTCATACTATAAAAGCAGTCTCCTACTTGATGTATATGTATCCCTGATCACTACAGAGAGAGCAGGAGCCATTACTTTATACCCTATATATAGTGCAGAAATAAAAGCAGCTGAATCTCTAATTGTATTCTAGGACACATTAAAATTCACTGTATTTGCACTAAAGAACAATAAAGCTCTTTTTGATTCTGGACACTTCACAAGATATAGGAGTCTTCCATGTTTAGTGCACGTTAATAGGCATTTGGGAGACAATAAATAAATAACATAGTAATAGCTTCTTAATGGTCCTAAAAAGCAGACTTCATAGGGTGCAAGAATTGTTGTTTAAAGAAGAAGGTAAAAGATAAATGTCGGTAGTTTCTGTATGACATATAGTGCACTACATAGGGTGTAATAAAGTGCACCCTTATATAATGAATATACCTTATACTTGAACGATAGGTCTATGAAAGTCATTATTTGATACCAGATCATTCTAGTGCTCTACATAGGGTGCAGAAGCCCTTGTTTCACACTGTATGTAGTGCAGATCATCTTTAGGTTTGTGTGTCATGTGTACATCTTCCTGATGATCACTGTGGAGTTTTCCCCGCCTCACCGATCCCAGCCCTGCAGCTGCTGGATAAAAGGAAAAGGAAAAACGATGCTGTTCATGTGCTCGGTACGTAACCACGTGCGATGAAAGATTTGCAGTTTGTGCACTGTGTGGGATGAAATGGTGAGCTGTCTTTCCTCGCTGTCACTCCTCCTGCTGTGTGATTTGTTCCTGATGGTGTGTCCTTCTCTGACTCTTGTTTACTTTTCACAGCATGGCTTTAGATTGTTCCCACTTGCTTCTACTGTTGCTGATTTTCTTGTCAAGGTTATGCATGCGATTGGAGTGTTTGACCCACAGCATACTTCAGGACAGGTGTAAGATAACGGCACACAGGGCCGTGGTTCAGGTTTCCTCAAGTGCTGTGAAAATACGTGCTAGGTTAAAGTGTTTCCCAGTAAGGACAGTGACAATCAGGCCACAAGGAGCCTACTAGTCATTACAAATTGTGTGAAACGGGTAGGTTTTGGTGTAATATGATAAAATGATGCCAGTCGTTCCCTGTTATGTAGGGAAAGGGTGTGTGTGTGTTTGTTGCTACAGGAGAAGGAAACAAGATGCAAATATATCATGCACTCCTTGTCACCAACCTGAGTTTGTCATCCAAAGCTTTTCCTACTGCACATATAGTGGACATACTGTACAGTGCACTACTGTATGTGGGCTGTACTTCTCTTCTCTTTGCTATTCTGTGTAGCGTTCTGTGTGGGTTTTGGGATTTGGCTGTGTCAGCAGTGTTACAGTGTAATAAACCCTGTCAGCTGTATTACACTGTGTCTCCGTCTGTTGCCTGCATTACACTGTCAGTGATGATGAACTGTGTCAGCTGAATTACACTGTGTCTACCATGTTATATCATGTCTTTCTTGATACACTGTGTCGGCTGTGTTAAATGTACAGTAGGTATACGGTATCCTAGGTTTCACAGTGTCAGTGGTGTAATGCTGTCAGTTACATTTTGTGAGCAGGTTTACACCATGTGACCTGTTTTACACTGTGCTAGCTGTGTTGCACTGTCAGGAAAGTTACATTGTGTAAATTGTGTTACACGGGGTCAGTGATGTTACACTGTACAGCTATGTCAGCCGTGTTGCAATGTCAGCCCTGTTCCACAAATGTAAATTCTGTTAGACTGTTAGCTATGTTGGTTACACTGGGTCAGTGATGTTACACTGGCAGCTATGTCACACTGTACAACTGTCAGCCGCGTCGCCCTGTGTCAGCCGCGTCGCCCTGTGTCAGCCGCGTCGCCCTGTGTCAGCCGCGTCGCCCTGTGTCAGCGCTGTTATTCTCTGTTGTACTGTGTTAGTGTTGTTACACCACTGTAAATTTTGTTAATCTGTTAGCTGTGTTACACTGGGTCAGTGATGTTACACTGGCAGCTATGTCACACTTTACAACTATGTCAGCTGCGTCGCCCTGTGTCAGCGCTGTTATGCTGTGTTGTACTGTGTCAGTTCTGTCACACCAGTGTAAATTCTATTAAACTGTTTAAGACTGCGTCAGTGCTGTTACTCTGACAGTAAGGTCAAACGTTTAGCTGTGTAACATTGTGTAGTGTTTCGCTAGTATGAAATGTTCCTCAAAATAGTATAAATAAATCTACTGTATACACTTATAGTGCATAGCAGAGTGTAGTCCCCTTAGTTATCTGCCTCTGTCCGTACTGGACATACAGTCCACTACAAAATGACGTTGTTCTCATAGTTGGGCAACTAAGCATTAGCCAATCAAATGAACTCTAATATAATTCACCAATCCTCTTAGCTGGGCTGCACTGCCAATCTGTTAGGAGGCCACACCAGCTGAATTTGCTCTTCTAATTGACCCTGTGTTTGCTTTGTGCATTCAAGCCAGGATCTTTTCTCATTGTTACAACTACATGCCATCTTCCCGTGAGACGGACATCCTGCTAAGGAGGAACAGATGGCTCGCACTCCCAGCCACACTCCTTTTGTGCGGAGGAGAGATCTACCAAAATGTCACTTAGAGCTGGAGCAGTTAAAAAAAAAAAAAAAAGAATTATAGAATAAATAAGGGTGAAATTTGCTTTGGCCATTAATTTATATTTATTTCTGCTGAACTAAGTTCTGCATTTTATATTTCTGAATCATGTTGGGTGTGATGAGGTTCGAATCTAAACCAGTTGCCTTGCTTTGGATAATACAGTTGGCTAGATGAAACGGTTGCTAGTTAAGTTTCCAAATTACTTTCACTTACCTTTAATTTAACAAGCTGTTTATGATGCAGTTATCTTCTTGTCTTCTCAGTACCCTTTTGTCTTCACATACCTGGGCCTGATTTCTTAAAGGATACTGTTGACGTTATAATGGCTATAAACTGTTTCTTTCCTTTACCAGTTTCTCCTAAGATCAGTTAATAAAATGAAAATCTATATATTAATGTCTGATGTTAAATGATGGGTGACTTCATTATTTAAACCAGCTTTGAACAGCATTAATGCTTTAACTGTTTCACGTTTTAAAATCGCACATTCCACTTCAGCAAACTGAGAACAGAGAAGTTGGTTTGACAAACAGGTGAGAATCCGCAGTATTTTTAGATGGAGATTTGCAGCTCGGCTGAATGAACGCAGCACGCATAATGTGTGTCCTAATTGGATCATTTGTACAGAGCAGCTGTGTGGTACTCATCAAAGCAGGCTCGTTTCATGCACTTTCCCCTCCTCCTGCTCTTTTAGGGCTGAATCGTGCCATGTTGCAGGCACACACACACACATATACACACACACACACATTTACAAACACAGTCAGAAGCAAATTTTCAGCAGCCCTCTATGGTGGTTAATGAGATTTTGCAGACATTTTGGCAGAGGTCCACCTGTGGGGTGGAGGGAGTTTTGCATTCTGGATGGCGTAGTCTTCTGGCTTGGATTATTGTACGTCAGGATGTGCATGGGATCCAGTAATATCATGTATTTATATTTTTTTGATATAATGTATACTGTCACGTTTACAAATCTAGTACATCTTTTAATATGATCAAGTGATTTTCATTCATGCTTCACTTAAACTAATGTGTGATATCAGGGTGCTTAATTTTCTAACACTTCTGTTGCAGTTAACATAAACAAAGCTGTTTTCTTATTAGTTAGTACATTTATTAGCTGCTAATGAAATTGGCACAGACCTGACAAGCAAAATTAAAATATGTAATTTTTTCATTCCTGTGCCATCGTAGTGGAGTGCTTAGCACTGTGTCCTCGCACCTTCAGGGTAGAGGGTTCGAGTCCCGCCTCCCTTTGCTTAATTTGTTTATGGGGTTCCTCGAGGTTCTCTGGTTTCCTCCTACAGTCTCTAATTGCCTTAGTGTTTTTGTGCTGGTGTGCCCTGTGATGGATTTGCATCCCATCCAGTGTATACCCAGTGCCCAGAGTCCCCTAGGATAGGCTCCAGGCCTCCTGTGACCCTGTACCGGATAAGATGTTATAGAGAATGAGCGAAAGAGAGAGTAATTTGGCCATTTCACACATATTCCCTTGTAATTGTAAGTGCTTTAAAATCAGTATTTTTCTTTACCATCCTATAAGTTATGTTAAATTTTCTTCCCTGTGTCCCTGAACTGCTAAACCACTCATTGGTGAAATTCAGATAGGAAGTGTCTGACTAGTCTATTCATGACGTGTTGCTTTTGCCGCTGACTTGAACGTGATTTGACTTTAAAATGAGTTCAGCTTATTTTTTTGCTGTCCGTGTAAAGTTTCAGAAGAGCATGTTAGCTAAGGAGATGCTCTAAAATCTAATAATGCTACTTCCACAGCAGGTTAAAACAAAGGCTACTTTCAGAACCAAATATAATAGCAAGATCCTTATTATAACTATGTGAAATTTTGGAATGCGTATGTTTAAATGTTGCTATTATTCATTGTTAATGATGGGAAATTAAATAACATGAGCTAGCCTAGAGGAATTTTAATATTCCTTACTGTTCTTATTAGTCACTGTATTAGTCACTTTTAGTCAGCTTGCTAAGTTCTTATTGTTCACTGATGATAGCTAGCTACATAATGTAAACTAAGCTGACAGAATTTTAGTTGTAGTGCAGACTGGATAGTCCGCTGTGGCGACCCCTTGTCAACAACATACTAGGGATGGGAACCACCAGGAACCAGCCGATACAATATAATCATAATACCTAGGTGCTGATTTGATTTGTATTGCGATGCTGTAAGTGTCACAATTTTATAAATATCCCGACTTAAAGGGGTCCTGTTATGCTTTTTCAAATATTATCTTTCATGCAGTGTGTCATGTAGCTGTATGTGAACATAAACTATCTGCACTATCTG
>JAQMYJ010000019.1:17621220-17641718 GCA_030014305.1 Clarias laeviceps | reverse complement strand
TACCCACAATTCCACAGCACAAGAGAGAGAAAAAACGTTGGCTCAGTTGTGATCACGTGACGCTCGGCGTCAAAACAGGAAGCACATGCATGATACATGATACGCGGTACTCGTAAACCAAGACTTGTTCGTTTTCCAAGTCAAAATTTATTAAAAATCTTTGCTCGTTTTGCGGAACACTCGCAAACCGCGTTACTCGCAATCCGAGGTTTCACTGTATATGTATTACTCAGCATCACGGTATCAGAAGGGCTGGAAAGGGGAGATCAGCTGCCTGCCAAAACCCACATTCGAAACCAGTCACAGAAGCACTTTCAGCAAGAAAATACAAAAGTCATCTCTCACTTTTAACACTAGGATAAGCCCCAAGTCCCTCTCTAACCCTTGATCAAGGGCAATATATGATTTGTGACTTTAGCTGCATCACATCAGTTCTGATTGCACTGCTTTCTCTTCCTGTTGAACATGTATATTTTTGGACATAATCAAAACTGCTGCTGCCACGGTCCTTATGACATTGTTATTGTTCATTATAACATTACATTACTGCACATCTCTCTATATTTCTACTTTTATATTTTTCCTTGCACAATTTTTTTAATTTAAATTTAATTTTTTAGTATATATTATTCTTATTTTATATTTGCAAACTTCAGTTTTATTTTAGTGTGGATTTGATTTATCTTAACGTGTTTATTTGGTCAGTGGCAGTCGAGCAAGCATGTCACGTTTTATTGTGTGTGTGGTTGTGTATGTGAGAAATAAAATTTGATTTTGGGCCTGATATTCAGCACAACAGCACAAATTCAAGTGCGATATTGCTTGATTATAAAGGATTTACAAGGTTGATTGAGATAATGATTATGGTAGTCTGTTTTACCGAAAATAATTTTCTGTCACATCTAGTGCATTGTAATGTCTTACTTAGTATTACTTGGTTTGGAAAACATTATCTGTACACTTGGGACACTTAATGAAATCATACTGTATTTGACATACTCCTTGAATTTTCTTATTTTTCATAACTACATTAGTCGTGTAGCAATACTAGAAACCTATAATAAAATGAACATGTAGATGACAGCACCTAGACAGGAGGAGTGGGTTGGGAGAGTGAGAGGCTGATGTATTGATTTTTTTCTTTTTTCTTTTTGTTTTTTACCCTCTTTGCAGATCGGGCTGGCAGCATCAGCACACTGGACTCCTTGGATTTCACAAGGTACTCAGACGACGGGAACAGGGAGTCAGACGAAAGGGTGGCGGGTAAGTGTAATGAGGAAGGGAACAAGTGCAGTAAGAAAAGAATATATTGTGGCCTTCAAAAGCCAAAAGTTAATAAAGATTTAATTATTTGTCACATGTACCTTACAGCAAAGTGAAACAGGTGTCAGTGCGCAGGGTCAGCCAGGATACGCGCCTGGAAGCAGATTGGGTTAAGGGGCTGCTCAATTACTCAACACTGGCAACTTGTCAGTGCTAGGGGCTTGAACCACCGACCTTCCTCAGTGCCTTAAGCGTTTGAACCACCACTGCTCTGTGTTTAGCTGTTTGATTTAGTTGCTCAAGTATTGTTCATCCATTTATGTCCATGAAGTCAAAACCTATAATAAAGTTAAACACCTTGGCTAGTCTTGCAGGGAACATTAGCGCTTCTCTTTTCTTGGTGATGCTCAGTTGTTCTGAGTGATAATGAGGATATCAGCCACGTGCTTCATGGGACGCGTTCAGCTCAAGCCTCTTTCGTCTTAGCGGGGAGGGATGGCACACCAATCATAGCGACACTAAGCAATCATGGGCATCTGCGAGCGGGAAAGGGCTGATGGCTCAAATGTGTTACGCCATCCCAAACAGGGGTGAGCAGCAAAAAGATGCAGCCAGGCTTGTGTCACATGTCTCGGAGAAAAGCACATGATAGTCCTCACCCTCCCCTTGATGGTGGAGAATCCCAACAGAGAATTGGCTAGGGGTAAATTAAAGAGGAAAACTTTTAATGGTAGTGAGAAAAGTTCTTTCGCTGTTACTATAATCAGTATGTGTAACAATATTTCCTTTTTTGTAGTTAACTTTACAACAGAATGAATAGTCATATGTGTATGAAACTTTAGTGCAAATGCGGTGCTTTGTTACATCTGGGCTAGACTTATGTATCCAGTGCATAAAAATGTGATGCCTCAGGATAAGACACTACACACAGTGTTGCACATTGTGCGTCCAGACCAGAGTAATGAACAAAAATATAGCTTCATTAGTATGATGGGACAATTAGATACAGCAGGTATCATTGTTAGAAATGTAAACTTGATATCATTTATCATTGAGCCTCTGTCTTGCAGTTGCTCTTTTAACAAATGCCTTGCTAGTTTGTCCTTGCTTTTTCTTAATTAATGCTTAATTTCTTGAGTAAAATGCCAAGCATTAAGACTGAGAAAGACTGACATGCTGGATCTGAAGTTCTCCAGCGGCACAACGACTAATCTGATCATGATATTACACAAAGTTTTACTGTGTAGCACTAATAAGAAGTAAGTTGAGGCCTGGAAGGGGTACGGCATGAACATACTCAAATGGGAGAGACTTCTGAGCAGTGTGGTGTTAATATTTAGTATTTCTATGTGCACTTTGTTCATATCATGTTCTTGCCAAAGTCTTGTATATAAGCAGATCCAATTTTATACTCTTATTTAAATATTTCTTAACTATTCATTAAATGAGGGTTAATTTTAAAAACTTTCTCTTTTCAGTATAGCGAATAACAATTGTATAATTATTTTTTCTCTTGTAAGGAAACCTTGCAGCAGAGAAAGCCTATCTGTCGTCAAAGTATTGATTGGACATTTGCAGCCAATTTTACTAAACTCACAGCCCTGGCTGTCTGACCTGGGGTTTTCTGGCTTTCTGATGAGTCCCAACACCAGTTTTTTTTTTTTTTTTTTTTTTGGGTTTCCCCCTTCTTGCTGTGTTAACCCATCCCGACTAGCATTCCTTTGCCACTTGTTTTTTGCTTGTTTTTTAAGTTTTGCCATTTGTTCAGTCTGCATCCTGTGTTCTCCTGATCTGCAGAGGAATTCTTCCCGGTCTTGGTTGTATTTCACTCTCTCGAGTAGTGTTGAACACAATATGCTATTAAACCGTGAAACTTTTGTAATAGGTTATAATAGGCTGAAAAAGCACTAGCTTTTAATCCAGGCCTAGATGTTCTCTGCTGATCTTCGGTGCACAGGTATGCTAAGTGTGTTCTCCTTTTCATGCTTTTTTTTTTTCCTAGTGTTTTTTATTTTTATTTTTATTTTTATTTTTATTTTATTTTTTGCTGTGGCAAGATTGCAGCAGGATCCGGCAGATATATCACATCTTAAAAATGTACAATGCTAAAATCAGTCCTGTTTGTCGTTAAATGTGCAATATTTAAATTAATTTGTACTATCAGAGTTATACTAAAGTTATTTAACAATTTAACAAAGAATAAACTAATGTTGTAAGACCTTTGTCAGTGTGTGCTTGTGTCACGCCCTTCACTTACCACTTACCACCAACACGGTGCTATAGTGCTGTGATCCCAATGAAATGGATCGTTATGTAACCAAAAGTGTACTAAAGAACTGTGTACGCAGTAGTAAGCATGCAAGTAAAAACTGTGTCTTTATGGATATGCAGTACTTGTTGAAAGTATGGACACACCTTCGAACTATCTTCATTGTAAAACCATTTTTGAGGTGTTGAAGTTTTGGTCTTGTTTTCTTGGGGATGGTCTTCATGAGAGCCAATTTCATCATAGTGTGCTTAATGGGTTTTGGAAATGCATTGACAATACTGTTCTTGTATTATAAGACCTATGTAAGAACAGCTTACCATGTCCTCAAATGTTTACATTTGCAACATTTGGCATCCATACCCAGAGCAATTTGCATTATTTAATCTCATTATTCAACTGAGCATGGTAGAGTAAAGTGCCTTGCTTAAAGGACCAACAGTGATGGCTTGGTGGGGTTAGAACAAGGGACCTACTGGCCCTCAGTCCAATGCCTTAACCACTGAGTTACCCCTGCTCTCACCCTCCCATATAACGACTGACCTGTTGTTTCTGTTGTTGTCCAAACTTTTGACTGGTACTGTAAACCACTCCAACTGATGGATTGCAGGTCAGGATCTCCGCTGAACACCTTTACTCCTCTGGCCCTAGCTCACTCGTTTTTGATCTGGAACACGAAACGCACATCATGCCGGTTAGCTAAAAAAAATTAGACCTTTTTGGACCTTCCCTCACAGCACACATCTCAGTCCTGTAACTAACTAGAGATTACTAAGACTAAGCACCTGATATGGTCTTTTTAAAGTTTAAGTTAAAAACCAAATTGTAGAAATGTGCAGATTATACACCACCAGCCCAATGGATAATGAACTTTAAACTACAAAAATAAGCCGTGAACTATGAAATTGTCTTGTCTTTCCATTGGACACTCTAGTTCTGTACAAATCCTGGGTCAGACAGCAGATAGTTGAGTCCTGTTTTTTAATTTGATGGAACAAAAAAAAACCAAGTGCTGCGTGTGAAATTTTGCCATCTGTCCCAGCAATCTCTGCTGCATGCGTTCATAAGATCCATAGTGTGCATGCACTTGTTTCAGTTCTGCTTCAGTTAATTTTGTACAAATCTTGTATTTGATTTCTTTCTTCATCTGTTTTTCATTGTCATACTTTGTTCTTTTGGTTCTGCCTTTCTCTTGGTTGAATGCTTATGTGTGGGTGTTTGTGCGTGTGCCTGTATATGTGTGTGTGTGTGTGTGTGTGTGTGTGCTGATCCACCCCCTCCCTCGGTCCAGTTCTGGAGTTTGAACTACGGAAAGCCAAGGAGACCATTCAGGCTCTGCGCAACAACCTGACTCAGGCTGCAGGTGGTGTATGGTGTACTTTATACAGCATTCTCACACACTTCGTTGCTTACTGCTGTAGGAGTCTGACTCGCTCCTGAGGGCTGTGTCTCCATTCACATGCCACTTGTCTTTCTCTCTCTCTCTCTGTCCATCTCTTGATCTCTCATTCTCTCTTTCTGTGTTACTCTTTGTCATGCTCAGAGTGTGAAATCCCTTCCCAAGAGCGCAAAAACTACAAATCCAGTCCTGAAATTCAGGTCAGCCTTCTTTTTTTCCCCCTGTAAATATCAATATTAAAAGGATTAGCTTTAAGCCAAATTTTATTAATTTCTTCTCTCATAATTTTCCTTTTTTTTTTTTTTTTAAATAACTTGCAGTTTAGTAGGTCTGACCGGTATTTTTCCCGCTCTAGGAACCCATCCGCCCCCTGGAGAAACGAGCCTTAAATTTTTTAGTGAACGAGTATTTATTAAAAAATGAATACAAACTGTCATCCATCACCTTCTCTGATGAAAATGATGATCAGGTAATGTTTTAAAGCTTTTTTTTTTTATACATCTAGGCATGCTGAATATTTTGCTGAGGTTTGCATAATTATTCACCCCCTACATATAACTATAACCCCCTATAAAAAGAAAAGGTGTGATTGCATTTAAGTATTTATTCTATGTTGTTTTTAATCCTTCCATTATGACCTCAGATAATAAATTCTGAAATTTCAGATAGATAGATAGGAGTGACCGCAAGGAAATTTGATTTATTTGAATATAAAAAAAAAAAGTGTATTCTTTATACTAGGGATGGGAATAACCAGGGACCACACGATACAATATTATCACAATATATAGGTGCCAATTTGTTCTGTGTTACGATTCCGTAAGTATTACTATTTTATAAATATCCTGATTCAAGATATAAACTTAAACAAAGTTAGCAAATAATTTGCTTCTGCAGGTTTAGAGCACACCACCTGTAGGACTTTATAGGAACTGCAACATTGAACCACCTCAGATACAAACATATGTATATATTAATTTAAAATAATAATATTTTTGACCTTATAATAATAATGACCTTTTTTCCTTCCACTTTAATAGTGTAGGATTTTTTTGTATGGATCAATGACTTGTCCTACTGTAGTTAAGTCCATTTAAGGTCATAATGGAAGGATTTTTTTGTGTGGATCAATGACTTGTCCTACTGTAGTTAAGTCCATTTAATTTTCAGGTACTATTAGGAAAAGCTCAAGCGGGGGTAAATATTTATGCAACCCATTGTATAATATGATGTTTTGTAACACTAACTGAATTATGGAAAAACGTATTGCATACATTTATGAGCAACTTTGAAGGTGTCATCAGTGTCATGTTTGTTCTTTTCCAATATAATTTGCAGCCTTCATAACACCTTCGTAAGTGTGTGTTCTGGTCTGTTGTGTGTGTAGGATTTTGAGTTGTGGGATGACGTGGGTTTGAACATTCCCAAACCTCCTGACCTGCTGCAGCTCTACAGGAACTGCGGCAGCAGCCAACATTCGCGCCGGGACACCATAGACGTTGCTGTGGGCGTGGATGCTGGTGACCTTCCAGTGGACTACATTACCCAGGAGTCTGTGCACAAAAACGAGACCATACAGGTACCTTGATGGATGTGCTTTGTTAGATTTGGTTAATGTACCTGCTATGCACTGAGAGGATAAAATGCCATGTATAGGCCTTTTCATGTTCTAGGAATCAAATGCAGGGAGGAAGTTATAACCAATTCGAACAATTCAAATTTTGTTTGCCACGTACATACCTATACACAGTTTGATATGCAGTTAAATGCTTATGCTACTCGTGACGTAAAAATGGAAAGATGTGATAGAATAGGAGGATAGAAAGATTTTACTGCAATCAGAGAAATTTCCCTAAGAGAAATGTACAATTTTTAATTTATAGCATGCATTGCATTGCATATGACTTAATATGGCACTTAGACAACAGCTTTGATCTATGTTTTTTTTTTATTATTATTTGTACCCTTTTTTTTTTTTCTTTTTTAATGTGGCAAAACTTTCCATAAAGTTCCAAGTGTGTGCAGCTTTTTTTTGGGTAGACAGCGTATGCAAAGTCACAATATTTATTTCCATTCAGAGTTGCAATATTTTTCGGCCAAGACTTTGTCTCGATAATATGGGAGTCGAACCGCTCTCTAAAGTCTTTTCCAGAACATCCCTGGGACTCAATGGGGTTAAGGGCAGGACTCTGTGGACATCAATCTGGACTCATCAGACCACATGACCTTTTCCTAATTCTCCAAAATCCTATCCTTATGTCTGTCGAGTGAGACTAATAAGAAGTACCTAATAAGAAAGCTGTTGCTCCCTATCCTGAAAATTCTCATCACATTGTGTGTGCATGTGTCGAAATGCTCTTACTTTCAGTATTAAACCACACTCCGATTTCTACTGTCAATTCCTTGTAACTAGTAGCATCTTTTCTATGATCACGGTTTTGACGTGGTTGTTTAAGAAATAAAAGGCAGTGGTGGCTCAGTGTGTTAAGGCTCCGAGTTACGGATCGAAAGATCGGCGGTTTGAGCCCCGGCTCCGCCAGGTTGCCTCTGTTGGGCCCTTGAGCAAGGCCCTTAACCCTGTTTGCTCCATGGGCGTCGTAAAATGGCTGACCCTGTGCTCTAACCCCTGCCTACTAACAAGAAGCTGGAATGTGTGAAGAATAAAGAATTTCACTGTGCAGTAATGTATGTGTGACGAATAAAGGCTGAACTTAACTTAAAAAGCTACTTACTGTATCAGTAAGTTAAAATAATTGTTCCAGCTAAAAAATGTTAAGTATAGAACACTCTAGTGTCCACTTCATATTTTGCAAGGACAAGCATATGTAATCTGGTTAGATTATGTACTGTTATTTAAATACATAATCATTTCACTAGGGAGCATGACCGCTGCGAGAAGCTAATCATTCTCTCATAAATAAACCGTTGCCTTGTTCTGGGAATGTTGAGAAAATAGGATTACGTTCAAGCAAAATTGAATCATGAACACTGCATGGCTGCCCAACCTCAAGATCTGGAGATCTACCACAGTGCGGTTTAGTTTCAGCTGCATCCTGACGCACCTCACGTGTGAATTTTGAAAGTCAAGACTTGAAGATTAAGACACCAGCTATATATTCATTTCCTGTCCTCATGAATTTACACACACTCAGGAGCTCTAGTCGAATATGAAGCTTTTTCAGAACTAACTGGACTTTCATGAGATTTTCTCTGTATTACAGTATTGTAAAATATAGAATAAATAGATTTTGGCAAGTCTCTGACCTGGTCTGCAATCTACATTAGCAGAATAGAGTAAAAGCTGTTATCATCTTTAGCTTCCTGTTTTTAGTGTCAGTGCACTGCATTTTCTCCCCCCTTTGGATTTTGTTAAAACAAAAGCAACAAGAAGATGCTGTGAGCAGTTTAGCGTGCACCCCCTGTAGGATCATAAAGGAACTGCAGCAGACTGCACCACCTCAAATGCAAACATGTATGAATTAAAAATTAACTTGGAGGCACTGTGGGAATACATGAATTGAAACACAAAAGGACCATAATACATAACTGAATCGATTTTTCCCAGCTCTATTATTTGGACAGCAATTGATTATTATAATTTTTTTTTTTTTTTTTTGGAGCTTCGTCTCTATGATTGGACAATTACCGATGACTGACATTTGATTAGTTCAATAATAGTGGATTATGTTTCGGTGGAGTTGGTGTTCATCGTGTAAAAGCAATATTCTGTCAGAATGTGTTTACTTTTATCAGAAATTATCTAACAAGCTGCCCTGGCTATTTTTGACATGACTACACCTTTAGGCAGAATGTGCTCACTAACCCCTGTGACTCAGTATATTTATAGTACGTTAATGATTGTCAGCTTACACAGCATTTATCTGGATCAAAACATGCATAACCAGAAACTCTGCACATATGACATAAAGTGAAATGTTAAAAAAATAAATAAATTATAAAATCGTGACGCAGTTGCATGTGAACCATACATTTCCAATTGTACTCCATATATAAATATGAAATAATTAAATGCATAAAAATACACTTGACACTTTAGTAAGAACATCTGGTTACTACTGTTCTAGGCCATCTACGATTACAAGGTGGGTTCCAGTCAAACCGGGACTCCATGAAGTCATGAGCTTTCTGGTTAATTAAGTCGTGTAACCGATTGACGTTTACAGAAGACTTCAAGCACTATATGATGATGAGACTCTAAGTTATATTAAAGCATTTGTATGCTGCAAACGTTTTACAGAATGTCATGGGTCCTTGGATGACGAACCCAGCCGAGGTGGCTCGGAGCCCACTGCAGTCGTTCCTGTGAGTCCTCCATTAGTGGATTGTCTGATCCTTTAAGTAATCAACGGATAACTTGCAGAAGAGATGCATCTGTCTGTGGGAACCGTACACATGATCATTCACCAGCACCACTTGCACATTACAGGGGAGTTCTTGCCACATCCCCTGTACAGTCCTGACCTCGCTCCAAGCCATTTCCACATGTTTGGGCCATTAAAGGAGTTCCTGGGAGGCCAGCGTTTCAGACATGGAGCAGGCTGTCTGATCATGGCTCCGGTATACTGAGAGAACTTTCTCCCTTGATGGTATCCAAACACTGGTGAAATGTTGTTGTTAGTCTTTCAGCTGCTCTCGTTAAGGGGTCGCCACAGGGGACCAACTGATCGGCACAACAACTTGGCACAGGTTTTACGTCGGATGCCCTTCCTGGTGCAACCCTCTTATTTTATCTGGGCGCTGCATGCAGTGGCTGGGGTTTGGGCATTCCAAACACTAGTGAAATGCTGGGATAAATTCATTAGTGTAGCAGGGGATTATATAGAGAAATAAAGGGAGCTGTTAATCTGCACAATTAAAAGTCCCAGTTGGACTTGAAAGCCTCAGAAATTTAACTTGCTGGATTCTTTTTTTTTTTTGGAATACACTCTAGAGATTGTTAGACGGTAATGAAGATCACACTTTCTCTTAATTTTGATGTTTGATATAAAATCGAATTAATATGTATCTGTATGAAACAGAAAGGATATAAGTGGGATCTATAATTAAAAAAAAAGAATTTTTAAGGTTGAAATCACTGTCCAGTTTCATTAAATGCACTTATTATTGAGTTATTACAGGTATTTGGATGGATTTAATCCAAGCCATCGCTCAGAAACATACAGTAGGCCTATAAGTAATGTCAGCTTGAACCCTAATGTTAGCTCTCAAGGACACGAAAGATCCGAATATTCAGTATATTTATGCTGCACTTTTGATAAATGTGTCTAATATGTGAATAGGTAATAAAAATGTACTGAGATTAGTTTCACAGTTAAAGGGCTCCCTGGGTGATAAGCGCATGAGAACCCCTGCTAAAGCCTTTTTGTCTCTCTCCCTCCCTCTGTTTCAGCAGGCGGAGGTGGTGCAGGAACTGGAATACCAAATCAGCCTGTTGAACAGTGAGAAACAGAATCTAGCAGAGCAAATAAAGAAGTTACAGAGGTAAGCGATGCACGTCATGAAGCTTCGTAGATTAAACCTTGTTGCGTTCCTCTTCTCTCCCACGCAAGCTCGGATAAACCTTCCTCAGTTCTGTTCTTATTACTGTGTCCAGTTCTCACAACAACATACTTTGGCTGATTTAAGTGACTTGCAAGATAATTATGCTCCCGAAATAATTGACATAATACGCTCTAATTGTGCGACGATGTCATTCCTCAGTGAGATCCAGGGTCTGCAGAGGAACATGGTGGCCCCTCCGGTAGGCCTGCTGGACTGTGGGGAGTCTGAGTCAAGGCTTCAGAGCGAGAACCTGGATAACGGCCAGTATCTGGACGTACGGGGAGTCACAGAGATCGACACTAATGCCGACTCCAAATCTAGCAGTAACAGTACCACTAACGCCAGCACCACTACGATTCCCACTACTGCCACCGCTGCTGAGAATTCCTCTTCGTCGACACCCAACCACAGCAAGTTTAAAAGCCCTGACCAGCACAGCAAAGGCCCTGTACAGTTTGATCAACCAAACAGGTAACACATGCAACTTCAGCATACAATCTACACTTTTATTACGCTCATATACTGTATTGTAGCCTGATGAAAACATCTGGATTAGGTTTTTTTTTTTCTATACTGAACCTAGTTTTCTCTATTTCTTTCTCTATTTGCTTCGGGGGTCTTAATGTTAAATGTTTTGTGTACTTTACATGATTTATTATTATTATTTTATTTATTTATTTTTGCCAGAACTGGACTGTTTGAAAGATGAAAGTTTAGTTGTTGTTTTTTTTATCTTTTCTTTTCATCACAAAGCATATAATCATAACTGGTCTCCTGCACGGTTATCATTGTGATTTCTCAAATTGCTACATGTATAGTAGATGTTGTAATAAGTACATAACACAGTAAGATATGATGTTATCGGACCTATGTTTGATCGGACCTCTGAAGTTGATTTATTTATTTATTTTTGGACATTTAACAGCGTGTCCAGAAGTGATTTATACCTTTTGTACAACAGCTGTTTTTTTTTTTTTTTTTGTTTGTTTTATCCATTTTTATAGTTCTGTCTAATCTTTTGGCCTCCTCTGGGAGATCCAGTACTCAGTTATAAACAGTTGTTCGTTCACTTACCACTGTGTTTTTAAGTTTTATTTTGGAGGAAAATGGCGTAAAGCTCCTTATTTTGACCACTAGGTGTCAGCACTGCACCGAGCGAATCCGATTCCCATTCCAGGCACACAGCTGTTCTTGCTTTCTGTGTGTTCCACACATCATCAGTTCACACCTCCATTCAGGAATACATGCTAGATGCTGACTGTCTTTGCTTCTGTACTGGTGAAAGAACAATTAGCACATGGACGGAGAGCGTAATGGAAGCCCGAGAAGCCTGTAAAAGCATGCTTTGTGTGTTGTTTGCAGAAAGCTGTCTCCGGCGTTTCACCAAGCACTTTTGTCTTTCTGTCGAATGTCTGCGGACAGCCGGCTCGGTGCTGAGGTGAGCGCACTCCGATTACACACAAGCACGCCTCCGCGCACAGGGCAACTCTTCATAAAAGAACACCCAACACTGCTGTTATTGGGCATTCATGCAGTCATACACACATGCGCACAAACACACACGATCCAGAGTGAACAGGATGCATGAGGGTTCTCTGAGAGCAAGAAGTTTTCTCAGATAGCATTCTTGCGAACAGCTTTTGTTACATTCTGGTGAATATTATTATCAATATTAATGAGGCTTATAATTATTATCTGATGAATGATTTCCTGCATTATTTTCAGACAGTGACATCATTTTCATATATATTTTTTTCTTCTGCTCACCACCACAATGGATTTAAAATGAGGCAGTCACAGAACGGATACATTACAACCCAAAACGTACTGTAAGAGCAACCCAAGAGTTTTTTAGGCAGAAAACATGATTAACCTAATGAGCATGTTTAAGACAAAAAAGAAGACAAAGACCCACAAACAAGCAGCAGATAAAAGCAGCTGCAGTAAAGTCCTGGCAAAGCAGCTCAACCTGCAGATGTTCATGGGATCCGGGTTTCAGGCAGTTATTGATTGCAAAGGATTTCTATCCAAGAATTAAAACTAATATTTGTGATTGTTGGTTCAAAATTGAGGTAAAGGGTTGTAATTCCTAAACTGTTAATGTATTTTTTTTTGTTGTTGAAATAAAGTTTCATTTGAAATCCACTGTAGTGGTGTACAAAGGCAAAAAAATATTAAAATTGTGTCACTGGAATTTAGGAAGCTGTTGAATAAGTTAATCTTTTTTTTTTTTTTTTTTTTTACACTGAAGAAGTCAGGCACATACATGTCTTGGGACTACCCTTTCCACACCGCCTCCTGCTCTACTTGTGCCATTTAAACTGCACACCTCTTCCTGAAAACAAAGGAGGCCTGAACGGGAAAGCACGTAATATGTGCATAAATAATTGTTGTGGAATGTCTGGGTTAGTTCCTGTTATCATTTTGCATCATAGCAGCTGTAAAAAAAAAAAAAAATTCCATTACCCACCTCAAGGAAAAAAAAAAAAAAAGATCATAATTTTTACCCCCACAAAAAAAAAATGCTAGAAAGCCACTAAAGAGTGCTGACACTGGAGACTCATTTCATAAATGTTAAACAAATAAACGTCTCCGTACGAAATGCTTCACCATATAAAAAGCCATATATGTTAGTGTGCTCTGGACAATCTCTGTGTACGTTGTCACTATAGACATGCTGAAAAATATATATATATTTTTTTAAAACAAATTTTGTTGAATGTCTCAATTTTTTATCAGTACTTCATGTACTGTGTGTGTAGTAACAGTGTATTGCTTTGTCAGGTGTCGCGTATCGCTGACAGTGAGGAGAGCGTGATGCTGATGCTGGGTCGCTGTCTGCCTCACATCGTCCCTAACGTCCTGCTCGCGAAGCGTGAGGTATGCACACTCCCCCGCCCCCCCACACACACCCACACAAACACTTCTCTCTTTTCAGGAGCGATGCTATGCTACTGTCGTCTTATTTGAGTTTGAATTTGGCACTGACTTGACTGTTTAAATTTTCTTCCACTAACTCTCATCTCTTGTCTCATGTCTTTCACTTATGCTTGGATGTTTTGTTTTGTTTTGTTTTTTCGCAATTGCTCATTTATCCTCCCGCTTTGGTGCATGCCTTTCTAGAGAATGGTTGTGCATCTGTGTCAGGTGAGTGGAACACACATGCATGCTGCTGGTCCAGTCTTCCTTTCTCTCCATGTGCGTTTGTGTGTGTGTGTGTGTGTGTGTATGTGTGTATGTGTGTGTGTGTGTGTGTGTGTGTGTGTGTGTGTGTGTGTGTGTGTGTGTGTGTGTGTTGCCTTTTAAGATCGTCAAAAACATTTTGTCAGTGGATTACTATTTTTCTTGTTTTGTTTTTGGATTTTTATCGGTGTGGCCTTTGCATCATTCTTAGTGAAGAGGGTGTGGTTTCTGGGTCTAAAAGTATAAGTATAAGGCCTGGCCCCTGTGTCAGTCTCGGATGGAGAAGGCGTGGCCCCTGTGTCAGTCTCGGATGAAGAAGGCGTGGCCCCTGTGTCAGCCTCGGATGGAGAAGGCGTGGCCCCTGTGTCAGTCTCGGATGAAGAAGGCGTGGCCCCTGTGTCAGCCGCGGATGGAGAAGGCGTGGCCCCTGTGTCAGCCGCGGATGGAGAAGGCGTGGCCCCTGTGTCAGTCTCGGATGGAGAAGGCGTGGCCCCTGTGTCAGCCTCGGATGGAGAAGGCGTGGCCCCTGTGTCAGCCTCGGATGGAGAAGGCTTGGCTTCCGTGTCCGTCTCATTATAGGAGGCGTGGCTTCTGTTTGAGACTCAGTTAAGGAGTTGTGGCTTCTACCCCTAAGAGTCCTAGTGATGGAGGTTTGGTCTCTTTGCCGGTTTAGGTGGAGAAGGTGTGACATCTACGTCAATCTTAGTGAAGGGGGTGTGGCTAAGATAATTACATACTCAGTCACACTTTGCAACGTTAAATGCATTACTTTGCATTGTATTGAAGAAGTGGCTTCTTTAAATGTGTTGGATTGTTCAAGATTGTGTTGTGCGTTTGCTATTTTTATGTCTTTGCACTATACACGTTATTACTATATTCATTGATTTATTAACATTTTTAAATTCCCAAATAGGAGAGAGTGAGTGATTGTGGTAATGACACTGTGCATATAAAAATTTTTGTATACTTTATAAAAAAACAAAGCATCGCTGACAGGTCTCACATTAGTGATGCCAGTCATTCAGTCAACATTCGCTCATATTTGTTCCTGCTTTCACATTTAGACAGTTGAATTGTAACTCGCAAAATGTAACCCCAGAGTGTCTTTCATACTCACAAACAAACACATTTGTCGCACCTGTCGGGTGTGTGCCACCTTTGCCTCTTAGCCCTCTGCTTTGCATAGTGGTGTGAGAGAGGGTGGGAGTGGGACGGAGAAATTTCCTCATTCCTGCCCTCGTTTAGTGGACTTTGAGCTTTGTCTGTTAATCTCAACTGTCCAACTTGTGTTCCTAATATTCACTTCCAAGTGCTTAACTGCCCTCACTCCTGGCACACACGTACATACACACACATACACACTCAGACACGCCCTCAAGGTGTATGATATGGCACCTGGTGCAGAACAATGGGCTATTAAGTGTAGTTAGTTGCACACCTGTCTGCTTTACTGCTGTTACAGGTTTTTGATACTTCAGCTCATGTTATTGCTGAGATAATGACTATGAACATTTGTGAGGGTTAACCAAAAAAAAACAACAATAAACCTTGAGTTACTGATTAACACTTAGTATGCAAACGTGAGCAGTGAGCGCAATTTCGACTATGAACCACATCTGAGCTGAAATTCTGCCAAGAAAAAGCGGTTATCATTTTCTTAAAATTGCTATAACGGCGTATACATCAATCAACACGTGGGATGCTTTAACTTAAAAAAATAAAAATAAATAAATAAATAAATAAATTCCTACAATAATTGTCCTTCTTACCAAATTACCAAATAATATGGTTGAGCAAATAGGTTAATGTAATGTAGTTAAAGAAATATGTATAAAGCATAGCAGCTGTCACAGCTGTCGTATACCAGTGGTACATGCAGCAAATCAGAATTAGGTGCCAGTAAGTAATGCATGGACGGTATGTCAGTATCCTGTCGTGATTCTCCCAGATGTGCTTTTTTTCTGTTTTGATGTTTGCTAGACTGAGTCACAATATTCCAGCAATTACATGCATTTCTGTGTAACTCTGACGTTTGATTGGAAATATCCTTCGATTTCGCAATCGCAACACTCAGCCTGCAAGCAGACACATCTATCCAAAGACAGTCTGTCGTGCCGTCTCTAGGAGATGGCCAGTTTCGCTCTGATTATGGTGACGCTTGCTATCTACAGTTGTCTGTCTGTTCATGTCATTTACTAACCTCAGCCTATTTATTAGTATGCCGCTCCTTCATGCTCTTATTTAATCAATTAGTCATCAGCCAAAGGTGAAGGTGGAAAAGTTTCAATAAGTCCAGTTTTGTCGATTTGTTTTCTGTTCACCATAGTTGCAAATAGTGTTTATATTGGGCACTGCAGCCTTCTTGTCAACCGAGCCAACTTGTCACATGGCTGCTTAGGACACAATTGATAAAAGCATGATTGTGAGTTTGGATCTCAATGATGTCTCGGCCAAGGATGACGGCATCTCCGGGTTGTCATGGTGGCAGGAATGGGATTATTGTTTCTCCTTGTCAATCACAGTGACACTAAATGTGGGTAGGTACAGTAGCATTTTGATTGTTATGCTGGACGTCAAGGGGTCTGGCAGTAACCAAAGTTGGTCATGCCACCCCTGAGGAAATCCCGACAGTGCTCCTTGAAATGATACTGCATTCTGGGAGGTATAGTACCTTAATATATATCAATTTAACATCTTATTAAAATCTTGCACTTCTGACTTCTGACATTTTACACAACACAGCACATGCGCCGTCATTGTTATGTTCCGTCCAAGAGTAGTTAACTGTAAGTTCCAAGAATGTTTCATGGGGTTTGTTGAGGCATCCATGAGCACTTTTCTGAACCCAAGCAGAACCCTGACATCACTGCCAATATCGTAGCTGGCGTGTTATGTCACAGCTATTTATAAACCGTTACAGTCATCCGTTAATCAGTGCAGTAATCGGATCAGCGCAAATATACAGCATGACGCCGTTAGTGTTCCGTTATAACTGAATGAAATTACCAATGTCATCAGCCACAGTGACCTAACTATTAGTCTGGTGGTGTAGAAATTCATCCTACCCACACGTATCATGCATGTGCAGGCCAAAAAACCTCCTGTTTCAATACAAGAATGTCAGGAAATGTTACATCTATTAAAACTGTACTATATTTTTTGCAGTGCCACGCCCAATCAAAACTACTGTATGGGTAGGAGATGTTTTGTAAGTAGCACAGACTGACTATATAAGCCATATTGTTTGCCATTGGTAGGAAAATCTGACAGGGTAGTTAAAAATAATCATCCCTTATAGGCAAGTTTGTTATAAGCGAAGACTTTGTCCATTGTAACCGAGTTTGTTCTAATGGTTTTTATATTCTAGCTGTAAATAGATAAAGATGCATTATTGTTTATAAGTAAATAAAAATGGATATTATTGACAAACTTCAGCAGCCATTTTAAAATAACCTTATCACAGAAAACTCGAAATTTACACACTACTGTATGTTTATCCTTGCAAATCATTTCTTTAGCAGTGTTTCTGTATAATCTGATCCCAGTCCTACGGTGCCTTCCCCCCCCCCCCCCCATGTTATGTTCGTGCATGTCTTCACAGCATGTAACATATTTCATGATGATCTAAGATGCTTGTTTTCAGTAAGACACAGTTTTCTCATATAATCAAGTAGTCAGCTATTTAAACCATATGCATATTCCTTAAAAGTGTCACTTCTCTTCCCCTTTTTCGTTGCCTGTCTGGAGCATACGGTTACTCCAGTTGCAGAAAACTTCCGCACATCAGCGTGTGGATCGCGGCCAAATAAAATGTTTCCTAACGGCCTCCGTGCATGCCTCAGTCTCTCTCTCTCTCTCTCTTTATACCAGGTGCTAAACTGCATGACTTTTAACTCAGTTCAAAGAGAAGTAAGTAGCATAGCAGGACTCTGATGCAGAAAGCCAGAAGGAGGGAGGTGTGTATTGGTGGGTGTGTGTGTGTGTGTGTGTGTGTGTGTGTGTGTGTGTATGGAAAGCTCTTGGCAGGTGAAAATGTACCGTCAAAGTGAAGGAAATAAAAAGAGTAGTACAAATAAACAGGCGAGGCGTCGATCTGCCCGGAGCGTGAGCAGATTTTTTAACTTTCCTGTTTTCGGGTCCTCATCATGTTGTTGATTTGCGATTCTGCCCCCAAGCTGTGCACTCTATGAACCGTGCATTATTCGATAAGGATCAGATACCCCCCCAAAAAACACCAACGTAATGTTTCCTCTCTTTTGCGCGACCCTATGTAAAACTGAGCTAATGGGTCATAAGTGACCACTGCATGGCCGCACGGAGGTCAAGTGATGGAATTTTTACCAGCTAAAAAGGCTATACTAATATTTGCCCATGCTTTCAAGATGACAGAAATATTTCTGTATTTTTTTTTTTTTTGATACGCACCCAAGCACAGACTTTCAGACCTTCTGTCCTTTGTGCAAGCCCCGTGTTGTTCCTTCTATCCTTGACTCCTGTTTGCCAGAGTGTCCGGTTACATTCCACTGAAGGTGCGAGTGTGTTTACAGGTGCGTGAACCGGAGCGTTGTATTTATTTTCAAACCTCACACCTGCGTTTGTGTTTGTTTGTGTTGTAGGAGCTCATTCCGCTCATCCTGTGCACGGCCTGTCTCCACCCTGAGCCCAAAGAGAGAGACCAGCTACTGCACATCCTCTTCAATCTCATCAAGAGACCAGACGACGAGCAGAGGTGTGTGTGTGTGTGTGTGTGTGTGTGTGTGTGTGTGTGTGTGTGTGTGTGTGTTTATGTGGGTGGCGGTAAAGTGTAGAGTTTAGTTTAAGGGAATGTTGTCCAGCTTTGATCATCTGGTGCTTGATCTTTTTTGCTCATACTTCTTGGTAATATTGCTCAAGTTCTGTCAGATGGGATGAACAATAATTTGTAATTCTTGCCAAAGATCCTGGTCTTAATCAGACGGAGGTCTGACCAAACATTTATTTATTTATTTATTTATTTATTTTACTGCAGTGCATTTTAAACAGTGTGCTTAGGGTCCTCAAAATAGGAGGGTATACTTCTGTCACAGTCTCAAGTCTCACCCCATCTCAAACCCCATAAGATGCAACCGCCTCTATGCTTCACACCAGTGATGGTGCTCACCATCTGATAAACAGTAACTGCTTACTTACACTAGATTAGGTTTCCGTATTTTCTTTCTTTTCTCAAGTCTGTGGTAAACGCTCAGGCGCTACAAATGTTGCAAATTAAGCCGAGGAATTGCTAGAGCTTTCCGTAAACACCCAACATCTATCCATGGTATTCCTGCACTTTACTATTAATTTGCAGTATTTGCTCACAAATAAAGCGAGCTTGTCCTTGAGCTTGGTGTTCTTACAAAACCTTATTAAATTGGGTCAGCACGATCAAATATCTTTCATTTATGATGCTGGTCCATTTCTCTGCTGTTAAATGTATTGTTCTTCTTTAGACTCGTCTTTTTTAGTTTCTTTATTTACAGTAGATTAGATTAGATGATCGTATCATGTCATGTCTAGAAAAAAAAAACATAATGAGTATCTTTTTTTAAAAGATACGTAAATAAAAGGTTGGTTGTTTTAAATCCTGACATACAAGGTGTTCGAGTCAAACCGAGACTTTTGATTGTGCAGAATAACAGAACACAGCCATGAGAATAAAAACTCCCTTTATTTCTCAATATCCGTTTATTTCTTGGACACACTTCTGCACATATCCCAGTGTTTCGCTAGTGCTTAGTGAGTAGATGTGATGTGAATGTACTAGAGACAGAGATTGATTCATTTTCCGTATTTGCTTAGTTAAATCCAGCTGGTCACTTTTTTTTCTTTTTTCTTTTTTTTTTGGCCAAGCAGTGTATATCAAATCGGGATATGTATGCAAAAAAAAATTGTGTAATGTAAACAAACCCCTGCATCATAATTAGTAGGTATTAATTAGAAAAACAAAACTGAATATTTTACTCGGGATTAGTTAATATTTTCATGGCTGAAATAACAGCGGCATGTTCTCCCCGTGCTTGGTGGGTTTCCTCCGGGTACTCTGGTTTCCTCCCACAGTCCAAAGACATGCGGATTAGGCTAATTGGTGTTGTGCCCCAAGTCTCCTGGGATAGGCTCCAGGTCCCCGCGACCCTGAATACAGAATAAAGCGGTATAGAGGGTGGGTGGGTGCGCGGAGTGGGTGCGCGGAGTGGGTGCGCGGAGTGGGTGCGCGGAGTGGGTGGGCTGGGGTAATGAGTGGGTGCGTGAGATAACAGCGCCGAAGTGGTATAAGTGAATTTTAACGCGCTGGAGTTGTTTTAAGACAAAACTTCATATTTATCTGATCTACTTTTTTGATTTCTCATCTGTGATTCACTCTCCGATTATCGAACAGGGAGTGAATTTGGCTGATGACGTAAAAAGTACAACTTGCTGTAAACAAGGTGCTCAAACGTATAAAATGTAATTTCTTTGTATTACAGTAATATGTTAGGCAGAAAGATAGACATGTGTATGTGAGCTTCAACCTGAAATAATATCACTGATTACATTAAAGCTGATCAGCTTATTTTTTTAGCTTTAACCTTTTAACTATTTTTACAAACTCTTTTCCTGTCAACGACAGATACTAACGTGTGTGTGTGTGTGTGTGTGTGTGTGTGTGTGTGTGTGTGTATATATATGTGTATATATATGTGTGTATGTGTGTGTGTGTGTGTGTGTGTGTGTGTGTGTGTGTGTGTATATATATGTGTGTGTATATATGTGTGTGTGTGTGTGTGTGTGTGTGTATGTATGTGTGTGTGTATGTGTGTGTGTGTGTGT
>JAQMYJ010000019.1:17599337-17610255 GCA_030014305.1 Clarias laeviceps | reverse complement strand
TTTAATTTAAAAACTAAACATTTAATGTTTATGACACTTAAATCCAATTTGCATAATAATTTGGAACGTAGTGTAGTGCTAGTAGAATAGTCACAAATGTGTTAATGCATTTATATTGACAGCCCTAATTTTATCCTGTTTAGAATGCATAATTAGATTTTCTTTTTATTCAGTCAGAAAATCTCTTTAAAGATACCTAATATATGTAATCGTAGTATCTATTCTATAAATAATTTTTTAAAAGCTATTTATAGAATAATGTTAAACACGAAGTCGTCAGACATTTTTAAAATTAAGTATTGATTATGTAAGAGGTTCAGGAAATGTGGCGGCACTGTGGCTAAGTGGTTAGCACTGTCACCTTGCACCTCCAGGGTCCGGGTTCGATTCTCGCCTGTCTGTGTGTGGAGTTTGCATGTTCTCTCCGTGGTTGGTGGGTTTCCTCCGGGTACTTCGGTTTCCTCTCACAGTCCATAGACATGCAGATTAGGCTAATTGGCGTTCCCATAGATTATGAATGAGCGTGTTTGTTTGTGTGTTTGTGCGCGTGTGCGCGCTACGATGGATTGGCACCCCATACAGGGTGTCTCCTGGGATAGGCTTCAGTCTGACCCTGAATACAGGATAAAGCGGTATAGATGATGAGTTACTGACTTTAGGAAATGAGTATTTTAATTATGCATCTAAAAGTAGAATTTTGGATTGTCTCAGTTTTGAGATGTAAATGTTATGTAAATTCAACTGGTATTTGAGTAATAAAATTAGTTTTGGCAGCTTTAATGGAACTTTTGTTTGAAATGTTTTATTCAGACTGTAAGATGCCTCAAGCTTCAAAAATAATAGTAATAATCATTCAGCAAATAAGCGGCACGATTAGTCTAGTGGTTAGTGCGGTCACCTCCACCCTGGGGATTCGAATCTTACCTCCAGTCTGTGCGTGTGCGTGCGCGTGTGGAATTTGTGTGTTCCCTGACATGTAATTTTGGATTAAATTTATACCTGATTTAAATGGTTCAGGCTCTGGGTTACTGATCGGAAGGTCGGAGGTTCGAACCCCAGCACCGACTAGTTCGCCACTGTTGAGCCCTTAAATAAGACCCTTAACCCTATCCGCTCCAGGGTATTCTGGTTGATACTGCACTCTGACCCCAGTTTCCTAACTGCCAAATGGGAAAATAATCAAATCTTATTACTGTATTTCTTAACTGTCTTATTTTGTCTAAAGTTAATTATTCTCCTGTAACCAAATACATTGCTCTTCTAGATGCCACAGCCGGTAATGGCATTTTGACCAAGGCGACGGTGCCCATCTATGCAACAGGGGTCCTGACATGCTACAACCAGGTCAGATCTTCATATTCACTTTCTCCTCTTTTATATTGTATTGAACATGTAAGTTTTGAAAATCTGGTTTATTTATTCTTTGTCTTTTTTATTTTTATTTTTTATTTTAAATCCTCTTTGATGGGTTTCTAATAATAATAACAGCTGTGTGTGTTTGCAGGTTTTGCTTATAAATTTTAGTTTACCTAATATTCCCAAAGTATTTATAGGGTGCTATTCATATACGTATAAAAATAACACGCGTAAATAAATAAAAATGAACAGAAGAATTTCCTCTACGTGTTTCAGTGTTTACATATTTGGTTTGCAAATTTCTGCATCATTCTGTCCCAGTCGCAAATTGCAATTGCTCTTTTTTTTTTTTTTTTTAACCCCCAGGAGGAAGACCGAAAGCTGTTGGTGGGCTTCCTGGAGGACGTTATGACGACTCTGTCACTTTCCCATGCGCCTCTTGACAGTCTAAAAGCTTCCTTCGTAGAGCTCGGGTATGTAAAGGATTTGCAAAACAGATGCGAGTCATGAACATGACGCTGTGCTACAGCTACGCGAGTGTTCTTATCTGGTTCTGTGCCATATTATTTTCCAATAACAGCAAAACAAAATTAATTTGCATTATACTTTTATGTACCACATTATACACACATTACACTTTCATACACATTTACAATAGTGCCTGTAGGATTTAATCAAAATATCACATTGTAATAATTTAAAACATGTTGTGATTATGATTTAAAATGCAATATGTAATTATTAAATGTACCATTTAATATTCTAATGTATTTCTCTGTATACCATCAAATGATGGTACAATGATCTCATTAAGTTTGTTTGCCAATATTTATTTATAAAAAATTATATATATATATATATTGACAAACTCTACATACATTCCAGGCAGTGCATATTGCCTGTAATACATTGCAGCCTTTGTTGCAGCAAAGGTTCTCAACATTCTCACTTTTTCTCCCTCTGTTGAAGTTAGGATGACAGAACAATGTAGCTCATCATGTAACAGAGAAACCATAAAGACCTCCGTTTTGACAACTTTCTCATATTTGAAAAAAAAAAAAAAATGCAATTCGTGTATAGCCACATTGACTCGAGAATTTTTTATTTTTTTTAATGATATTAAAAAATGTTATGTATGTATGCATTCAAGTTGGAAAAGCATTGCAGTTCCTCTGTAATCCTACAGGTGGCACTCTAAACTATTTGCACGTTGGCAGGTAGCGCAGCATCCCGTGTGGTAGGAACGAATTAATTGCAAAGTTTGTTTAGAATTTAAACAAAGTCAGAAAAAAATGATTTGTGTAGTATTGAATCGGGATATTTGTAAAATCATGCTTTTACCGAATTGCAATACAAATCGAATCAGTACTTGGGTATCGTGATAACATTGTATCGGCTGATCCATGTTGATTCCCATCCTTAGAATTTGACATGTCTCTGGATTGTCGAAGGCTAATAATTATCTTGCACTAACGTTGTGGAAATGAATATCAAAAGCAATTAGTTTGCCTTTCCGCCTCGTCTATGAGTCTCTTCATCTCTTTGTTGTTGGTTTTTTTCATTTAAGTTCAAGTTGTGCTTTAATAGCAGGATGGAGTTGTCAAGTCAAACCAAACATGTATATAAATATATAAATCAAACCATGTCATGTCAGTTATTTATTTATTTATTTTTTATTAACTTGGCATGAATGTTTTTTTTTTTTCGTGTGTGATTGTGTTATTTTCAATCTAGCCATCTAAATTTCCTTTATTATTATTATTATTATTATGCTTATTATTATACGTATAGTTTACATAGAAGTGTGAGAGGATAGTGAATAGAGGAGCAAGGAAAACAAGTTCGGCTGTCAGGTTTAGGTGACGCCCACCTTGGGTTTAAATCCACATACAGATGTTTGAAGTGCTGAAGAGATACAGACTCATATTAAAGTTATGAGATATTATATAAACATAAATAACTTTTATTGCAAGATAACACTTTTTTTGATGCTCATTGTGTGCCTGTTTTTTTTTTTTTTTTTTTTGTTAGTGCAAACCCGGCCTACCATGAGCTGCTCCTGACCGTGCTGTGGTACGGTGTTGTTCACACGTCCGCACTGGTTCGCTGCACTGCCGCGCGCATGTTCGAGGTCAGTCTGCTTATCTTTTGGTAGAAACTCACATGCATTGCAACTAGAAGCTCTTTTTCAATCATTTAGAATAGATTCATTTTAATGTTCCATGCTTTAATTTAATGCATTAATTAATGATGTTGCATTATTATTATTATTAAGTGAATTGAGTGATGGTGCCTTGATGCTGACCCCCCTGTAGCCTCTTCTCTTGCATTGTGCTCCTTGTACACGCCGCTTCACAGAATTACTAGCAGTGTACCATAGCCATAGCTTTAAGCGTCCATGTGTGTGTGTGTGCGTGTATGTGTGTGTGCACTGCTGCATGCTTGCTGATATCATTCTGAATGGTTTTCACAGTAGTCCTCATTCCATTCCCTTACATTTCAGTATGGGGGGGAAAAAAATCATTATAGCTGAAAGGTGAAGAGTAAATCAGCCGTCTATTGTTGTAGCGTAGCGCCAAGGGCCTGGCCTTGTACATCTCTTTAATTTGAACCTTTTTTTTTTGTCTGTCATTAGTCTGTTGTCAGCTCCTTTTATGTACTCCTTTTGTGTTATTGTTATTCTGTGTGTGTATGTGTGTCAACGCTGCGGTTATTTTGTTACCGTTGTTTTTTCTTTTTGTCCTCTCTCTCTCTCTCTCTCTCTCTCTCTCTCTCTCTCTCGCTCTCTTTCCTGTGGTGTTCCATGACTCTCTGCTCGCTCCTTCCATGCGTCCTGTGTGACATCACCCCTGATCTGACCAATCAGCTGTTGGTGAAGGGGGTGAATGAAACCCTAGTAGCTCAGAGAGTTGTTCCGGCACTTATCACTCTCTCCAGTGATCCTGAAATGTAAGTCTCCTCCTGCCTCCGTCATTCACACACCCTCCCTCTGCCTTGGTTTTGCTTGGGAAGCCTTCAATCCGGCTTATTTTTCTGGCCATCTTAAGAATCTCGCATTACGGCTTGTGTATGAGCCGCATCATTTCACAGACAAGAACTCCAATATGTCTCTCTATAGTGATCATTTTTGCTATTCAAACCCTAACAATCCCACCAACCAAAAATCATATAGTGTACATACTGTTTACTGTGGAGGGTACCATAAGCTAGGTTCTAAATCATGGTTCTTTACTAAATACAGAACTACCACTTTCATTACGCTACTGTATATAACTGAAGGCATATATAAAAACAATGAAAATTTTGTATACATGATTTTTAGGAATTTAAACACCATTTCTTGACGATTTTTCTTGAATATTGGGAAATGTACTTAATATTACTCATTATTATCAGATTATTACAAAGTTATATATTATTAAACGTATGCTCAAGCTTTACTCGAGGGGCGTTCGAGTCAAACCGGACTTAAAACTGGCATAAAACCGATTTGACATTTAGAGAAAACTTCACAAAAGCACAGCACTGTGTTGAGACTCTTATTGAAACGGTGCAAACGGTGCCGTACTTCCGTGAATAATGATCCTGGCTGAGGTGGCTTGGAATGCACTGCAGTCCATGAACGTTCTGTGGAACGAGTGGAACGCATGATTGTCGCCAACTCATGGAAGAGACGCATCTGTATGCGGGAACTGCACACAAAATCACTCACCAACACCAGGAATTCGGCTGGGAGTTATTGCCACATCCATGGTACGAGCCATTTCCACTTGTTTGGGCCACTAAAGGAGGAGTTCCTGGAAGGTCAGAGTTTCAGATGGAAAGCAGGCGGTTCAATCATGGACCTCAATGATATACAAGCTTTAGTGAAACGCTGGAATACATGCCTTAATGTACTGTAGCAGGGGATTATACAGAGAAATAAAGGGAGTTGTGCGCAATCAAAAGTCCCGGTTTGACTCGAACACAGCTCATACACATGTTCATTTTTGTATTTTATGGCCAGATCATTTGGCTTTGTTTTCTAGAAAACAAATGTTTAAAAATAGACTCTGTATCTGCTAATAGAACTAGATGTTTCTCTTAGAACAAAATAAACAATAAATATTTTAAAATATTGTCTTTAATGTTTATTGACAAAATACAACAACCTTCCTTTTTTATAAGTCTTGTCTGTGGTAATCTTACATATGCTTCCAGTGTGATTAGACTGGATTGGATGTCAGATCAAGACTTTATATTGATCTGAAAGATTACAAAAAGAATGTTTTTTTTTATTTTGTTTTTTTTCTAAATTTCTAAAAATAGCTCTATCTGGGCTTACTGTACTTCTGGGCTTCCCTGATACAACCCAGGCTTGAAGGAACCAACATTTTTTATTTTTTTTTTCCACACGTGTCTGGTACTAACTCATTCATCCAGCTTGATCATCACTAACCACCACTGGCTTGTAGCAGCAGCATGTCCTACTCATCTATCCGTCTGTCCGTGTGGCTCCTGGCATGTTCGCACCTCCTGTACTCGGGTCCAAAACCATAGATCTCCCTTCCTCCTTCTTTCTGCCCTCTCTCTCTCTCTCTCTATCTCTGTCTCCAAGTCCTTGCCGTGATAGGTCCTGGGCCGTGTGTGTGTGTGTGTGTGTGTGTTTGATGCCCCCGTCTCTCTTTTGCATCTGCCCGGTTTGCAGCTGATCCTCCGAGGCATGAACGAAGCCTTAATTGACAAGCGGGTAGCCCCGGCCCTTATAACCTTGTGCAGTGGTCCCGAATTGTGAGTTAAACCCAGCCATGAGATATTTTAACACCAATATCCTGTCTCTTCATTCTCTTGGTTGGATATCTTTCATTTTATTCATCATGATTGTTTTTTTTTTCTCTCTCTCTCTCTCTCTCTCTCTCTCTCTTCTCATAATAGTGTTGTAGTTTCCATATTGTCATTGGCATGATCGTCTGACATTATCCATCCTTGCTTACCACATATTCCATACATGTGATCAGTGGTTATGTTGGGTTGATGGTTCATTGGATCTTTATTGGGTAAAAGGGTTGTTGCTTGTTTTGAGGGCATGCTAAATTTTTTTTTTTCGTTTGTTTATGCTTGCAGCTCTGTAAGGATTTCCACTATTCCGGCATTTGGAACCATTATGGAGACTGTAACACAGAGAGAGGTAATGATTTCCTACTCTAACAATCCCATAGCGTTGAGAAAATGTTTGTACCTTTTCATTTCATTCCCCTTTGTTTAATTCCGTGTCTTTTTCAGTTGCTGGAAAGAGTGAAGATGCAGCTGGCTTCTTTTCTGGAAGACCCGCTTTATCAAGACCAGCATTCTTTACACATGGAGATTATTAAGACGTTCGGCAGAGTGGGCCCCAACGCCGAGCCCAGGTTTAGAGATGAGTGTAAGTGCGGTGCGATGACCTCTTCGAGATGATCTACAGTCCGTTGGTGCTGAATCTGCAGATTTGCTTAGCGGTAAAAATGCACAATCTGTCCTTGTCTTCACAGTCGTTCTTCCGCATTTGCACAAGCTGGCTATGGGGAACAACATGCAGACGGTGGAGAACAAGCGCATGGACATTGCAGGCCAGCTGTTTGAAGCCTACAGCGCTCTGTCCTGCTGCTGTATCCTTTTCCTGTCATTACAAGGAACTCCAAACAATCTCACACTTCTTTAACCTTTCACTTCTGTATTTCTGTTCTGGGGTTGCATGTGTTACTATTGTACTTATCCTATAAGACGAGACAGTTTTTATGCCCATTAGTTTCACTGTACTGTAGGTAGGCGCTAAACCATTTGTTTAAAAACCTTTAAGTGAATCTATCCTGAGAATGAAATACGTGGAATATCTTTTGCACCTGCCGTGTCTGTGTTTTCCGTCAACACACGTGTTATTGCTTATTATTACCTCTAGCGCTGCAGTGCCTAAGAAAAGTGTGTTCATGTCATGTTAACTTTATCATCAAATTCAGTTCCTGACTGCACACACGTTCAGGTTCGATATTGTAATAGTTTGAAAGAACCATTTCTGAGCCTCAAAAGCAAGATCCTTAATCCTTAGATCATTGGTTTTGCATTTCTTTGGATAAAAGTGTCTCTGAATGAATGACTGTAAGTAGAACCACAATTCCAACAGTTGGAAACTACAGCGGAATAGAAGAGAAAGTTTCTACCAAAGGGGGAATACTTCAGATTTTTTCCAAGTCTGTCTTAAATGTAAATTGAGGTGAATATAAGGACATTCCCATAGGTCCTGGTCCTTAATAAGTTGTAAGTGGAACGCTAGAGCAATGTAAGTAATCAGGGCCAAATTGCACAACCTTCATTCGATGCAAAAATGCATTTGAAGTTCAGCTGAGACTCAAATGATATGAATTTGAATATGAAGCTTCTGCAGGCTCACTCAGCTAGGTCGAGTGGATATCTTTCAAAGTTGCTTTTAGTAACGGTACAAATTGAGCTCAGCCAATCAGCTCTCTCTTGGTCCCCGGCTGCAGGAAGCTTAAGCATCACAAGGGACTCAAACTTGCGATCCCCGGATGATAGGGTGAGCACTTTACCACTGTGGAAAGGACCTTCTGGGGAAAGAAGATTCAAACGTTCACTAATTACACTATAGAGCTTAGATACCGTAAAGATACCAACTCAAAGCTTCATATGAGCCTCAGTTGAACTTTGAAAGACATTTTTGCATGGAACAAGGTTTGTGCAATTTGGCCCTGATTACTTACAAACGTCATGGTCAATGTGCAGAGCAGGAATATTTATAAAGACCAATACTTATACTAACACGCTTATATGCAGCTCATTTGGAAAAAAAAAACTCTAAATATCTCTTTAAGCTTTTTACTGATCTTTGAGGCACTCGCATGTGGCACCCACGGGACAGTTTCCTCCATGAATTCTCTGTAAAACTTGGACAAATCATGTTCCCGGCGTCGTCCTTCTCTGTTCTTGAGTCTTGTTCAACTATGTTAAATAGACTGGAGGTTCTGTGGCTGACGCGGCATCTCGGCCTGTTTCTGTCTCTCTCTCTCTCTCTCTTTCTTTTTTTCTTTCTCTCTGTCGGCCCTTTCACCTCTTCCAAGCACTGCGTCGTTTTCAAAATGTTTACGTGTCACGTTGGCAGGGAACGAAAGCAAATAAAAACCTCAGCCATTTCTGGATGGCAAATTGCAGGGTGGATGGTGAAACGCTGCGCTGCTCGCTCTCTGATGTTGCGGTGGCCAGTGAGAGCCTGGGGATCGGCCCACTGCTCTGGTTTCCCAGCACACATGCCTATGTGTAGGTGTTTTTTTTTCTTTTTGTTTTTTTTTCCCCAGTCTGCTTTTTTGTCTTTTTTTTTTTTATTTTATTTTTTCCTACATCATGTCATTTTCTCACTCGTAGCATTTACGTCCTTGTCAGTTAGTCTGTTTTATTTCCTGTGTTCTTATCTGTTCTAATCCGTCTATGTGTTTGTCTCCTGTCCTCCTTCTCTCTCAATTTTCTTTCCCCCGTCTCGCGTTGTGTCACATGGGTGACTCTTAACCACAGTGGGTAGTGTGTGGGAGATCTGTAAGTCTTGTTTTGTGGTGTTTCAAGAGACGACCATCTTGTACTCACCAGCTGGTTTCTAAGACCCTCCTTCAGCATAGAACAAAGGGATCTGCTTTTATAAAGACCACCTTGTCTTTTGGATTTTTTGGTGTTAGTATTCCTAAAAACTATTGAATATTAAAATAAATGAGCTGGGTATCTGGTATGGCAGGGGTCATCAAGTGGTGGACCGTGGTCTGGATGCGGGCCCGGCAAAATATTTCACAAGACACGAGTCCTGGAAAAAAATACTGTAGTAAATCAGAACTAATCATACAGATCCTTCGTTTTGTGCAATTATGTCCGAAAGTAGAGTTTTTTCATACATTTTTTAAGATTTTATTTGTTGTGTCTTTTCTGACAAGAAGCCACTGTGGTTACTCTTTTTATTTTACACTTTTATTTATTAAGCTATGACCACAGGTTATTATATAGAGGCCACAGGGTTGTGCATCAGCTACAGTATATGTTTAAAGATGATAAAGATTATGGGTTTCCCCTCCGAAAGTATTCCAACCCCTTGAACTTTTCCACAATTTGTCATGTTACAACCACAAACGTAAATGGATTTTATTCTTTTTTTTATTTAATGGACCAACACAAAGTGGCCCGTAATTGTGAAGTAGAAGGAAAATGATGAATGGTTTCCAAAACTTTTGGAAAAAAAAAAAAATTAATCTGAAAAGTGTAGCATGCGGTTATATTTTGCCCCCTAACTAAAATCCAGTGGAACCAATTGCCTTCAGAAGTCGCCTAATTAGTAAATAGAGTCCACCTGTGTGAGGTTTAATCTCAGTATAAATACAGCTGTTCTAGGACACCCTCAGTGGTTTGTTAGAGAACATTACAGGACAGACAGCACCAGACAGGTCAGGGATAAAGTTGTGGAGAAGTTTTAAGCAGGCTTAGGTTATAAAGCTTTGAACATCTCATGGCGAAATGTTCAATCCATCATCCGAAAATGGAAAGTGTTTGGCACGTCTGCACACCTACCAAGCATTAATCAGAGAAGCAGCCAAGAGGCCCATGGTAACTCTGGAGGAGCTGTGGAGATCCACAACTCAGGTGGGAGAATCTGTCCACAGGGCAACTATTAGTTGTGCACTCCACGAATCTGGCCTTTATGGAAGAGTGACAAGTGGAATTGCAAATGGAACTTATTGTGGCTTTCTTTCAACAAATTTTGAAAACCATTTCTCATTTTCCTTCAACTTCCACGTCCTTTATTTACTAATTAGATCACTTCTGAAGTCAGTTGGTTCCATTGGATTTTAGTTAAAGGTATCAGAGTAAAGGGGGCTGAATACAAATTTATGCCACAGTTTTCAGATTTTTCTTTGTTAAAAATAAATAAATAAAATTGATGTTTGTCCCAGTTGTATTGTGACAAAATGTAAAAAAAGTTCACAGTGGCATGAATACTAGTAATATGTGAAAGCCACTAGACTACTTGTATAACATAAGAGTCTAATACTGTATGCCCAGTTACATCAAGTCATGTGACTTGACATGTGACTTTTTTTTTTTTTTTTTTTAACCATGCATTATTCTGCAGTATTTTCCGACTTTTTCTTAACTCTCGCATCTCAGTTATTTCTGAAGAGATCATGGTAAATCATTTTCTTCCTGGTCTGAGGTGTCTGAGAACCGACATGGAGCATCTTTCTCCAGAACATGAGGTAGGACGGACACTAGATACACCCACCACCAAATCACTGCATTTTGAGCTCCTTTCTAAAATACGAAGGCGTTCGAGTCAAACCGGGACTTATTAAATGTGCAGAAAAACAGAACACAGTTATGAGCGTACAAAAACCCTTTATTTCTCTTTATAATACCCCTGCTACACTAATGCACTTATCACAGTATTTCACTAGTGCTTGGATTCCGTCAAGATACAAGTCCTGATCAAAAGTTTAAGACCACTTGAAAAATGGCAAAAAATCATATTTTGCATGGTTGGATCTTAACAAGATTCCAAGTA
>JAQMYJ010000019.1:17587202-17599237 GCA_030014305.1 Clarias laeviceps | reverse complement strand
TCCAGACAGTAGATGCCCTTCGTGCGGCCGTCTTCACCACTTGGAGAAATGTTCCCACTCACCTCATGGAAACGCTTGAATTTTTGAAGTGATCAACAATAACGGTGGAGCTACTCAGTACTGAATTCATGTTTGGAAGTTTGATTTCTGTTTTGGGGGGGTTTACAGGTTTTTTGGAGGTGTGGTCCTAAACTTTTGATCAGCTGTAAAACAGCCTGTTTCAGTTTTTGTTGTTTTCATTAAATTGAATGCCTAAAAAATTTTTTGTCTCACTCCCATTTCTTCTTGTTGCATGTTAAAGCTCTACTCTAAGATCCAACCATGCAAAATATGATTTTTTGCCATTTTTCAAGTGGTCTTAAACTTTTGATCGGGACTGTAGAACACATTTCTCAGTACTTCAGAGCCATGATGGGACTGCCTGCTTCACACCAGAAATTCCCTTAATGGCCAAAACGTATGGAAAAAGCCTTTATCTTATCAGAATTTACCTTAAACCACACAGATAGGCTTCTTAGACCCCACCTCCAGCTGGAACGTTTGTGCAAATAAAAAAGCTGTTAGAAAGCATTTGCCCTGTCATCAGGGATTGGATTCAAGTTTGCATTCTAATAATGCGTTTGGAGCCAAGAGGGAAAAGTTGGCCGTGCTTTTTGGGTTAGAAGACTGGAAAACTATCAACACTACCCAGTCATGAGCATCTGTGAGCACGAGTGTGGATTGAGCTTTGCTTCATGTGTATCTTGCACTGCTTTATGATCAACAGTGTTAAAAGATTTAACCGGTCTGCATTTAATATCTCAGACATACCTGGTAGTTGTGGGTGGGAATTAATGGGTGACGAAATTTGGGTGAAAAGGTGGGAGTCAAAATTAAGTATATTAAGATTGACTTCAATTATGTGAATGTTAAGTTATTGTTATGCATGTAAAAATATCACGTCTTGGTTGATGACTTGCAATACAAAATTCCAAAATGAACTCTCAGAGGTCCTCTTACAAGTCTCAAGTCTTTTGTGTAGTACTGTAGTAAACCTCACTGTCATGAGACATTTCAGTTATCTTCAGATTACTGTATTTTCCCATCTTCACAGACGGTAATTTACATGCATCCGTGTTTTTTTTTTTTTTATTTATTTTTTTTTTTATATATATATGCCTACTAATGCCCAGCTGATGTGTCGCTAAAGCCCAGGCCACATGGTGTCAGACTTCCCAGCAGTGCTCTAATTTTACTCTGCCGCTCTGTTCTCGTCTCTCCGCCAGGTTATTCTCAGCTCCATGATTAAGGAGTGCGAGCTGAAGGTGGAAAACCGCGCCATGGGAGAGGCACAAGGGTGAGCGCTTGTCGTCTAGTCTTCCTCTCTATGTGTCCATTCCTGTTTTCTTACCATCTTAAAAGCCCTAATCTGTCCGTTTTTTTTTTGTTTGTTTTTTTGAGGTCACAGTAAATATCATTTCATAGTATTAAATTATAGTAGTTCCAAGACATCCCAAAAAAAAAAAAAAAAAAAAATGATTCAGACATAATTGTGAAAAGGATATCAATAAGTCACAGTTGCAAATAAGTCAGTTTTATTGGTTTCCGTAAAAAACAGGCTTCTGGAGCCTAGCGTTTGTGACTCCAAATGTCTCTGAGGTTACCAATCAGGCGTGAATGCCTTTGGCACCGATACTTATGATTATGGCAAACCAACTATGTCTATATTCAAGCCTTTGGCTTCAGGCAGTACAGTGTCTTGTCTCACTTTCTGCAAACTTGTCTTTTGTGTTTGTGATTTTTATCAGTGCATCTCTATTGTAACGGAAAACAGGCTACTTCTACAATTGAAAACATGTTTTAGGAAACATTAGCTCTAAATTAGTATCCCAACAGTTATTGTGTTAAAGGTAAAAAAATCTAATTTGCATGATTTCCTCTATTCCCAATGGCACTCATTTAGCCATGACATAGAACCGCTGTAGTTACTACATTGAAAAAGTACTCTACACCCAATTTGTTTTTCCACACAAAACAAAACTTTACCTTTAACCTTACGAGAAGCCATGTTACATCTCGAGTGGTGATCCGTTAAATAGATTTTTCAATGATGATGCTAAATTTATGGAAAAAAGTATTTGGCCAAACCTGCAATGGTATTGTATCCAAATACATATATTTCAATAAGAAGTTGGTCCCCCTTTTGCAGCTTTAACAGCTTCCACTCTTCTTGGAAGGCTGTCCACAAGTTTTTGGAGTGTTGCTGTGGGAATCGGTACCCAATCATTCTGTAGAGCGTTTATGAGGTCAGGCACTGATGTTTGACGAGAAGGCCAGGGCTCACAATCTTTGTTCCAGTTCATCCCAATGGTGCTCGATGGGGTTGAGGTCAGGGCTCTGTGTTGGGGCCAGTCAAGTTCTTCCACCGAACTCATCAAACCATGTCTTTATAGTCCTTGATTTGTGCACTTTGGTCATGTTGGAATAGAAAGGGACCTTCCCCAAACTGTTGCAACAAAATTGGAAGCATAGCATTATCATAGTATAGCATTATCGTAGCATAGCATTATCCAAGATGTCTTGATCTTGGTATTAAGATATAGAGAAGGGGCCTGATTAAAACACCTGAATTTACAGATTTGGCCAAATATTTTTGTCCACATAGTGTATTTTAAAGCTGTTATGTGAGATACTTTAATTAATCCCATACTATTTGTTAGCTACATCATCATGAATTCAGCTAATTAACAATCAACTCACAATACACCACAGCGTATTGAAGAGTTCTTCAATCTGCTTAGTTAAAGGGGATTGATTTATATTAAGTTTATATTAGGCCTTTCATTAGGAACGAGAAGTTTCTAAGAACATTTTACTGTACATAATCAAACGATTTTCAAAATCTACAGTAGAGACGGGTAGTCCCCTGATTTTTCCCCTGGTTTTTCTCCCTAATTTAGTTGTAGCCAATTCCCACCCGTCTCTCTCTCTCTTTCTCTCTTTCTGTGTTAGGGCACTCTCCCACCAATGTGACAGATTCGTAAGAGGGAAGTGGAAGACTATCACGTGCTTCTTCCGAGACACGTGACGCCAAAGCAATATCCTCCCCTTCCACTTTCACAGATGCCCATGATTGGCTAGTCTTGCCATGATTGATGTGAGAGTGCGGGTATGCTATCCCTCCCCCTACACCCTTCCATCCCTCCCCACGCCAAAAATTTGAGAGAGCATGGCGAATCTGCTCTTTAGATTCCCGGTTAGAGATGACTGAGGACTAGGAGAGATTGTACCAGTCAGGAAGTTTTCCACCATATGAAAGTCTTTAGGACAGAGAACTTTCTAGTGTGACTTGCTGCATTTTCTTATCATATAAACTTCCATTGATCAAAAAAAAAAAAAAACATGATAAAGGGGAAAGGCTGTTTCTAGCTATAATGTAAGTAATACCGGGAACTAACCAGTCTTGAGGAAGTTCCACGTCATTAAATGAAGCTATAAGTGCATAAAAGATTTTTTTAATGTATAAATTAGAGCAGTGTGATTTAATTTATTTTGCAATTTTTATTGATCTTTTGTTGATCGATTTAGTTAAATTGAATGGAAGGGCAGAATTGACAATTCCATTCAGAATTGACTCACCCATGTAAAACTACATAGGTAATCTTTCAAATGTATGAATTCCTTAGAAATAGAACAGTTTTTTTGTTCTGTTTTTTATTAGAAAATAGAAATCACTTTCATCTTTGGCTAAAACAAGAGTATCACTTCTTTTTCTCATATTGAATTTAAAGGTGGTTTGTGCAAAACCAAAAACATTTAAAAAAAAATCTACATCAAATTATATTAAATACTGTATATTAGATGAGTAGCTTGCCGGGAGCAGCCGAAAGACCAACAACAACAACATATTAGATGAGTAGCTTTTAATACTGAAAGATGAAAATATGAAATATAGCAGCTTGAGACCAATCAGACAATAAACGTTAGTGATATTTGATTGATTTGAATAAAAAAATTGCAATTCCCAGGAATGGAGTTGAATCTGTCTACCCACAGTATGATTCACATTTCTAATATCGATGATTAATTTATCTTTTTTGCTTTTTCCTCATCATCTGTCACATGCATCTTGAAAGCATGCATGCTAAACTCTTCAATTTTATTTGTATAGGGCTAACTCTTGACTCTTGACCATGATATATGTTTGCATAATAGTAGAATTTATTAATTATTATTAATCATTGTGATCTACTGTTCATGCACTCTGCGTTCTGTTTATCCGTCAGGCTGCATTCCTTTTGCTGTTTATGTTTTTATACTGTATACAATACATATTATATCACCTGGGTCGTTAAGCATTATGTGGTGCTTTTGTTGCAACACTTTTTTTTTTTTCTTTGCTCCCTCCACTCAAACACAATAATAAGTCTGGTTTTCACATGGCTGCATATCCAGCACAAGAGACTCTTCCCGTAAAGTTAATGTAGCAAAACGGAAACAAAAAAAAAAACACAGTGCTGAGCATTAAATTTCAAAAAGCAATTTTTATATCTGCATGTTTATGTGCTTATTTATTTACATTTTTTTTTTTTTTAGGTCCATGTCCATCGCAGCGAGTCTGGTGGGAGAAGACGCAAAGACCAAGTTCCTGAGTAAGATGGGTCAGCTGACCACATCAGGTGCCATGCTGGCCAACGTTTTCCAGAGAAAGAAGTGAATGATTGAGTGCTGCTTGGGAAGTTTCCCATGAGCCTCTGCTGTCTGGGACCTCCTACTTGAGGAAATCTGCCTTCATTTCGTCGTTTTTTTTTTTTGTTTTTTTTTTTTAAATAGGCTGTTTTATATCATATTTATGTCTTAAACCTCCAAAGAAAATTGCACTGCTTTTTTTTTTCTTTTCATTTTTGAAATTTTATTTTGCGTCACTACGAGATTCTTGTTTCTTCCCTCTTTTGGGTTTTTTTTTTTTTTTTTTTGCTTTCTTTGTTAAATCTATTACGGAAAAAAAACCACACAGATTCTCTCCCTGTCTTGCGCTCCTTCACGTGTTGCAGTGTCTCTGAAAGGTGTTTTCTATAAGTGTGTGTAATGAATTTCTTTCTCCTTTTGGATATGCGCAAACCGTAAATAACTGTATAATACACTGAGAAGCAACATACCTGTATCCTGTATATTGGAAATTGGTGTCATAATAAAATAAAATAAAAAGTGAAGGTTGTGTAGTTGTATAAATGTTGGTGTGTGATATGATATCAGCGGGCAGGTGTTCTAATAATGAACAGTAATAAACCCTTTCTGTTGGTTTAAACACGGACGGGTTCAAAGTTCACGAGCTGATCCGGAGTGCTCTCGGCCGGCGCTCTGCCTTGTAAAGGCATTCCTTCTGTTCCTCAAGGATAGAATTTGCATATTGTAGTTAATCGTTAACATTTACCCCTGATTAGCAAATTCACTGACTTATTTATTTCTCCCACCCAGGAATATTTGCATAGAAATAAACATTGCCATCTCCCATTTTCATGGATTTCTGGGTGCGGCTCGACGACTTAAACACTCACCAATCAATCATGCCCTCCTTGATGTACAGGTCTTTTTTTTTCTTTTTTTTTTCTTTTTTTTTTATAAGCAGTAGTAAGTGTGTGGAGATGGAATAAGCTAAGGGATGTTTTAGTCATGAGTGCACTGTGAGTCAGAAGTCAGGACCATTTCCAAGCCAAGCGAGTGTGAGAGAGGTGGAGAGGGTGCATGACCCACAGGAACATTTCTGCTTTCTTAATCTATAACAAGATTTTTTACACCAGAAAAGATTGATATTTATGTCAACAGGTGGCAAATTATGGCAACAAGAGCAGTGAAAAATATAACCACTATAATAAGTGGGTGGAAATAAGACTCCTGAACAACATTAACTTAAAAAAAAAAAAAAAAGCATGTCATTTTGGTCTAAATTGTGCTGTAAACATTTACGCATATTGCTACACAAAAAAAAATGCAAAAACTACATTTATACAGTAAACCGTACCATGCAATTAAGTACAAGTTGTTTAAAATTCTTTAAACATCATAATGCTCATCTTAATTTAAAGGTAACCTTCATACATGTTTGCAGGGAAAAGATGAACAACACACAAGGAACAAATATTCTACGCATGAGAGACAATCGGGTACTGTTCAGTACTCGTTTTTTTTCTGATAATGTGTAATACATTCATTGGAATTTCCCTTTTTTATTGTATACACTTTAACCTCCTGTTATGAAGCAGCTATCTAATAAATCTTTAGACTCCCGTCAAAACAAAAAAAGCAAACCAAGAATCTTCCCGAAGTCAAGAACTTGAAAAGTATATTTGTTCTTCATGGATCAACAACAACAAAAAAACTCTAAACTGTACAACTTGTACAACTGTCTCCTTTTTATATGGGCAGCCAGGGAATGTGATTTGCATGCGGTGTTGTGCAATTCTTTTTAAGGTAAGAGAGCACCGACAAGGGAAAAAAAAAAAAAAGCCAAGTCTCTCAGCACTTTGGATGACAGTTATTCAAATCAGGTAATAATGGTTTCGCAGGAGGAGCTGAAGCGTGTGTGAAGGACAGTGCCCCGGGCTGAAAGACCTGGGAAGAGCAGTTCATTAAACTCTGGACTGGAAGGGCCCCTATCCACGGTGAAAGACAGGTGCAAAGCAAAGGCAGGTGGCAGGTTTACGAGATAAGGGTTGAGTTCGAGTTTTATCTCTGTCATCGACCGTTTGTGAAGGGTTATGATATTAAAGACAAAAAAGCCTTTGTGAGAGCTGGAATAAGGTGTTTCGACATGTGGGCTGGGACTGCTTAAATGAGCTTATTTTAATTGTTTCTAATAGAGGCGACTGTAGCAACTTGTTTGCAACTAGTGCAGATTATGGAAGTTTTAAAACAGAGGCTCAAAAGGACGTACGGGAAAAGAAACGGTTATTGGTTTTGTTGTTTTTTTAACAACTTTATCCACCAGAATGGTTTGATGGTTGTCCAGAGTTCCAGAAATGTTGGCGCTGTATTGCAATAAAGTGGTTTGAAACACCATTTATCTTCGATATGTTTTGGACAGGAACGTGACGGATCCGGAGCCTGCCCTGGGAACAGAAGAATTCCCCCGGATGCGACGCCAGTCTATTGCAGGGTACATACACACCCACACCCACATTCCCTCCTATGGGCAATATACACCAATCAGGCATAACTGTACAATGCAAAGCATTAAGCCCAATATTATGTAGGTTCCCCTAGTGCTGCCTGGGCAGCTCTGGCCCCTCTGGGCATGATTCCACAAGCCCAATAGCGGTGTGCTGTCGTGTCTGGCACCAGGATGTTAGCGACGGATCCTTTGGGTGCTGTGGGTTGCGGGGTGGGGCCTCCATGGATTGGACATGGATTCTCGATCAGATTGGGATCTGCAGAATTCGGAGGCCGGATCAACAAACTTGAACTCTTTGCACTGGGTGTTCTGATGCCTTTCTATCTATGGCCAGATTTGACTTTTTTGGTTGATTTGTGCTGCAATGGCTTTTCCGTGGGATCGGATCTGATATGGTGGTCTTTGGTCCACACGGGTCCCCATGGTCCTATCACTACTTTACTGGTGTGCAATTGGTGATCAATGTTATTCACTTCAACTGCGTGTGGTCATAGTACTGTATTTTAGTGTAATTTAGCATACAGGCAAGTTTTTTAGGAGGTAAGACTAAATTGGAGAACCTGGAGAAACCTGTGAACACCATGCAAAACTCTATTCAGTCATGAACAACAGCAAAATCCAACCACCACCACCTCAACGAACTGTACGGATATAAATCCCGAGCTCGGGTTACTTTTGGTATGTAGTTTTGCACCTCGGTTTTTCCTCCAGGTTTACAAGTTTCCAGCCATCCACCTTAACATAAAGGTAGGTATGCGAAATTCTAAATTGTAAAGGTTTTAATAAGTGTGTCATAAGTGCCAGATGTACACAATCCATGTGTCATGTATAGTAATAGATGGATTTTCCATTCATGGTGTATTCCTTTCTCATGCTGTGTTTCTGGGATGAACTTCGAAGCCAGTAACCAATCAATGCCAGGAAAAATTCCTACATATCATAATCAGGTACAGATTATAATTGCATGCTTATTCACGACATACTATAATATAATTTGCATTGCATTTCAGATTCGGCTCATTTTACCGTTTTAATAATGATAGGGATAGAATAAAAGGTACATAATGTACTTCATCTGTTAATAATTTTATTCGCAATAAAAACTGTTGGTTTTTTTTAAACACTCTGATATGTACACATTGCGCAATATCGCTAACATTATATGCAATCCTTCAGGATGTGGAAGACACAAGGACATTATTTCCACTTATTTAGTCTACCTGTCAAAATCTCTCTTTACCACAAACATAACAACCATGCAGTTCCAGAGATCTATTTTCTCTTCAAGTGTGTTTCAGGCCCTCCTGATCTTAATAATATTTTGCATAACAGCATTAAGTTACCTGTATATTAAATATGGACAATTACTGTAAATGTGGGATATAACTAATATAAATCTCAGTGATCCAGTGATAACTAAAAAATAAAAATAACAACATATACCATTTGCATTTATAGAGTTTTCTTTCCGGAATTTGCCATTAATAGTGCATGTCTGCATTAAAAAGAAATGCTATTGTATTACATAAGCTGACATTCTTTAGGTTTGGATTAAATGCATTCATGCAAATGTAAGCGATGAGTGAACGTGTGTTGTAATTTCCACTACTATAACATCATAAAAAGTCTTGGATTCCCTGGATCCTGACTAACTGACTGGCCGTTTTTTCTAAAAGCCCAAAACTTTTTCAAAGATTTATACGATATGTTAATAAAAAGTAATTAAGATAATGTGAATGTGCAAAAATCATAACAATGTGCTCTGTCGTCTTGCGTCTCCAGGGTGTGAGGTTTAAATCTCACCTCCGGTCTACAGTATCTGCATGGAGTTTGCATGTTCTCCCCAGGCTTTGTGGGTTTCCTCTGGGTGCCTGGTTTTCACCGACATGAGGTAATTAGTGTGAGCTAGTTGGCATTTGCCCATAATGTATGATTTGGTGTGTGAGTGTGTGTGGGTTTGTGCCCTGCAGTGCGTTGGCCCCACATGCAAGGCGGGGGCACCCTGATATTTTTGGGATAAGCTTTAGGCCCACAGTGACCATACACTGGATAAGATAATGGGTGGATGGATGGATTATTAAAATAAATGATACTTATTTCATACAACATTTTTTTAATATGTTTTATTATATTTTACCGCAATATAATTGCTTTAGGTTTGGGGATACTTTAATCATTACTTTTATCATCCATAATATTAAAATGAAAAACGTTACATGCAGGCTCACCTTGTGGCACCAGGGCAGCTCTGGCATGACTCCTGAAGAACTCTGGTGGTGTGCTGTATGTTGGGCAATAGATTCTTTGGTTGCAGTTTAGGATCTAGGGAGTTTGGAAACCTGGTTGGCAGTCTTGGGCTCTTTGCCTGCTGGGCCTTGTGTGGACGAGGCGTCAATCTGACCTTCGATAATCTCAGGCATAAATGAGCCATGTGTGCCCATGGTATATAATTTATAAGGAATGTTAATGTGTTAATGTTATGTGGTGTGGCTTTGTGGTTAGCACTGTGGCTTAGAACCTCCAGGGTCCAGGTTCGATTCTCGCTTTGAGATCTGTGTGCATGTTCTCCCTGTGCTTGTGGGGGGTTTCCTCCAGGTACTCCGGTTTCTTCCCAAAGTCATGCAGATTAGGCTAATTGGCATCACAATGTGTGTCTGGGTTTGAATACAAGTATGTGTGTGTACTATGTAATGGATCGGCACACCATCCAGGGTGTATGCCGCCTTGTGCCCTAGGTTTCCCGGATAAAGAATAAAGCAGTATAGACTACGAGTGAGTGAGTTATGTGGTGTTAATGTTGTGGCTGATAAATGTAAGCATGATTTTTTTTTTTTAAGTCTAGTATAATTCATCTTTTGTCTATTTTTTTTTTTTTTTATTATTTAATATTTTTTTTGTTTCTTTACTGCATAATATAGTAAATATGGTGCATTTTTCTTTCTTTCAGATTTTTTTTTAGGTTGCTTTTTAAAAAAAAAAAAAAAACACCCTCTAGCAGGCAGGGCACCAAAAGGTGGACCGATATTTATTTGCATATATTTACATCGGACCAATAGCAAAGCATTTCAGAAAGGAGTCCTCCCATGCACTGCTGCAGCCACGCCCACTTTGCGCTCGGCTCCTCCCCTTTTGGCTTGCAGTGTTGTGTACTGTAGTTATAGCTGTTAGAGCTGAAGAGTTTATACAGAGAAATTCTGAGTGTGAAGAGTGCTGTATGTAAAAGGAGCTGAACATGCTTTAAGGGTATCCTGTCACATATACACACACACACACACACACACACACACACATACACAGAGCACTGAGAAAGAAAAGAAAAAAAATATTAGTTCTACTTTAATAGTCACTCAACTACAGTACAAATCATGAGAGCTTACTTCTCCACCAGTTGGATATTTCGAGGCTGGATATACTGCCTGATCTTTGCCTTATGCATCCAGGTAAGATTCTTGTTTTGATTACAAATTGGATGTCAGGATCATGTCTCATGCACGCTCTGATACATCTGTGATATGTTTGATGATTTGGTTTGTTCTGACACAGCTCATAAAAAATGCAGTTGATGTTTATTGGAGTTAAAGTGTTAACTCTAGAGGAGGGTGAAATCTGAAATCTGTTTGCACACTGTTTTACTGGAAGCAGTGGATGTTGGTTTACATCCAGATCCCACACCGCAAGCTGTAAATGAGTCCAGGCATCCTCAGAGAATACTTTCTGACTTTCTTTTCTTCTCATTTTTCTGTTTAAGAAAACTGTCTGTACTTTAATCCAGACTCTGGCTATTTATTTTTCGACCATTTTGAAGTCTGAGAGGAACTTGACATGTGGAAGTGCTTCTTGGCATTAGTGTGTGTGGGAGGTGTGTGGGTGGATGTTCAACCCTAGGGAATGTTTTTGTGATAAAAAAAAAAAAAAAAAAAATTGTTTTAATAATGGATGCATATATTTTTAAAGTTGGGGCGACACGGTGGCGTAGTGGTTAGCACTGTCACCTTGCACCTCCAGGGTCGGGGTTTGATTCCTACCTCATTTCTGTATGCATGGAGTATGCATGTTCTTCCCATGCTTAGTGATTATCCCCTGGGTATTCTGGTTTCCTCCCACAGTCCAAATGCAGGCAGATGAGGCTAACTGGCGTTCCCAAATTGGTCGTAGTTTGTGCGATTGACAATTGGGCGTCGAGCTGGCAACCCGACCCCTTAAGTAACTGTCACAGAAACGACGGATTTATCTCCAGGGTGGGGAGTATCAGTCACCCGATGTGCCGGCATGGGGACAGACCCATCCCTATTCCACCACTTATTAAAGTAGGGGTTCTAAATCATTAAAAAAAAAAGGCTAAATAAATTCCATTAATGTCAGATGTATCACATGAACATTATTTATGTATACAATAATATTGTGATTTTTTTTTTTTATTTGAGTCATAAAAGTTTTTTTTTTTTTTTTTTATGAACATTCCACTTTAGGAACTTATACAAGTCTACTGTTTTTGAGTTATTGAGATTTGGATTGGCGGCACAGTGTCTTAGTGGTAAGCACTTTTTGCCTTTGCACCTTCAGGTCCTAGGTTCGATTCCCATGTCAGGTCTGTGTGCATGGAGTTTGCATGTTCTCCCCGTGTTTGGTGGGTTTCCTCCAGCTTCTTCAATTTCCTCCCATAGTCCAAAAACATGCAAATTAGGTTAACTGGGGTTCCCATTTTGCCCTTAGTAAAGTGTGTGAGTGTTGAACAGACCATGGTTGTACAAATTGGAATAAATACAATGGTCAACATTGGCTTTTCTATAGAGGTTTCTAGATGGATGGATGGATGGATGGATGAATAGTAGATAGAGATTTGGAGTAAATTAAATGACCAGTTTATAGCAATAACAGTTCCAGA
>JAQMYJ010000019.1:17550316-17587102 GCA_030014305.1 Clarias laeviceps | reverse complement strand
GATGGATGGATGGATGAATAGTAGATAGAGATTTGGAGTAAATTAAATGACCAGTTTATAGCAATAACAGTTCCAGACCAGTTCATAGCAATATGATAATTTAAATATCATAAAATGTGGTATTGCACGATGTGATTTTTACTGTTGCAACTAAAGAAACAAATCTCAGCGATCCCCAGACCTCACTTTAGAACCACTGCTTTAAAGTGTTGTGAAAAAAAAAAAAAAAAGCATGTGATCACTTCACAACTAAAATGACCATGCCGCTATCCCCGTTATCCTCTTTTGACACTGCTTTTCAGTTCGACGCCCCTATCTGATAAAATGTAGGAAAGAATCTACTTTGCATGAACCTGTCAATTTACGCATCCCGCTGTAAAGATAAAACTGTCCCTCAAAGATCCACATGGCTGTTGGAGAACAGTCAATAGGATGATCTATAAAAAGAATATTGTATAATACCGTACAAACATCATCTGAGCGGTCACTTCAAAGGCTTACACAGTTACATAAACTGATATACATTCATTTCATTTGGTCACTGAATTGCTGGGTAATTTGCTTATCTCAAGCTCGCCTGAGGGAAAAGTGTACGAGCAATGCTTAACGTTGCATCACAGACCTGCGGGTCTCAACTTGTGCTCGACAGAAGGGACCAGATTAGTACGTGGAGGCTTGTGAAGGGGAATGAGAACGTTTAAGTCAAACTAACGTTTTGTTTTGACACGTTTTAGTGCTTACAGGTTGCACCTAGCAAATTCAATTAGTCCTTACTTTGTGCTGTGCAAAATCTTTGATAAAACACACAACCTGTCCTGTATTGATAGACGCGGTTTTAAATAAATTACCTTGCCAGGTGAAAACTTTTGCCGTAGCAGTTATGCAAACTCTGTGGTTGGAGGAAAACTGGTTTTTAAAATGCACCGTTGTTTTTTGCAACAGTGATGGACATGACTGAAATACAGTCACACAAAAGAGGTACAATATGACAAACAAAACACCCCCTCATTTACTCTCTATCTATCTATCTATCTATCTATCTATCTATCCGTCACAGAAGAAACATGGCACCCAGTTAGTAACTTGAGATTGATTTTCCATTTTGGAACCCAACTGATTAAAATGATATAGTGGTTTCTGGGAGGACAGAGCTCAACACGGTTGAATGCTCGTACAACGGTCGCAGTTGTATGCTTATTTTCCAACATGTAATTATTCAGGGCGTCACTGACCATGTTCTTATATATTTAGTCAATGAAAATATTTCATGTCGCTTGTTATACCCTGCTAGTTGGATGCAAAACGACTAGAAATGAGTTCTGGACATTCCTTTGGGTTTCCTGTCTCCTTTCTCATACATTGTTTGAGTCCAAGCTCTGTAACCACACAGACAATGGAACATGTCTCTAAGCATCCTTATAATATCATAGCACAAAACACACAGTTGGACAAGAGTCGGTGTTCTATCGTATGCACAGTATCAGTCAAACATCTGGACAAACTGGGTTAACTTTTTTCATAAACTTTTTTCACTCAAAATGAGACATTATTTCATTAGTTGTTAAAATTAAAATATTTTTAGAAGAGGTAAAAAAACTCTTTTGGAGCATTAAGAAACACTCCAAATCTGGGTGTCATGTAGCTGCTTGAGAAGGTACCATGGTTGGGGAATGTCCAAACCTTCATCATTAGAAATACCGCATAGAGTTTAACATACTGTATAATATAGTTTTTTATTGTTTTAATTTTATTTTAACTCTCAATTCCCACCCACAGAACAGCTATGACCCAATGGCTAAAGATTAGCACATAGTCTCTGCCAGATATCCGAACCCAGCCATGATGTTTTTGGGTTAACAGAAATATCTCGGATGAAAGTGCTATCTGCCCTCTTCAACATACATGAGCTCACAGACACCCCGCGACTGGGTAATCTTGCTCTGAACGACAAGATAGAAAGTAATTATGCTTTGCTTGGACTTCCGGCTATGGACGGCTGTTGGGATTTAATTGATTGGTTGACATTTTTAACACATACTGTAATTAAATAAAGAAGAAACAGCAAAGACTTGTTTTTCATCCACACTCAGATTGTGTGCTTTGCTAAAGTCAAGTACACTTAATTGATGAAGCAATTATCTATCCAAGACTGATAGATGCGTTTACTATTATAATTTATAATTAGTAGCTAATTAGAGTAATCCAGATGTTTTTTTCTTCCCAGTGAGATACTATATATAAAGGTTCAATCATTTCTCAGGTCATTTACTGTCTATATCTGTTTTCTATTGAAATGTGTTAACTTTAGAATTTTAGAGTATTTATTTTTTTACTTTTATCTAATTTCTTCATTCATGGTTTTTGGTACGGGACAAGCTGATTTGAGTATGTTTTTTTTTTTTTTTTTTCCCAAACGCAACAGTGTCTGGAGATTACACAGAATTGTGTGAAAAACAACAACATATATAAAAAAATTACTAAATAAATAAATCCAGTGAGCAGCAGATTTGTGGTCAGAAACGTCTTGTTGATGAGATATTCTGAAACTGAGTGTAAACTGACAGGAAGTCTCCAACAACCCAAATAACCACTTTTTACAATTGTGGTAAGCAGGAAAGCAACTCAGAATGCACAACATGTCACATGCACAACTGATGTAGATGGGCTACAACAACGGTTTCACTCCTGTCAAGAAAACTGAGAATTAGGAATCTAATCTAAGAAAAGATTACACTAGGTGCCGGTTCACACGAAGTGTACAGTTGGAACAGTGAGAAAGATTTTGCTAACCTACTCTATGTTGGTTACAGGTCGAGAGCTGTGTATGTTTATCTTATAAATCATTTTGTAGAATATTATTTACCTATTTAAAATATTTGTAACATAAACATCACTAATAAAAATCCATTGATGCGACACAGGGAAGAGCATTCAGGAATATTTGAATATGAGCGTTGAACTCAGAGAAAGCTTTTATTCTGGAAATGTTCCAGGACACAGTCACTCCTAGGCATTAAACCCATGATCTAGTGGAAATAGAGTTCATTTGGAAATTACCGACAGTTTAGATGAACAGGAAAGGATCAGTGCTATTGAAGGTTGTAAGGTCAAATCTCAGCGACTGTTGCAGCAAGGCTTGTGCTTTCTACCGCTCGGCTCTGTGCTTGGATTGGACTCGGGCTTAACTCAGGAGTCGCTTCAGATGAGCGCATCTGCCAAATAAATAAAACGAACGTAAAAGTCATTAGAGTCGGCCGAGCCTTATAGAGTCATTCAAACAATTCTGTGTTATTTCTGTGACAACCGCTGTATAATAATAATAATAATAAAAAAAAAACACTAAATTGCAAAGTTCATTGGTTGGCAATGCCAAACCATGTTTTTGGAATTGGACCCAAATATTGTTTGCAGCTCATTAAAGAAGTCGACTAAATGGAACACGTGGCTTGTCCGCTCCCCTCTGCTGATCTTGGCATTTCACAGCCTTAGTCGGGATATTTTAGACCGTCACCGAGCCTACTCTGCATTTTAGTTAACAGATGAAAAGCCTTTCCTTGTAAAAACCCGTGCACATTTTTTGTGGTATCAGCAGGGAAGTGGTTAGTGGCTATAAACCCTATACACTCTCCGAGGTCATGACCTCATGAGACTTGATTCTGACACCATAGTAGTTTTAAATTTCATGTAGTATTACATTTTCCATGTAAGGATGATGTTACGGTTTTATAGAATTTAACAATCTGGTGTGAATTTCAATAAACATAATTCACCTGATACTGTAGCTTTTAAACATTTTCAATCGTTATTTACCTGTTTACTTGTTATACTTGCAGAGAAAACATGCCAAACCAACTTGCACCGATTTGCAGTACCTGCAAGGAAATAAATGCTGTAGCAAGTGCAAACCAGGTAAATAATCTTTCGATACTTTTCATCTGCTAGCAAAACCTGCACTGATTCGAACAAAGCTTTGAAATGTTTGGAGTTTTAAAGGGGATGTGTGTGTAAAGGAGGAACACCCAAGTAGCCACAGAGCCCTCCAGAATGAAAACCTCAGTTTAGTCTCTGCTTCATAAAAAAACGCCCCATGGTCAAACATACATACTTCTGATAATGCAGAAACTATGTGACAAACTTCAACTAGACTTTAAGTGAAAAAAGGATTTAAACATGTATAAAATTAACAGTCTTTCTCCTGAACACAGGAACGTATCTGTCTGCATCATGCACCGAGAATGAGGACACTAAGTGTCGGCCATGTGGGAAGAACGAGTACCAGTCAAAATATAACACCGAGAAGAGGTGCTATCCGCAGAAGTTCTGTGACGAAGGTCAGACATTCATCTTTATTATTCCAACCTTCATTATACATTGAGGCACATGAATATGTCAACTCCAAAATTTTTGGCACCCGTATTATATAAACTGTAAATGTTCTTCAGGGGACCATCTGATCTGCACACACAACCTAAAAACACAGGTTTTACACTGAATGCAACCCTCCCATTTTTTTTAACCCTCCCATTTATTGGGAGTAGTAATCATTAGTATTGGAATAGTATTGGTAGTATGGAGTGTGGTAACCCACCGACAGTGGGGTTCAAGCCCTGATCCTCAGATCCTCAAATCAACAACCTACAGTAGAACCTGAGCCACCAGTCGCCTAAGCAATTTATGGTTATTGGTAAAAATATCAATCAGCACACTCAGAATTCTGGAAAACTTACAGATGTGTGAGTCAATTTTGTAACTGCTCACCATTGTGTGTTTGCTGTAAAAAAAGAAAAGAGATCTGCATACACATTGAAAACAATTGTAGTGGGCCACTGATGCATCGGGTCTTTTTTCCATTCCTAGGCCAATGGCTCGAGTGGGATGTAGTCCAGTTTGATATTTTAGCCTCAATCGTAGTCACCTCTGCCAGGAGGTTACGACTTGGCTGTAGATAGAACTTTCACCAAGATAATGACCCCATATAACCGGTTTAAAAAAAAAAAGGGAAAGCAAAAAAATATTGCAATGGCTGTTTTCTTTTACATTTTTGAGGGGTTTGAAACTCAACTAAAAACCAGAGAACCTGAGAATATAAAGGACTTCACGTTCGAGAGTTCACATTTACAATAGTTACAAACTCCAGGGAAGCTTACTGTATATTAGGATATTTCCTCAGTAGAGTGAACAACTAGTTCATAATTAATGTGGGTGCTAATACTTTTAACAACATTAACTTTTACCAAGTTACGTTTAAATAAAACTTTCCAGCTATCTTGACGTATGAAGGGTGCCAATAATTCTGGAGTTGATTTTAGGTTTCCAGAGAGAAAACTGAAATAAAGCTACAATTAACTAAACTCAGTCTCTCTCTATATCACAGGGAAAGGATTTTACCGGCCGAACCCGAGCAGCACCACTGAGCTCGAGCCGTGTCAGTGTAAAGAGGGCTTCCAGTGTACCACCAGCTATTGCGAGTTTTGTGATAGAATCAAACCCTGTCCTCCAGGCCAAGGACTCGCAGGAGGTAACGCCTCATTAAGTACAGCACATTTCATCCAGATACACATTTCAAGATCTTATCAAGATGAATTGACTTGACATATAAGTGTCTTGAACTATTCCACAAAATACTGTTGTTGGTTTTGGTTCATTTTCCGGCACCAAAGATAAATGCGACTCATAAAATAAATGACTCATAATTACAAAATCAGTAGCTTGGTGGTCTGCTGTGGTTTGTGGTTTGACACAAGTTAGAAGATTTTACCACGGTGCACAGATATTTTTATGTTTTGTGGTACTGATGGCAGTCAGTTTCATTCATTTGAATGATTATATACCTTATTCAAGTACAGAAAATATGACGAAAGGAAAAAAAAGCAATAGAAACATCGAAACTTTTAGAAAGCTAAAAATATAAGTCCAAAGATACTCACTGAAATGCTTGGAAATTTTATATTTAAAAACTTTTTTACAAGACATTTTTAACTTTTTAGACTAATAAATGTGGAAAAAAAAAAATATATATATATATATATATATATATATATATATCTTAACTCGTTGAAGAAATACATTTGGCAACTTCTGTGGAATTTGTGTGTGTATATATATATATATAGCGCTCCAGTTAAGGAAATGATTCGATACCTTCTGACCAATCAGAACAAAGAATTTAAAAGAGCTGTGGAAGAAAAAAATTTACATTCCCTGAGTCAATGCCCAAAACTTAAAGTTAAACTAGAATATTTGTGTTTGTTTGTGTAGATTTTCACTTAAGTTGCAGCTAGAAACCTTTAAGAAGATGATTATCCCACAAAAGAACATTCTGAGGAACCTTTTTCTAGAATTTGCACAAATGTTATTAAAATGTTGCCTCTTCTGAAGCACAAAATTTATCCAGAAGTAGATGTAATTACAGGTCACTAGTCTGGGTTTATAAACAATGGTGGAGGAAGGTGGAGATAGAGATGGTTATGGATATTTTTTACATTACTGTATATCTGGTCCTTTGTGCTGCTTTATATGCCAGCATTGTCTTCAGACATTCTTCATTTTCGTAACTACTGTACATGCCGTTCTTGTTAGTATTACTGTAGTTATTCAGACCAATTACTGCATGATGTGCTTTAAGACAAATAACTTTCTGGAAGTTTACATGTATAAACCACATGGTATGTCTTAAAAAGTACATTAACATTTTTGTGCTATGATCTGTTTCTCTACTTTGTCATTTAAGAGACTGGAAAACAGGCATGTAAGGACTGCGACTACGGCTTTTTCTCTAATTCCAACTCGGTAGAAGCGTGCAAGAAATGGACAGAGTGAGTATGTGATCAATGTTTCTAACCTCAGTCAGGACTGATATGTAGATACGCTCAAAATCATACACACACAGGGTTCATTTGTGCAGGCGCAGTGCTTATTCTCACGAGTGCTGTTTTTCTGGCGGTGCTCTCAGGTCACAGGAGCTTTAAAAGCCCCCGCGCAGTTTTACCATGCTGCGGTAGTATGACTAATTTCTCCACCACTTCCCTTGGAAACAGCCTGTTTTTCCTTAGTCGGTCATTTTAGCTGTAACTCTTTGCGGAAAGGGTTGAGTGATAAAAACAGAAGTGACAATTTTGCCGTAGATTCTTGTTCTGATAAGTCTGGTACTTTTTTTCAGCTGTAAAGCCATTGGCAAGTCTGAGGAAAAGCCAGGCAGTCATCTAGCGGATGTGGTGTGTGGACCACCCTTTGGTACGTGACCTACCATGTTTACGGTACACATACAGTTACAGTATGAAGGTTTGTCCTGTGTTAAACCATCTTTTCCGCCATCGCTCCCTAGCGCCTCCACTATCGTGGGCTGTTGTGGCGATACCATGTGCCATAATCGTCATGTGTGCTGTGATTCTTTCTTGCTACAAGGATAAACTGAGCATCCTCTCAGGTACATCTGAATGAGAATCATATTTATTTTACTATCTTAGATTTTTTCATTCATGCTTCTGATTATTAAAGATGTTTTTTTTCTTTTCACAGTCAATCTACGAACTTGTGTTCAGAACATTAAACAGAGCAGAATCCAACAAGTAAGTAAGGAGGTGCTAAAATCAGCTGTTCTATATCGCCTATCATTTAATCAATCACTTACAATAATACAGACTTGAAACTATTCCTCTATTCCTCCCCAGGAGACACTAACACCACCGTACAATAGCAACCGCCCCCTGTATGAGATCACATCTCAGGTGGATGAAGGCACTCCAGAATACCTGAGCATGTGCTCCAAATCTGTTCGTGATTCCCCTGGGCTAGACAAGGCTCAAGGAAACAAGAAGACCCCGTACTCCTCCAAGCTGGACAAGGACCGGGCTGATGGATCATCGGGCAGCTCTGCTGAGGGATCTGAGAGTCCATGTTCCCCACAGCCTGGCAATTCCTGCAGTTGCTTGATCATGAAGGAGCCGGTGGAGGTGGGCGAGAACGAGGACTGCAGTGAGCTGGTGGCGACAGGCCTGGCTGGATGCTGCTCCTGTGCTCAGGTGGAGAACGTGGTCCCCGGACCAAGGAAGGATGACAACGCCAGCCTGAAAGAGCCTCCTCTATGTGGGAACTTTTACACTGAGAACGTTCCTGGATGCCTTCAGGGCTCCCAGGAGCTCTACCTGGACTATAGCAGTGCAGCTGGCAAGGAGGTCATGTCAGAGGTCAGGGATTTACACAGCGACACGAGCGCTTATGAGAGAAATGAGCCGCAATGCTGCAGCATCGAATCCACCGCCGTACTTTCATCGCTTAGCACAAGCAACAACCAGGGGCTGTCGCTTATCTCCAGCGCAGATAACAACCAGCCCAAAGCTGATGCGGATTTGGAAATCCAGAGCCAGAGCTTGGAGACTGCTCTTACATGTGGTAAGGTATTTCAATTGCTACTGAGAGTTTGAAGGTAGTGAAATAGTTCTTATCAATCGCCATTGCACAATAGTGGCAAGTGAAAGTAGATTTCTTTTAGTGAGGCGTTTTACATGGCACTAACAACATCATAGCCCCAAACAAAATTAAGTTGAGAGGGTGTTACACTCATGCTGTTGTACTCAAAAAATTTACCGTCATTCCATTACCATAAAAATAGCAACCATGGCAACACTGTCATCAAGTGTCCTGCCCACTGGTCCATGTTCATAGAGCAAGCATGGAACAGCATGACTCCTGCGCCAATGGGCCTCTGTTAGCATTTGTTGCATTTCTGATTTTTGACCACAAGATGCAACAATATGAGCGGTGTTCAAGTCAAAACGGGACTTCTCATGAATAATAGCATGAAACCAGAAGACTTCAAGCACAAGTGATGAGACTCTTAGCTCCAGTAAATCATCTGTATGGTGCAAAAGGTTTAAAGAAGGCTGTATGTCTGTGAATGAAGATCCTGGCCAAGGTGGCTTGGAGCCGACTGCAGTCGTTCCCATGAACACTCTTAGGGGAAAAAAACGGTTTGATCACCAAATGGTTTTTGCAGGACAATGCACAACCTCATACTTCCCACCGCACCACTTAAAAATTCCAGGAACTTGGCTTGGAGTTATTGCCGCAACTTTCTACCTTGATAGTATCCAAGCGCTACTGAAACGCTGGGATAAGTGTATTGGTGTATAAGTGTAGCAGGAGATCATATGGAGAACTAAAGAGAACTTTAAAGGTAAATAATAACTTTAAAGAAATAAAAGTAACTGTTCATTTATCGGTTCGGCTTGAACGACCCCATGAACAACCCTATGAAGCTAAATATAAAAGGAAGGCTTTAAAAAAGGTCAAGATTTGTTGAGCAGCTGATCTTTAGCCTCCACTGGTAGACATCTTTTCTGTATATCAGAAGAATTACAACACCACTGACTAAAACCTGGTATTTCTTCCACTGAAATATAAAGAGGTGTCATGTATTGTGTTAAATTACAGACATTTCAGATGTTGAAACAGTCCCATTCAAAATTAAAACAAGATGTTTTCTAATTTCTCATAGAGTCGCTCGGCTCAGCGGGGGCAATCGTTTTTCTCCCAGGGATTTGATCATGAGCCTTTATGGCCTTAAAAAGAGAAGATAAACACCCCTTTCCCATAACATTTAACTAACGCCTTGGCTAATCTGTTGGATATGCGTGTGTAGTGTAGCATTCTTATTTTTGTTTAACTCTCATTGGAAACATTGCCAAAAAAACAACCAAACAATCTAACAAACAAACAAAAACTTCCTAGACGGTTCCTGTACGTTTTCTTGAAAGATCTTGCTGTATATCTAGAGTGTTATTTTATGATAATTATTAGTACCCCTCCAGTAAATGATTTTCCAGTAAACAGCACTGGTGGAAAAAACAACCCTAGCCAGAGTGGACAACGGGGCTCTGGCACGTGATAAATCATGGCTTAATGAGTAAAAGATGTGTAAAGAATGATTCACTGCCAGTCTGTCTCTCTGTCGTGTGCCTGCTGGAGTAAAATAATCCACCGTATTTTAGGGAACTAGTCGACATGCTTGGCGGAAGGAAACTATGCTTATTTTTGCATCTGGAAGACACAGAAATATCATCTGCTCTGTAAGGGCTGAATTAGCACGTAAAATGTACAGTTTGGCACAAATTATGTTCCGCCGCTTTTTTTCTTCCTTGAATAATAGAAGCTGATCTCGCTTGTTGTGATATCGGAGTAATATGACGTTTGATCCTGGTAGGGGTGACATACTGGTACAAAATGCAAAGCATTTTATTACCGCATGCCATCAGGGGGCTTGTTTAATCAGGATTTGACTCCAGGAAAGGAAATCTATTTTTAAACTTTTTCATTTTTCCTTAAATATCATTTAAAGTATTCATTTGCTATCCTGCATTACACATACCCTTACAGTTCTGTACTATATAACCAAAACTTTGTGCACCCCCTTACCAGTATTCCTGCTTTTGCTGTTATAATAAATTCCGCTTTCCTTTAGATTTAGATTAGTGAGGTCATTGATGTTTGGCTAAGGAGGGGTGCAACTAGGGTGCAGACAGTGTTCCAGTGCATCCCAAAGGAGTTCTTGAACAAACCCTGAATGGACAGTGGCGCTCTTATGCTGGCACACACTGGCGAACCAAAATAATATGAATGAAATGCCCCCACATCACATGTTTCCCCATTTTACGTGATGCCCTCCAACATCTTTTGCCATAGTTTGCGGCGTAACAAACTCGGAGGACAGCGCTATCCGCTCCTTCCGCTTGCTTGAGCTCACAGACGCCCATGATTGGCTGTAGAGCCGTGACTGATGTGAGAGCACCGAGTACCTCCCATCCCACCCCTCTGAGAGAGCTCGGCTATTTAGCTCTCTCCAGGGCCCCGACTGCGAGAGGCTACAGAACCAGCGGATAGGGCGAGCACTTTACCACTACACCACTTTGGGGCCCATAGAATGAAATTCTAGACAATTCTGTGCTTCCAACTTTGCAGCAACAGTTTGGATAAGGCTATTATATACGTCCAGGCCTGGATGGTTTGTGAATCTGTTTGTTTAATAGTGAATCACACATACAGTGAGCCAAAAGCAAAGTAGTAATTGCAATAGATTAGCATATTGTACGTGTGACAAAATACAAGGGTGTTTAGGTGAAACTGGGAAATTTCTCATGAATGAAGGCATGAAACTGAATTTATATAAGATTCCAAGCAGAGTTCGGTGATGCGACTCTTAGCAGCAGTAAAACATTTGAACTGTGCAAACGTTTTTTAAAAAATCCATGCATCCATGAATGGCGATCCTGGCTAAGGTGGCTAGGAACCCACTGCAGTCGTTCACATGAACGTTAAGAGAGTGGAACACCTGATACTTGAAAATCGTCGCATAACTTGTCGCCAACTTGCGGAAGAGCCGCATCCAACTGTGGAAACTTTACACACAATCGATCACTCACAAACACCATTTACACATCACAGGAACTAGGCAATCTCCAAACTATTTCCAGGAGTTCCTGGGAGGCCAGCGTTTCAGACATGAAGCCGGCAGTCTGATTATGGCTCCATCATACTGAGAAAACTTTCTACATTGATAGTAACAAATCAGTAGCGGGGGATTATATAGAGAAATAAAGGTAGTTTTTACTCTCGTAACTGTATTCTGTTATTCTCCTTGTGTGTTAATATCAAGTGCAAGTTACAATTTCATAACCTTGGTTCAGGAAATATCGTCATGTCTACAAACTAAATGTCAGTAAATGATTTAAAAATAAAATACTAAGTAACAGAATATGCTAGATTAAGTACTATTTTATTTGTCAGAAAATGGAGGTTGGCCATATTGATAATTTCACAGTGATTAATGTGACAACAAAGAAATCATTTGTTTGTAAGTATTCATCCCAAAGGAAATATCTTTTTAATAACTTTTTTTTTACTTTTTACCTAAATCGCAAAATTATTTACCCACTTCAGTATTATGAATGATTCTATGTAGAATCCCAATTACATCCATTTTCATTCCAGATTGAGACACTATTTATGTTCCACAAAAGTTCAAATTGTGTATACTTATCTAAGGCTCTGTATATTGTAAGAACAAACATTATAACATATAGGAAAATTCACGGTTTTAATATATGCATAAACAAATTTAAGTGTTTGTACCCTAAAAAATAGCAATGAGGCTAAAATCTGAATTGTGTCTTTGTGTGTTTCTTGCCAGCTCAGGTGACAGGAAACAATAACACCACATTCATCTCGACCGGCCAGGTGATGAACTTCACAGGTGATGTTATCATGGTATACGTCAGCCAGACGTCACTGGGCAGCAGCGGAGATGAAGAGCCCTACGCCAGCCCAGTTCAGGAGCAATCGGCTGAATGTGCCAATCAGAATGTGCCCAAATCCTACCAACACACAGAAGGGCATGAGAGACATATACCAGTGCAGGAAATGACAAACCAGCGCCTTCAACGTAACCAAAACCTCTCTGTCTGAAACCTTGATTTGCCTGTTTGTTTTCTTTCCGAGCATCCAGTGTGCTGTTTCATAAACAAAAAAATGCTGTGCATTTGTTAAATATGATATTGTACATAGTTTGTTTTTGTGTTGTTGTTTTTTTCAATCAGGATCTATATGCTATAATGCCAGTCATATACAATGGTATGAGATGATTTGTCTGTTAATTCTGCATTGGCCCAGTGTGTAATTTGCAAAATAATAATAATAATAATAATAATAATGATAATAATAATTCTATGTTGTTGGGCCAGATAAACAATTCAAATAAATGAGACAAGGGATCCAAACTGTTGAATGACGCCTGCCAAAAAAATCATTATAGGTCCAGAGAAAGCAGGACATTCAGTAAGGGGAAACAAATGTCTGCCCGTCTCCTCTTCCTCTTCGATCTTAGTATTTAAAGGCAAGCTAGTGCACAACATCTCCTTGAGAGATCCTTTCATGGACCAAACTGAACGACTCAGTAAATGTGGAGAACAATGCCGGACTGTTTGCTTTTTGCAGTGTTTCTTTAAGATGTTTTTATATTATCTACTTTTTGATCAGGGAATTTATGTTTTTTTTTGTTGTGTTTTTTAAAGATATTATGACTTTATTCATTTGCTGTTTATGGCGGCATTTTTAGCCACCAACCTGACCATTCAGTTTCACTGAAATAAAAAGGAATGTAGCCATGAACATCAATATGTAATGTGTGTGTGTGTGTGTGTGTGTGCCTACAGCAAATATGGCGTGATTATGGTACTAGGAATATACATGATTTGTACAAAAACAACAAAAAAGCCTTTTTTCTGTATTAAGATAAACTGTTTACAGTGCCAGCCCTGCTAATTGAATATGAAGTAAAACCTCACATTCTTTCCTGAACCAGTTCTTGAGCTGTAATTACAGCTGTGCATGGGTAGCAGCTGTCATAAGGTCAACACGAAACATTTCACCACATGAAAAGCCTTTGCTCTGATTGCAAAGACACAATCAGCACACTGCACACCCTAAGATTAGAAAAAGTGATGCAAAACAGGAAGTTATGACTTACTAGCATGTGGTCCATGTTAGCAAAGATGCCCAATTGTATCATAAGGATCAGACAAAGAGACGTATTGCGTACTAAAGAGGACAGGGAATGAATGACAAGATGTTTAGCAGAGCGTAGTCAAACGAAAGTGCTTGACAAGTGATCTCCATTACAACAACACACCAGTAATTGGGTTGTTTAATACAAACCTTACCAGAGTTTACAACATCTGGTTTGAGTGTGGTGACACTGAAGTTTGAGTTGGATGAAACGTGACACTGATGATGCCTGTGATCTTTGGTGTATTTGGTGAATATTCCCAGCCCAATGGTCTTGCATGTTAGTACTGTAGGTTCTGGTCCTGGTCCTGCCCTATGCACATTTTATTGTCTCCCTGACCTGACACATCTGATTTAAACTAATCTGTAAATCATCTCTGTGAAATGATAAATGGTTGTCATATCACATTTTAAACGGAGGCTCTCTTTAAACCAGGATTGAAACCTGTGCTACGGAGCATTAATAATGCAAGCAAATTTGCACTATTACTTGACTTATGCAATGGATGCCAAACCATTAAACTACCAGATGTTCCCCATGAAGGATCGTTTTTCTCAAAGCCGGCAAAAATTATGAAACCACCACACTTAAAGGACCTTAACCCAGATTTTTTGTTTTCGTAGCAAAATCACAGATATGACACAAAGCAAATATTTTCTCCCCAGATCAAATAGAGGAACAATTATGGAATCATCCATCACTTTTATGATGGCTTGAATTCTATGAGGCATCAACTTCACTAAAGAAAAACTACATTCTCTATCAAGGTGATTCACTCTCTCACTCAATCAATCACTTCTCTGTACGTATCCTGTTCAAGGTTGCAGGAAGCCTGGAGACATGTGCATGATACAGGGTACCGATCCATCGCAGGGCACAAGCACAAACATGCTTATTTACACATTAAGGAGAATTTAGAAATGCCAATTAGACTAATAAGCATGGAGTGTGGGAGGAAACCCTCAGGGAGAAATATGCAAACAGGGAGAAAATGCAAACGAGGTGGGAATCGAAACCTCAACCCAGGAGGTACTAACTACTCAGACACGGTGCCACCTCCAGCAAGGTGCGTGATCATCCTAACCATTATCACCAAACCTATTTTCTATGGAATGAGAAAAGTGTCCAGCGGTTTAGTGCATTTTTAGTGCTGTTGAGGCAACCTTTAACATTTCTTTTGGTACTTTACCTGACATTAAAATGTGTATTAAAAATAACTGGTTAAATTGTGTGGCTTTCATCAGGTAGTAACCTTTATATGTTTTATTAGAGCACCACTACACAAAATTACCAATTCTTTATCACTGAATATCATTTTCACCACCTCCATGATTTCTTCTTTTTAACCTACTGGAACCTTGTTTTCTCCTATTCTGGTGTTAGTGCTGATTTTTCACTTTTCCAGATCTAAATCCCCTTTCAACTGCCAGATTTCTTCCAACACTTTTACAAACTTTGGTTTCTGGCGGTTTGTTTTCCTGATTTGTTTATGGTTGAAAGCAGGCCTGTGCAATTCAGTGAAAAAAAAAAAAAAATAATAAAAATCAGTGGCAGTACATAGGACCAGAAAGAAGGAAGAGCACCTGCCTGGCAAAACCCACATTCAAAAACCAGTCACTGAAGCACATTTAGCAAGAAAATCTGACTTTTTCATTTAAGGTGACCGTTGTCATCTTAAACATTACTCTGCATCTTTATTAACTCCTCCTTAGTCAGTCAAAATTGCTTTTTGCTCCATGTGTGTTTTGTTCTGACCTTTCATTACTGCTAGTTTCGTGACTGTGAGCTTCACAATACACTTTGTTCAGGGCTAATACGACATAAAAATCTAACTGGCTTTTAACACAAGGCTGAATACCAAATCCCTCCCTAACCCCTGAACAAGGGCGCTAGTTGGTGTGTGGAACGAAGGGATTCTACACCCTACATAGTGCACTAGTTATAAATTTTATGCTGTTTAGAATTCAACCCCAGAAGAATTAGCTTGCTGAGGCTATTCGAAGTGGAATAAGTGGATAAATAAACAGAAAATTACCAGATTTACACGACTGTCCACCAAGTTCATTGTTTATTCTCCTTGCTTTTTGGGTTTTGGCTTCATACTGTAGTACCAGCAAGAATTTAAAACTGGTTTCTGTTATAGCTAACTGGAATCAACCAACAGCTATAGTTACACTACTTGTTGGATTTCCTCCTTGAAGGAGTTTTATAATACTTTCAATTGTTTTAATTCACAACTTTTTTTGGAGCCTATAATTTCATAACTAATGATTACAATGACTTAAAGACTTTTTTCCTCGACTTAAAGAAAAATAGAGCATTTAATTAAAATGTTTTAATTGAATTTGTTTGATGTTTGTTTTATAAATGCGGAATGCTCAGCTTATTAATAAAAATTTACTTAATAAATGGGACTACATGGTTATCTCTTTATCACTGGGGTATCTATGAAGCTGGGATGTAGTGTGCCTTTAAGATTGTCTAAGCTACATAATTGCACCATACTAACCTAAAAGTAGAGGTTTAAAATTATAATACAGTATAGAACTGTTTTTCCAGCACAAGAAAACTTTTGCTTCCTAATTTTTCTTCAGTTAAAATGGCCTCTGCACGAAAGTCTACTGGTACCAAGAGATCACTGTGATCATCTCATGTACCAGCTCTGAGCTCTAAAGATCATGTCTGGGGTCAATGCCTATGCCTTTTTTCCACATGCTCCCCATGTCCCAACACATCACATCCAGATCGTGTGTCAGGGAGAAATCCAGATCTGGAAATCTCAGGTGCTGATGTCGCTTGGGTGGAAACTACCGGATTTTTTCCAAGAGACTGTGTAAATGTTCTTGTGTTCTGATCTTTATTCTACCATTTTAAAAAATGGTTAAAGGAGGAAGGAGCTAAAATGTGATATACAGTAGAGACAGTAGGGCCTGGGAACAAGACAGAGGTGAACGATCAGAAAATATGATTCAGCATAATTACATAGACTGCCAGAATACCACATCAGAGTAACTGAATGTGCAAACTGTGGTGTTCTAGATGACTGGAGTAAAGAGATAGGGTGTATTAGGGGACTCTAATATAATGATATGGTGTATTAGTTGACCCTAGTGTAGCGATATGGTGTATTGGTGGACCCTCGTGTAGAGATGTGGTGTATTAGAGGAACCTAGTGTAGAGATATGGTGTATTAGTGGACCCTAGTTTCAGGTTGGGTTGCATTAGGAGACCTGAGTGTAGAGATGGGGTGTATTAAAGGACCCTAGTGTAGAGATAGGGTGTATTAATGGACCCTAGTTTCAGGTTGGGTTGCATTAGGAGACCCTCGTGTAGAGATGTGGTGTATTAGAGGAACCTAGTGTAGAGATGTGGTGTATTAGAGGAACCTAGTGTAGAGATGTGGTGTATTAGTAGACCCTAGTTTCAGGTTGGGTTGCATTAGGAGACCTGACTGTAGAGATGGGGTGTATTAAAGGACCCTAGTGTAGAGATAGGGTGTATTAATGGACCCTAGTTTCAGGTTGGGTTGCATTAGAGGACCTGAGTGTCGAGATGGGTTGTATTGGAGGACCTGAGTGTCGAGATGTGGTGTATTGGAGGACCTGAGTGTCGAGATGGGTTGTAGTGGAGGACCTAAGTGTAGAGATGGGGTGTATTTGACACCCTAGCTTTGAGATGGGGTGTATTAGATGACCGGAGTGTAGAGATGGTGTATAGCATTACAGAATGGCATTTTAGTTTAAGCTAAATACAGTTTAGTTTCTAGAAACTAAGCCAAAGAAACTTAAGCAGCAAGAAGAAGATCTACAGTATCCTCTCATGAGAGCTTATGTACAGATTGGCTATTGACGATTTAGAGCTTGCAAAAAGGGTGGAGGCTTAGAGAAAACATAACACACATAAATACACTAAACCACAGGTATTTTAAGTAAAGCTAAAAGAAGGCTCTGTTTATTTCATGACACTATGAGTGACCTAAACACTTAAAAGGCTTTTTACAAATTAAAAAATTGTGGGGAAAAAAAAAAAAAACAAGCCTGAAAGGACATACGGTAAAAGGCAACACGTGTCAACATGTCTGGATGAAATGTGGCTTTGGATAAAAGTGGCAGTCACTAGTCAGTCAATATTATTAAGAATTGAACAGAAAAAACAGAATAAATCTTTATTTATTAATATGTAATGCATAGAATTAACAAGAAACAATAAGTACACTGCAGTGATAAAGAATTTCAAACAGTCAATTAATTATTTCACGTTTGGTACCTGTTTTAAGGTGATATTTAAATGAATAAGTGAAGTCTAAAGGATATAGAATATATAGGCTTGGGCAACTGGAGGCCATATTGCATCAGGAGGTTAAAAATGTTATTAGGATTGACTCAATAGTGGCTGTGAAGAACAGTTCAATAGCTGTCAACGTAAGGAGATGTTCTGCACTGCCAGCAGAGGGCGGCAGCGGTGCACAGTGAGTGCAGCTATCCAGGACAACTCATCTGCCCAGAATCCTCCAGGTTGATTAACCTGGATTACCTGCACTTGCCAAGCAAGTCATTTAAGGCCAGTCCATGAATTAATCCTTCGTCTCACCTTTGTAGAGGAGGTGACTGGTATGGTATTTTAAAGCTTTGCGTATGATTGCGCTAAAGAAAGTAAGGATTCAGAAGAGATAAACAGGGAGTTAATGAATGAATGAATGAATGAATAAGAGAAAATGTTAAGACACCACAAAGAAAAAAAATACTTTAAGTTGAAGATAAATCTGAAAGATAAATAAATATCTCTAATATATTTAAGTGAAATGTTTTCTTTGCATGAGTCTTTAATTTTGGCACCCACTTTGTTTTCTTTCTTTAAAAAAAATGAGTCTGCTTTGTAAGAGTTCCTACTTTCTCAATAGCCAAATCACTGAGATCCCTGGTTTAATCCCTGCTTGGGGCTGTTTAGACAAAGTGCACAATCATGCCCATTCCCTCCCGTCCTGTAATGGTACAATCCCTAGCAATTGAATGACTCTGGTGTGCTGATGACTTCCCAATTAATGCCCTATTTAGAGTGTTATTGAGTGTTTATGCCCTATTTTCTTCCTATGTCAGTTATTTCTGTACTCATGTTAGAAATGATCATTATGACTGGTCAGCACTATGGTGTTTTCTTCAGGGCTGTGAACTCATTTTAATCACACATAATGCTTCTTGTTCGAGACACAAGCCCTGCATGTTGAGTCTAACAAATTTCAGTTAAATGGTGGAAATAATTCATTGGTACTATGAAAAGAAAGTAAAAAAGGGTGCATTAAAGTCAATTTTTAAGTTTTTCATCCAATCGTTTTCCAGTCGATTGTGATTTTATTTTTATTATTATTATTATTATTTTTGGTACACAGTGTTTGCTGATGCACATGACTGACATCCTTCATTGATCAAAACCAGAAAACCAGTTTTAGTTTAAAATAATTAATTTGCAAATGGCGACGTCTAGTGGCCACTATATGCAACAGCGAGGCCAAGTCTGACATCTATACGGTGAATTATTGAATCGTGTAATTATTAATGTGCACATTCTCAGTTAAAAAACAAAAAAAACAAAAACAAAAAAAAACGGCAAGGACATTTTTGTTGTCAAGCAAAACTAACTGCCATGAAAGCAATCTAACCTATGCAACTCCCACAGATTTAGCCTATGCAAAATCATTAGGTTGTGTGTAAAAATTAGAGATAAAGTTAGTTATCCGTCATCTGGGAACTCATCGCCTATACATCATCTGTATACAGGGCTCATGGGGGCCTGGAGAATATCACAGGAAACTTGGGGCACGAGATTTTTTTATTACATAAAATATTTATACAGACACACACACTACAAGGCTGACCATACTTCCTCCAAGCATTAAGCACCTCATTTACTTGTTGTAGCTAGAGTGAAATCTACACTACTGTAACAAAATATGAATTATATATTAAGACAAATCTGATACATTACAAAGCATTTTCTACTTAAAACTTGTAAATAAATTAAAATGTTAATTTACATGATGGACACGGACATAATTACAGAGATTTGTTACTTAAAATACATGTGGATTACTTTTAATATTATTATTATAATTATTAAGCAATGGCAATATTATGTCATGTATTAGGTCTTATGTATGCTCTGTTTTTTTCACACATCAGCGAGGCGCAGTGACTGATGGGTAATTTTACCTGTTTGCTATTTGATGTGCATCTGCGTGGTCGCCATATTGGGGCGGTCAAAAGTTGAGGATCGAGATCGCTTAAAGACATGCCGAAAGTGTGTGCTGCATTTGGCTGTAGAAATAAAAGAACCGTTTGATCCAGGAATCACAGGATAGCTTTTCACAAGTAAGTACCCATTTTATTATATTTTACTATTTGTCAGTTAATTGACGTGTACTAGTACTTGAGACTATACAGAAAATTACCTGACAGCGTCATCATAATGGCTACCATATTGGTAAATTACTATGTTGATGTTACATGATTATGGCTAAATGTAAAAATGACCTTACATGTGACTTCATCCTATCTTTGTATAATTTATTTTATAGAAAATTATGATGTGTATGTGCTCAAGGGATTATACATGCTAACTATTATAAACTAACTAATTGTAATAAATGTAACCTGTCTCATCAGTAGCATCAATTTATAATTATGTTGCGTCAGTCAGTGCTACTTTCTCAATATAACATATAGTAGTTATATGTAGTTTTCAATGATTGTAACACTGCAAAGGTTTTAAGAGTTAACTTTCTAACATGCTGGTAGTATTTTGTGACATTGAAAATGTGCGTCTTAGGGAATTTGTGATCCTTACAGTTTTTGCATGCTTTCCAGACTATCTGGACAAGGTTGGTGTATTGGAGTAAACAGGGTTGCTCTAGAGCCAACTGCAGTATTTTATGTTTGTATATGACAATATGACATATTATTTGACACACTATGGTATGTATATAGATATTATGATGAAAAATGTAATGTTTGATTTACGATTAACAAGGTTAGTGACATTGATTGTGACATTGATTGTGACATAGTTGTTGTCCAGTCAGAAATGGACTTTTCATATGTCTTGGATCATATGTGTGGATGCACCCAGGTGCTTTATAGGAATATAATAGATATACAAATAGATGTATGTTTGTCCAATCTATCTTATGTAATATCGAATCTGAATTTCAATCGAATCGACACTTAGGTATCATGATAATATCGCGTATCGGAACGTGACTAATGATTTTCCATCTCTAGTACGCATCCACATTCAGTAACTGAATTTAATTCCACGGTCCACGTGCAGTTTCTTTTAAAATTGGTTCAGACTTAAGCGAATTACAGTCATTTTGTAGAGAACTCTGCACATTGTATTTATGTACTAGCGGAATTTGGGCGCTCCAATATGGCGGACACGGACACGCATAGCGTGCGGCGTTACAGAGGGGCGGTATCTACGTTTCTATGGTATCTGTGGTTTTCCCGCGGGTAGCTGGGTAGTGGGGGAAACATCTCGACGGGGGTAAACAAATCCAAGACCTTTTTTTTTTTTTTTACAGAAGCAGGAATTCTGCGTGGGATGAGCTCGAAGAAGCTTCCAGAACATGCCTACACAGCGACTCCTTCTCCTCCAGGTGCACGAGCTTATTAAACACTGCATAGTAACACTGTCGCGAGCTCGCTCGTGTGTAGGCGCGTGCATTACGAATGTATATGTGTTTTTGTCTGTGTTTGTGTGCGCTAGTGTAACGAGATTACTTTAGTGCTTTGAGGAATGTTCTAGTAACTAAAAACGTTTAAGAAGCAGGAGAGATTTTGGAGAGGCTCGGAACATAATACAATGTGGAAACATTTCATGCTCGACACTTTTTTTTTTCTCACAGCGAAGAGCTTAAACAACTTCTTCGTTTCGGTCAAAACATTGCATATTTGTTTGCCTCTAAAGTACTATATTATTCATGAAATATTTCCATTAAAAATTTTTAATTTGTTCGTTTTTCACTTTTTTGTTTGAATTATACCATTTTATAATATTTTCCGGGATTAAATAGCAACCGGAAGAGTCCAATTCATAACCGGATATGACGAAAGTGGTGAGGATGATTTGTCGGACTTTGTTTGATAATTAAAATAGTAACTAACGTAAGTACCCGTCGTTGACAGGAAAAGGGTATGTAGAAATAGTTAAAAGGTAAATCCGCTTTAATGTAATATTATTTTATGTTGAAGCCCACATACATGTCTGCCTGCAACAAAGATGAACTCCTTAATTTTTTTTAATTGTAATTTCACAAAAAAAAATGCTTGCCGTGCCATTATATGGTCTTGGTTTTCCACTGGATTGGTGGTTAAATATATGAAATTTGTATAATTTGTGTAAAAAAATACCTAGTTAACTAAATTTCATCTTACTACAACCAATGAGAGAGAGAATATTGAAAAGTTTGTTTACGCTTGTTTATGCAAAGTATACTTCTTTCGTCATCCACCAGATATACTCCCTGTTCAGTAATCAGAGAAGGGATATTTCAGATGAGAAATCTAAAAAGTAGATCAGATGAAGATTAAGTTTTGTCTTAAAATGACTCCAGAGCGTTAAATTTCTCTTATACCACTTCAGCGCTGTTATTTCAGTATAGTTGAAGGTGTAGTAGTAGTTTTGCCTGATGCTGTGACAAAATCTGGTTCGACAGACAGACATACGGACTAGTATTGTGTCCTCCAATGTCTAAAACGTAAAAATATCATTGGAAGAGTGAGTTCTCTCACTGCCAATGTACAGACACAACCTTTCTCTTATTGATATAGATAATAATGATAATATAAAATGACTATTTAGCAAGAGGGGGCTATTTTAATGTGGTTAAATAAGTTCTGTTTAAATGTGTAACATAATTATATAAAATAAAGTGATTTTCAATAATATATGCAGTTTTTTAAGAACCCTGGGCATTACGATATGTAGGACCTAATACACTATAAATGGTGTCTCCTCTTACAATAAATATACAAGGGGGAAAAATGTGTTTCCTGTGGTCCCAGCCCTATCAGTTATCTTGGAAAATGAGACAGCAGATGAGTTGGTAAAAGAAGCAAACAACATATTAAAAAGTCTATATAAAATTTTAACATATGTTAAAGTCTATATAAAATTTTTAATGGGAAAGATATTGTGAGGAGTTTTAATAATCAAACTAAGAACTGGGCATAGCAACCCTAATAGCACTGTATTTATGGTAGTCAAACACCCAACAGGACTCTGAGAGGAATGTGACAAAGTGAGACTGTTGTGCATGTATTGCTGTTGTGTAGAAAATATATGCAGCAGACACTAGATATGGTTCTCCTGGATATGGCTCCAAGGAGTAAAAAGCAATGTTAAGCGAGTCTTCTAGAATAGAGTCATTGGTCAAAGAAGTATTTAATGTAGTTTTTGAGAAAGACTGCTGCTGGATATAAACACAGGCTTAAACCAAATGCCATGGCATTTTTTATTTATTTATTTTTTTTTACAAAAGGAGTCTAAACGCCACCGGATGGAGAGTGAAATCCTTTCTAAGAAACGACTGAGACGAGAAACGCCAGATGCTTTCCTGACAGGATGGAAAGAAACCGAGAAGGTCACTGTTCCAGCTACAGCACCTGAGGAAGCTAAAGATTTACAAGGTGATCTGTTTCAAGATCTTGGCAGGAAAAGAAGCTTTGAAATTTTAGACCAATGATTTTATAACTTGCATCTCAGACAACAAAAGCATTAAGAGTTAAAGATGGTGGAATAGAAGGCTTTCTCTTCATTAACCATAATGGGGGGAAAATAAAAGATAGTTTAATTTAAGGTCGAATAACCTTTTTTTTTGTGCTGCTTGCGTTTAAAAGCTTTTGTTAGGGCAATAAAACTAGTTGTACTTTTAAAACATTTATTTTGATTTATATTAATATGAGCTAATTATGTGATAAATTTTTTTTTATTTATGTCAAATTTTTTTAAATTTATGTTGTATGCTAAATATAAAAGTTAATGCTTTAGGAAACATTCATAATGCTTCGGCATGTTACAAGAACGCATCGCGCTCTTATAAAGTGCTTATCACATGCTTACTACATCGTCATTGCATCCGGTTGGTTTGTATAAATCACACAAAGTGATGTGAGAAATTATATTCAGTATTTTATACTAAATCTTCTGAATGTGACATAGACACGCTGCATAAATATGGTAAGCACTATAAGAACTATCTACTATTTACTTGCACCATGGTCATAGCATAAGCCTGAAGATGTAGCATCAATGCATTGATGCCCCAATGGCGAATCAATCAGAACGCTATAAAATCTTTCCTGTCTGCGCCGTGCTTGTACTTGAAGTCACTAAGCGGTGTTAGTTACGCCATTAACTGGTCAAAGCTGTCTTTTATTGAGTTTTTCCTGAATCTTTCTTTGACCACGTTCTCAATAGGCTTTTTTTTTAAGAAAAAAAAGAAAAGCGGGAGCTCCATATTTAGAGAGACAATACTAGGTCCTTACCGGTTTCTACTGCGTTCCTGCCAGTTCATATTTATATTTTAACACAACTTTGATTAAGTGTAAATTATTTCAAATACAGCTGCAGACACACAGAGTTCTGTGGGACATGTCATAAAGGTGGACCAGCAGAATGAAGAATTTGTGAAGCTCACTGTGAAAGAAGAGGAACCTGAAAACACAGACTTCCGGTGTAAGACGGCTGCATGTGCTCATCAATATTGTAGTGATTTCTATAAACACTGTTCCTAAACATATTTAAATGTGAATGATTGATTAAACCTTAGGTGAAGCCACATCGAGCTCAGTCGGAAGTGTCGTCCCTGTCGACCAACAGAACGGAGAATTTGTGAGGAACGCTGTGAAAAATAAAGAACCTGAAGATGATGACGGCTACCTCCGTAAGACAACATTAGTCTACATAACACCCTCAGCAGTCATATTACATGAAGCCTTAATTTACTGGACAGTTCAATATATGATGATGATGATGAAGAAGATAATGATAACATTATTGCTAACATCAATAGATATAGCAATCGTACACATTCTACTAATGCTTTACAAACTAAGCATTGTGCATTTTAACAAATGCAGAGTTCAAAGTAGTGTGAACAGAAGTTATGACTTCTGGTGTCAGACTGTTGATTGGGAGGTCCCTGGTTCGGGCCCTGACGCCGGCGGGTTGCCACTGTTGGATCCTTGAGCAAGGTCCTTTACCCCCAAGTGCTCGATACAATAGGACGACAAAGTGCTGAATGGCATGTAGCCTCTTCTTTTCACCTGAGAAGTGGTAGTAGGAAATGTGTATGGTTTTAAACAGGTTCCTCAAATTCCTTAAACTCTTTTGGGAGTTATTTTTGTAAATTAGGCCAGGACTAGGGATGCAAATACCTGTACATTGGGTAATGTACAAGCGTACATTGATGATAAATGAGAAGATGACATGACCACCAGTCTGATCAGACAGTCATGACGAGATAGTTATGATTGCCAGGGCTTAACATTAAACTTATACTTGTAGGCCTATTAAAATAAGTATAATTAACAAAGATTTTGATAGTTATTATAATCGAGCATGCAAAACATATAGGTAACAGGTACATGGCTGTGACAATTCTAATTTAAACACTGTCCATAGCAAGCAGTTCATGCAAATCTGTTATTATTTTTATTTATATTTTTTAACATTATTAACCATACTTTTTACAAAGCAAGTTGGTAATTACTTAATGTTTAAATGTATTTACATTTATTGATGGACAATTATGATGCTTATGAAAACTTCATAACTGTTTACAGATTTTGTTTGCACTGTTAAACAGCCTGACTTTAAATTGAAAACAAAACCTGCCATGCTGACTAGTTGACCTGCCCTATCAACAATTCCCTCACTGTCTGCACACTTTTTGTTTTGCTACATGTCAATGGTGTAGCTAGACCTTTAAAATTCTTAAATGATTGGCTGTTTCCCTGTCTCTTATTTTGTGTCATCAACAAGAGCGAGGCTGTTTGAGCCGGGGCAGGAGCATGCTTATGGTTATTAGTGCTTATTATTCTATTGAAAACTCTGTCAACTGGACGAGCACGGAGATGGGATGCCCCGAGCGACCATTAATGTTGAGCTCAGATTGCCATCATTAATCATGATGATGAACTACAGCGTTATTTATTTTCCTTAACTCACCCATGTCAGCATTTGGATTGCAAGACGAGGTGCATTCATGCTCATGTGTTGCTGATAACTGCTCTGTGCATTTTCTGTTGTTTAAAATGCTGTAATATCATAAAACGTGAACCTCGGATCACAGCATCAGGAATTTATTTCTAATAGCAATTAACGTAAATAGAGCTAAATAAAATGTTCCCTTATGACTAGGTAAGTCACAGAGTCCTTACAGAAAAACATACTATTATATATACTATTACATATAAAAAAATTTATTGTATCCATAAAGACGACAGCAAAAACTTTCAAGGGTCCATTATACAACTGTGTTTTTTGCTGCTCATACCGAGGTACAGTTATTGAGGTACAAAAACACAATGTGAATCCATGTGACATATTCAGGATACATAGAATCATAGATTTCCAAACCCCATGTCTGAGGACAGAAGCGACCCCAGCAGCCTTGTTAACGTTGCAACAAAGTCATTTCACGTGCTCACACTTTTATCAGCACAGATCTTTTCGTTATCTACTGTATATGATGTAGTTTTATATTATAGCTGTAGCAAATATTAGAACTCACACCTGGAAAACTCTGTCACATTTTTATATGTAAAGAGATGTTTGGACCGGGAGAATAGTGTTGGCCTGGGTAAGGTCTTTACTGTGATTGCTTCAGTATTGTGCAGGAGCAGCAAGTGAGGATTTTTATTGTTTTTATGAGGAGTGTAATTAATATTTTTTTATTAAATCAGATTGCAGAAGGAATTTGGAGATTTCCTCACCGGCAAATGATGAACAAGGTGACGGGACAGCAAGTCCAGTCAGCAACAACGACCTTCTGAAACAGCTAGTTGTTGCACACAACAGTATGTCTCATCAGCTCACAGCTCTCTCATCCCAGATGACTGAGCAGACGTTGCTTCTTAGGGGCGTATTGGATGAGATGCGGCAGCAACGAGACCACAAAGAACGTATGAATGCGCTAAAGAGGAGGAAAAAAGAGCACCGGTTGGCTGCCATTGGTGTAAGTTCATAAACGCTAGGTAACGCTGACTCGAAAAACACACGATTTCCACAATAGTGAGCATCCTAATGTAGCATTAGCTGAAAAATACTGAAATTGACCTGCAACAACATTTGTCTTGAATAAATAATGTTTATGCTGCCTTAGAAACAAAATCATTTTGTTTAGTCCATATCAGTCTTTTAAATACTTTTTATTTTTTATTTTTTTTAAACAGAAAGATGGAAGGTATCTGCATGATTCAGAAAATGTTCCTGATCCACAGATCGAGTAAGACTCACTATATACAGTATTTGGGGCAATTTGTAACAATCTGTGTTTTTGTGTTCTTTTTATAGTATAATTGTATAATATAACATGGTAAAACTCTATCGATATGTCCACAGAATCAGCTCGCCTTTTAATCAGGAAGGGACGCATCATCTTGAAGAGCTGTCAGAGAGTTTTGCAGATGCTGAGCCTGAGATTATAAATGGTAATATTACTTGCAATAGAATTTATCCAGTTCTCACTTTGCGTTACTGTGAAACTTTTTTTATATATTTAAATTACTCATTGGCAACTTTTATTAGGTACACCTTGCTTGGATTAGGTTTGACCCCCTTTGCCTTTAGAACTACATTAATTGATCATGGCATAGATTTCACAAGGTGCTGGAAAAATTGGAACTTGAGAGATTTTGGTCATCCATTCCACCCCATCCCAAAGGTGCTCTATTGGACACCAATTGAGTACAGCAATCACGTTGTCATGTTTATGAAACCACTTGATGATTTTAGCTGTGACATGGCGTGTTATCCTGTGGTCGTAAAGGGAAGGACAATTAAACGATTTCACTGTGGAATTTAAGCAATGCCAAATTCGTTCTAAGGGGCCAAGTGTGCCAAGAAAATGCCCCCCACTCCATTCATAACACCAGCCTGAGCTGTTGATACAAATCAGGAAGGATACATGCTTTCATGTTGTTTATACCAACTATCCAAATGTTGCAGTAGAAATGGAGACTAATCAGATCAGGCAACATATTTCCAATCTTCTGTTGTCCTGATGTCATTTTGGTGAGCTCATGTGGATTATAGCCTGTTCTTAGCTGAGAGGAGTAGCACCCGGTGTGGTCTTCTGCTGCTGTAGCACATCTGCTCAAGGTTTGACATATTGGCCATTCAAAGATGCTCTTTAGAACGCCTCGGTTGTAACGGGATGTTATTTCAGTTACTGTAGCCCTTTTATCAGCTCCAACCAGTCTGGTCATTTTCCTCTGACCTCTGGCATCAGTGAGGCCTTTTCACATTTAGAGAACTGCCCTCACTCTGTATTTTCAGATAATTTTCTGTAAACCCTAGAGATTGTTTTGTGTGTGTGTGTGTGTGTGTGCGCGCGTTTGAAAATCCCGGTAGATCAGCAGTTTCAGAAATACTCAGACCAATCCGACTAACACCAACAACCATTTCACATTCATAGTCACTTAAATCACCTAACCGATCCTGATGCTCCGTTTGAACTTAGAATAGTAGATTGTTTTGACCATGTCTACATACCCAAATGTATTGAGGTGCTGCTATGTGATTGGCTGATTAGATATTTGCCTTACCACTCAGTTGAACGGATGTACCTAATTAAGTGGCCGATGAGTGTATATTAATATTAAATAATACCCCCCCCCCCTTCTTTCAGTGAGGTTATTTAATGAATGTACATTTTTGCAAAAGTTTTAGAACTTGCAAGGGCGCTTGCTTTAATGAACACGATAGAGTTTGAATCAGAGCAAGTACAGACTTGGTTGTAAATTAGGCCCAAGCTGCAGCATCGCTACAGAGGCCTCAAAGGGATATGGGGAGTTTAAAAAAAGTTGTGTTTAAGCTTAAAGAAAAGAAAGGACACTTTTGTTCTCTCCCCATATATTACTTTAGTGCTGTGCACTACCATGGAGGAGGACCTAGAAATGTTCCTGAGGTCAAGAGGAATACCAGAGGAGAGCATAACGCTCATGAAACAGGACAAGGTAAGCGCAGATAAATTATTAGTACAAATGTCATGGAACGCTGTAAGATGTTCCACATTCCATTGGTCACTCACAGTTGAATTGAAAGTAAATATTTAAATCAGTGTAAGAATTTCTGATCACAAAATCCACAATGAATAGTATTTAGCATGTTCCTACATTGTCATTCACACATTCAAAAAAATTTTTTAGGAACGTATTAGGATATTTGCTCTGTAATACAACAGGTCACAAAATTACCAAAGTGTTTAATATTCCACTTTTAATATTCCATTTTACAGAGATTCACTTCAGAGATTATGCCTTATTGTAAGATATTTTTAATTAAACTGATTAAATACATCATTCTGTTTCCTTCAATGGTACATGACTTAAATTTAGTGAGACCTTATCAGGTGTGTATGCTTATATTATTGTTACATGTTAATAATTATAAATTATTTTTTTATTTATCTTTTGCAGATTGACAAGTCTGTTTTATCCATCATGAAGGATGAGCAGCTGGCAAACTACCTCAAGTGTTACGGCGATCGAATAGCAGTTCTTGCCTTCTGCCGTCAAACACGATCGAACTATAATAATGAATCTCCTTTACAGGGAGTGAGGGATAAAATGAAAGTTAGAAAACTGAGATCAAAGGCAGCTCAAAAGTTGTTTCTAAAATCCCCAGTGAGTTCAAGTCACGGAAGTTTATTGGCCAGACCGAAAAACACTAATGCTGAGAAAACCGCCAGAAAAATCGAAATCGGATGGCTTCATTTTTGCAGCAATGGATACCAACAAGTGAGGACGAGAAATGGCGGTGGAACGAAACGCATCACTGTCGCAAAAACCGTAACCGTGGAACAGATATTGGAAATGGGAAAGGACTTCTTTTTTCCAGATGGACTCTCAACAAAAGGACCTGCAGAACATTTTATTTTTCATGTTTGTGATTTTAAAAGAAACAAAATTTCTATGGGGGACACTGTTGGCCAACTTTATGAACAAACTAAACTAAAAATGCTGAGATTTTACATCTGCACCAAAGATGCTGACTCATCGAGTCTCATAGGATCTGAGAGTGATGTGGAGGAGTATACTTCGGACAGTGATTCCTATGACACACTTGAATGAGGGTGTTTATTTGCAGATGGCACAGAGATTTGAGGTTTGTATATAAATATAAATATATAGGTAAAAAATTTTTTATGGTCCAGAGCATTCCTTTAAATTTTGTAATATATTTTAAAAATAAAAATAGATGGGGCTCAGTAAGTCTAATTTCGATTGCTATCAAGGCATGTGTAACTAAATCGTATTTGTTTTTCAGGACTTCAACAAAATGTGTTTTTATGAAACTATTCCAAAATGATGGAGACTGCTGCATCATCTAAGTTACTTACAGAGAAGAGATACAAGTCTGATGCCTTCTATGGATGGATGATCAAGCCGAAATGTTCAGTTTATTAAAAACATGTTGATGGTCAGGTTAGGTTTATGGCTCTTCAGTATCTTTTACTGAATGTGGACAATGTTCCTTTTAGGTTCTGCATCCTGGTGAAGTTCTAGGAAGAAGGTATTAAGATGGTTGGAGTGTAAGTGTTTAAGGCTCATTATTATTACCCCCCCCTGCCCCCCCCATATGTTTTCTCCACCTCCCTGGTTTAAATACGTTTGCTATTTACATTTGAAAATGCATTAGACAAATTGTTATTTTAAGACTAATAAGTTTAGCTCCTTTTTATCTTACCCATATACAGTGCTGGTCACTATTATTGGCACCCCTGGTTAAGATGTGTTCTTAGGCTTCTAATAAAAAATTTTTTTTTATTGCAGAAGCATAATCTCACACTGAAAATTGTAGAAGAATCTAACCTTTAACTCAAGAAAAAAAAATCATGACTTAAAAAAAATAATATATATATATATATAATTATTTAAAAAAAAAATAAAAAATCACCTGTTCCACAATTATTGGCACCCCTAACAATTCTGATAAAATAAATGTAATTGGAGCATTTTTGTAATTTCTACTGTAGTTTATAAAGTTGATCAGAGTAACTAGAAACTTAATTTATAATTCATGACTTCCTGTTTCCCTGTGGTATAAATATGACATGACCGAGGCCTATTTCTCTTATCCACTCATCAACATGGGAAAGACAAGAAAACACCCTATTCAAGAAAGGCAGATGTGTGTCGACCTTCATATGTCATTTAAAGACTACAAGAAAACAGCCACTCAACTAAACTTGCCTATATCTACAGTCAGAGGAATCATAAATTAGTTAAAAAAAACTGGAACAGTGACAAACAAGGCTGGACGAGGACCACTAGGCACAGTGAGGAAGATGGCAAGAGAAGTAAAAAAAATCTCCAAACCTTGCTGTTGGAGAACTGCCTCAAAAAGTGGCATCTTGGGGTCAATAAGTCTCCATAACAACCTCGGACGCTATCTACATGCCAACAAGCTGTTTGGGAGGGATGTGAGGAAAAAGCCTTTTCTCACCTACAAGCACAAACATAAACGTCTGGAGTTTGCTGGGACTTTAACTGGGACCATGTGCTGTGGTCAGATAAGACTAAGAGCTTTTTGGCAACAAACACTGTTTGAGTCTGGCGTAAAACAAAAGATGAGTATGTGGAAAAGCACCCCATGCCAACTGTGAAGTATGGTGGAGGATCTGTGATGCTGTGGGCCTGTTTTTCTTCCAAAGGCCCTGGGATCTTTGTTAGGGTGCCCAGTCCCCAGACCTCAACCCAATTGATAACATGTGGGGTGAGCTAAAGAGGAGAGTGCATAAGAGAAGATCCAGGAAAGATTGTGCAAAGAGGAATGGTCAAAGATCCCATCGTTATCTTGTATCTGTATTCTCCAATCTTGTGAAATGTTATAGGAGGACATTAAGTGTTGTCTTGGGGTTGTACGAAGTATTAACATCAGGGGTGCCAATAAATTGTGGCACACATGATTTCATGTTAAAAAAAAATAAATCTTAATGTGGGATTTTTTTCCCCCACTGAATAATTGTACTTCAGTTAACTGTTGGACTTTTCTCTCTTTTTGCATTGTTGTCTATATTGTTTAAATAAGAAAAATAATTCATAAGAAGCCTAGGAACACATCTTAACCAGGGGTGACAATAATAATGACCAACACTGTACTGTATTACCCAGAGTTGTATTCAGACTCATTATTTGAAATGTCATGCATTACTGTTATGCAGACTGTTAAAACTTAAGACCTGTTAAAACAAAAGTCAGTTATAGAGTTTTTTGGACACTTGCAATAAAAGAAAAGCAATTAATTTCAGCTTTACAAAATACGTATTTTAGTAAACAAAGCTTTGAAAATGTTAAAACGTGTGTTATATGTTAATAAAATGTGCTTTCTTAGAAATTCTGTCTAATCATTAGTGCACATATTCTCCTTTGCTGAAAATATAGGCACCTCAAAAGTTATTTAAAAGAAAAATAACAAATAATTAAAGTTTTTGACCAACTCTACATAAATTCCTATGTGTGCATTTACTTGTAATAAATTGCATCTTTTTGCGATTAAATAATTGCACTGGTCTATATGATGATTAAAATTTTTAGGTGATTGGACGATGATGATTTCGATGAATCTAGCGAAAATTTTCTGGTTGGATACTTAATACTTTTATTAACTTGTCCATAAATAATAACTAACTACTGATGTTTAATATTTTAACCTTTTAGTCAAGCATTCTCTCATAAAAGTATTTATTTTACAAATATCTTTTCCCATGTTAGAGATCCGAAGTCCAGTAGCAGCCAAACGGGGCGCAAATAAATGTGCGTAAAAAAATTCACACAGCAAACCTCTTAATGTGACCCAAAAAAACACCCCAAAATAAAATCAGTAAATATTGCAACTCATCGATGCACTTCATGGAAGTTGACATATTGACATATTAGATTACATTGACTTATTGATATAGCCCTAATGTTTTTACATTTTTAGCATTTTAATTATCCAGTTAATTCTACACCTTAACTCCATAAACTAGTGTAAAAAAAATTTTTTAAGAAAATGTTTGCAACTTTATGAGAATTTTTTCTTTTTTTTTTAGGCATTGTACATGATCAACAAGTATGTAATAATGAATTATTTATTATATATACTGTAGTGGCCCAAAGTTCAGCAAAGTAACTAAGAACAATTAACAGTACAATTTCAAATAAAACAAATGTGTGCATTGGCATCAATTCTAGACCTAAGTGCTGCTGCTGTTGATTTGTCCACATGCAATTCTGTATTTAAATAAACTTGTACAGACTTTTGTGTTCAAAAATGTATTTAGTTTCACCTGCTAACAGACACATTGCAACTCTTGGCTTTGATACTGATTTCACTATTCATGTTTAATGTGTTTAAATGACTTTTAGCCACCTCACCTACATCTTTTCCCAAATATGATGGTGGAACATGATTTCCTTAAATCCAGGATATATGGTTCCCCATGATAAAAAAAAAACATACAGCAGGTCAAGGACACAAACAGGAAGTTAATATCATCAACCATTCCCATTTTATTAAGGTGTAACCATATAAATGGCCCACACTGTATTATAATATTGTACCAGCACACATTTCTTATTCTTTATTTATCATATATCTTAACTGGGGGGAACGGATTTAGAGACAATGTCTCTGAGTGCCTTTCAGCAATCCTCCATGTCTGAACTCATCAGAGGATAGATGAGTGCCCAACCCCTTGCCAAAAAAAAAAATGCCAGAACTTTAGATGTTCCTAACTTGACAGGCTGTGTCTTCATTCAGCACCAGGAAGACACATGGAAGACAACCAAAGAGGAGGGAAAAGGCAGATGCCACGAGACAGGAAGTGCTGGCAGATGGAAAGCGCTGTCATAACTTGGAATAGGAGGACATGCAGCCTCCTCAACCTCGTATCCCACCTACTCGAGACGTAGGGCCAGAGCTGGACAGGACAACAAGCTATACCTCACTTGATATTTTTCTACATTATTGATTCACAACACAAACACCAATGGGATGAAGAAACATAAGAATACTTGGGGACATGTGACAGCAGCAGATATGCACTTGTTTGTCTGCCTTGTACTGGGTCTTCTTCCTCTGAAGACACTGAAGGAGTACAGGGACTTCAGACTATGACAGACTGTGCAAAATCAGACCCATCTAAGACAGCATTTTGGATGCCTGCAAAACATTCTTTCATCCTGGGTGGCTTTCCATAGATAGGGACAGGGACAGTGGACAGCCAAGCCCGGATTGGGTTTAAGCAGTGCATGAAGAGAGAGCCCACAAAATGCAGCTTTAAACTTCTCAAAGGGCTAAGCTATAATGCAGTCACCAAGCTGCTGGACATTTATTTTCTTGGCAAAGGGTGCAAGGTCTATGTGGATAATTTCTATACCAGCCCCACTCTGCTCCTTGACCTCTTCCAGAGAAGGATTTCTATCTTGCGGAACCATTCATACTTACCTAACAAAAGTAAACGACCTGCCAAAGAAAGCCAAAAGAGGATAAGAAAAGGACAGCTGCTCTTTGTGAAGTGGTCGGACAGGCAAGAAGTCGCCATGTGTTCCAGGATGCACAAAGCATACACTGAAGACCTCATGAAGAGGAATGTGCAGGACTCAAATGGACAGTGGTCTGTGAAGCAGGTACCTAGCTTACTGCATCTTGTGTGAAAAACTATAATCAGTATAGCGGTGGAAGTGATCTGTCTGATGCTGTGATTAGCTACAATAATGTCTAGCACAAATGCCAAAAATGGTACAAACCGCTCATTTACCATTTCCTGGCCATTGGAATTGTACAGGATGCCAAACAAACGTGAACAGCTAATTTTGTCTATTGCCAGCATTGGTTCCACTCCATTTTGCTCAGGTCTGTATAATTTCTGGCCATCAGCCGCTCTATCCACTGCGCCGCCTGCAGCTTCATCCATCACACGCCTGCTGCAGCCTGTCCACCTTCAGGTCACCTGCCAACTTGCTTTGCAGCACACGAGACTGATGTACACTCTATCTGATATGCCGCTATCTTGCCACAGTTGGGAGGAGACTGTGTGTACTATGTAAAGAGAAATCAACCCCTTATTGCAGCACATGCCAGAAAACATTGTGCTTGACTGAAGGAAGGAACTGTTATAGTGACAGACACAAGAGCTACAATATCTGTGTTTAGGAACGGCTCTGGTTTGGAAAAGCATTAACCTTTTCAGCAATTTGATCTACAGTAGGTATTCTATTGGCTTGGACTACACTAACCAGCCTTCACTCCCTATGTGAGTATTTCCCTGGATTCTCTTTCCTTGGACCACTTGGTATGTCCTGACTACTGCAGACCAGGAACATCCCACAAGAGCTGTAGTTTTGGCGTTAAGTAAGTCTTAAAGCACATACTAGGCCTTATTAGCCTTTCACCAATTAATCTGTTTGAGATCAGGAATTAAAGTAAACACATGAAATGAAAATTTATAGTGTGTGCTTTGCAATGACACGGTTGCTGGGAAGATTTGGTTAACGAAACCTTACACTGAAAGAGGACAGTTTATAGTCAGATATAGGCAATTCAGATGCAACAAAGACAAGGGGTGCAACACATGAGCCAAAAAAAAAAACAAGCTTAAGGGTGTGGGTTGGAAAACCAACAAGTTGGAGTCCAAAATCGTCCAAGCATGACGTAAAGTCCCCTGTTGTGTGAATTGGTGACATAATCCTGACATCAATTTTAAAGAATGTAGAATAATATTATGGGATTGGGTAAACAAAGTGACTTAGCTAGGGGAGCACTACAGTGTTTTGGTGGTCTATAAATAACAGCAAGTACTGTTGGTATTGGACTGCTGGTTTATAGAGCTACAGATACTTACCCCTCCTGTCTGGAAGTTCGGGGCTGCGAGATGTAAACAAAACCAGATTGGCCGACTTGATTCAGATCAAAAGGTCTTTTTTTTGTTTGTTTTTTCGCTGCCAGGCCTCAACTAAACTAAAGAACTGAAACTTATTAAACTGCACATTTAATGTGTACAGTTATTGAATGTTGTGTACTTCCTGTGTACTTGGAGAGTCATAAACAATTCCTAGCCAGTGTGGAAACCCCAGCCAAACCCAACTGGATGCAGTGCCGGTCCCAAGCCCGGATAAAATGGGAGGGTCATGTCAGGAAGGGCATCCGGTGTAAAACCTGTGCCAAGCTTGTATGTCCGGACCAGATGGTCCACTGTGACGACCCCTTGCCGGGAGCAGCTGAAAGACCAACAACTACAACTTTGAGAGTCACAAACAGCTGGAATCAAATTCCTTGTGTGTTTCAACATACTTGGTGAATAAATCTTGATTCTGATTCTAGGCAAGATCATGAATCAGAGAGCCCTTACTGGAGAGTGAGCATGTGTTTAACAGGCCAACTGTGAGACTGTGCAGACGTAGGCTAACTGTTAAGCTCAGCCAGGGCAGCAGCAGCAGCCACATGTGACAGTGTTCACTCTCTGGATGTCAAAGTTCAGTCTACTAAACACACTTAGGCTGGGCATACTCCCATGACCCCTTTATGATCTTTTGTAAGCTAAAGATCTGGTTCATGGTTGAACCGAAACCTTTTGGGATAACTGTGACCTGGATGACTGCGAATCTTTAGACACTAAGCCATTTCAAGCAACCCCGCAACCCCTCCGAAAACTTTTGTACTGAACTGGAATGCAGAATGCGTGCCAGGACTCTGCTCGACGTCTGTGCCTAAACTCACTAACTCGGCAGTGTGATGGTAAGCAAACACAAATGTGTCTCCACATCCATTTAGTTATGTTGTGTACCTTCTGGGAGATCAGTAAATAAATAAATCATTAAACATATTAATGGCATGCTGTCCTAAAGCTCTATTTCAGTGTTTCAGTTGGATTTTGTATCCCGAAAATAGTTTTCAAGTAGTGTTATTTGTCCCAAGAGGGTGCTTTTTCGTGCAGTGTTCTTGGTTCCAATATAGCTCTTGTC
>JAQMYJ010000019.1:17486500-17544260 GCA_030014305.1 Clarias laeviceps | reverse complement strand
CTTTCCAAATCATGTCCAATCAACTGAATTTACCACAAGTGGACTCCAATTAAGCTGCAGAAACATCTCAAGGATGACCAGGGGAAACAGGATGTGCCTGAGCACAATTTTGAGTTTCATGGCAAAGGCTGTGAATACGTATGTACATGTGCTTTCTCAATTTTTTTATTTTTAATAAATTTGCAAAAATCTCAAGTAAACTTTTTTCATCTTGTCATTATGGGGTGTTGTGTGTAGAATTCTGAGGAAAAAAATGAATTGAATCCATTTTAGAATAAGGCTGTGACATAACAAAATGTGGAAAAAGTGATGAGCTGTTAATACTTTCCGGATGCACTGTATCTCTGACCAAAGCAAAACAAACTGTTTAGGACATTTATTTATTGTGAGTATAGTGGCTTGGATAGGGATGCCTTCCCTAAGCCTAGTTCTTTTAAACATGTGACTTTGATCCTGGACTGTGTAAAGTTACATATTAGTCACATGTCTGTATTATTTGTATTATACAAGTAGAATAAAAAAATGATTAATCTTGCTTCCCAACAGGAATTTTCGATTGTCAAAATGAAGTTGACAACAGTACAGATGTTGAAACAATTTAGGTAGTAAGATGTTTTTGAAAGCTAGAATTATGTTCGGAATAATGTTGAACGACATGAGACACGTTGTGTCCAGGAAGCTGTTGTATCTGTTTAAATCACTAGACTTCTGGATTTCAGACATTGTGTGAAAAGACATTAAGCAACATGCATGCTATAAATAAAGTTTTATTTGCAATTTTGTGTTTAGCTTTTTATACACAATTCCTCCTAAACCATTAATGAGAATTTGACCAAACCTTCAGAGAACCTTCATTAGCATGGGTGTGCACTAGCTATTTAATTTTTAAAAAATTTCTGGAGAGAAAACAAAAACCAAAACGGGAAGGTCGAGTGATCTTAATTGGAAGACCAGTGTCGGGGGATGTTACTTTTTAAAGTAACTAATTAGATTACATAATTACTGTCTTCAAAAAGTAAGCAGTTACATTACAGCGTTACTTTCTGATAAAAGAAAAAAAAATGCTTTGGATTTGTAACAATTTCATTGCAGAAAATTAAAACTCCTTTGTGATTCCTCCTGCATGTTGTTTTAGTCAAGACCTTTATAATTATTCTACCATCATCACTCCGAAAAAATAACTAAGTAGCTGCGTACTTAAATGGCGGACTCAACGCGTTAGATTACTCGTTACATCAAAAAAGTAATCAGAGTACTCTAACGTTACTTTGTAACGCGTTACACCCAACACTGTGGAAGACTCATCTGGATCACTCATTGTTAGTGTTCCTGCTGAATCCTTGCTAGAAATACTTAATATAATACTACATATAATACCCATAATGGGATGAATGGACAGATCTGAAATCCCAATGCCTCCATGAACACATAAAACATGAGTGTTTATAAATTTAAATGAGAAAGTCATATGATCATAAACCATAAATATGGTTGTTTATAGAAAAAAAATACTTATTGTTGCTCGTATTTATTTCAAATTTATATTTTTATACACAATTTTAAATCAGCCATCAGCATTATTATTATTATTATTATTATTATTATTAATAATAATAATAATAATAATAATAATAATAATAGGCTCCAAAACTGAGTTACGCTGAATTCTTAATAATTTCCTTACCACTATCTATGGTGAATACATCAAATATAACGATAATGTAGCATGAATTTTTTTTTACAAAACTTTAAACAAGTGTAAAAATAATATATTTTGTTCCTATTCTAGGCTTTTTTCCCTACATAATTTTGAAAAACTTTCAAGCACACAATATAACTAATGTTATATAACAGTATTTACAATAAATCCTTACAGTTTTATCTTTTTTTTTTTGCCTTTGAGTATAAAATGCTGACACTTCTAAAGTCACAGGTTGAAAGTATGCATATTACCCAGAATGCCTAGATGCTCTTCGTTAGGACCTCTGTGCTTCTTGGTTGTAAATGTGTCATCTGTGTATTGCTGGTACACCACCTTTTTGTACTCAGGGCCAATCCGGTTTACTGATTTATTGAGGAAAACATTCCCAGGACTGAGAGGGAGAAGGAAATACAGAAAAAAAAAATCTTGTGAGACATTTGCACAGTGTTTCCGTGTATTCAGCTCTGAAGAAGCTTTAGATACAGGTGGACTAACACTGACCTGTCACCTAGGGTTGTGTGATGTTTCTTCAACTCCCATGTCCGATTTGGGGCGTAGTTCCACACTACTTCTTCAGCAGCCAAGTAGAAATACACATCAGGTCGGAAGGTTGTAGCCTCTGATCCAAGGTTTTGGCTTCGTGTGCAGGGTTTGGCTGTGTACATCTGGAGCATTCCACCACGGTAATGATCAGTTGTACGACAGCTCAGCCCAAAAACACCTAGAGTGGAAGAAAAAGTCATAAAAGGTCAGAAGATTGAAATTAATTGACGGTATGATAATAATATGTAATGTAATATGTAATATGTATGTAATAATAATCATAATAATAATTGTGTTTCTCTTAACGCTCGCAATTCTAGTAACATTTTATAATGTATTATTGTCACTCCAATAAATTCTTGGCATAATTGCATGACTTGCTGCATGAACAAACTACCAAAGGTCCTGCTTTTATAGTTGTAGCCATATTTCTTAATGATTAATTTAGTGCATTCATTAGTAACACTTAGCTGAATTAATCTCTTTATGACCGTTCAAGCAGATTGTGTGTACTTACTTTTTCATACCTGTAAAATGACCGCATATTGATATTTCTTTCTTTTTTTTAATAACCTGAGCTAATTTGTTTACAAACGTCAGTGAGGATTACACAAATATCATTTAAACCATGAAAAAACAAAAAGATAAAATTAAAAAGGGTGCAATTTCTTTTACCCCATTACTCTACCTTAAATTTAAACAGATACATATATCTAAGATGATAAACAAAACTGATGCAGATACTAATAATGCCATTGCATTATATAAGTGTAATTATCCAACAGTTCCAACTGAGTAATCTGATTGGTTGAGAGACATTTCAGGAGTGATGATAATAATATATGGTAACATCACTGCAACGTTTAATTATTAAATTAATTAATTAATTAATTATGGGTGAGAGTAGGTTGGTATGGTCCACAGTATTAAGGAGAGAGCAACAGCCTGCCAAAATCACATTAGTGATTTTACATATACACCATAGTGCAGAGCTTTCCATTCAACACTATGAATATAATTCAAGCCCAGAACCTAAGTGGAACTATAAAGAGATTTACAGGACCGTCCACCACCTCTGTGCCTAATTCTACTCACCTTCTGGCTAAATAGTACCAGCAAGAATTTAAAACTACTTTTAACCCTGTTAATTACGCTAACTGTCAGTCACCAGCTCCACCAGTCGCGGAAGGATATGTGTTGGTGGAGATTATAATTAAAATTATAATCTGTTGATAATAAATGGTATTTGTGGAACTGTTGTATAAAAGCAATATCACACTCGAGGTCATGCTGTCGAGCTGGTTATCAGCATGTCTGTGATGCAGTCGTAGGCATAGAACAGCAGTCCCTCTTGTGCGATATTGCTTAAAAACTATTATTACTTTTACCTAATTTAAACTAGTTTTAATTTATGTTTTAATTGTGAGTTGATCATTATTGCCACTTCATTCTCTATAAATATTTCTTTATATAAGCCTCTAGATTAGATTACCCTCATTGTCTGGTATCATGGAGACAGTGACACTGGTGTGTGGGAAGAGGTTAAGTGTATCATGCGTAGTTCCGTCCCGCTGAAATGTGTTTCCCTGGAAATAAACGCCGTGAAGATCCACCTCTGTGCCCAAGCCCAGCATGTGCCACACAACATGGTCCCCCAGGCACAAATCAAGGTCAGGTAGGTTCCCGTACATGAAACCATTTACACCTGAAAATGGGACACACCACACACATACACGTAATAAGCAGTGTATTTCGACTGTAATGGACTAAATCAGCAGGCACAGATACACAAACTGGAGGTCCTTACAGTGCATTTTGTTGCTCTCCTGAAATATTTCGCTTTCTGCGTCTGACTCGTCACTACCAAACTCAGCAATATTCTTCTCCAGATACCAGCTTTCGTTCTCATCGATGACTGTGAAGAGTAGGAAAAACTCTTTCTGCACCTCTGGCCCTGTATGCTACATGTACACACATACAGTATACAAACACAAACATGGATTCATGAAAGAACATCACCAGATTTATTCGATTACACAGTGAATTCATTTAATTTGTGCCCACTATAATTTCCTTCTTAATTAGATCAGCTGCCAATTTTCACCTCCCACTTAACCAACAAGAGATCATCATCTGCGTTTTCTGACACACACGAAGGCAGCAAGATACATTTAATAAAAGTTGTATCACAGGGCAGTTTAAAACCCAGTTGCTGTAACTTGAGCACTATTTTAACCTTGTGCTCTCCTCAGGACGTTTTACTCATCAGTCTAGAAGATTTGCTCACAATGGCTCTTTGTGTAAACTTGCTTTGATTTAAAAACAAATGCTGCATTTATTTGCTGCAAAATACTTCAGTTGAATTGATAATTGGTATGTTTATGAGAGAGTACCTGTCTACCGCTTCCATCAAGAGCATCTTTCTTGCACACCTGTAACGGTCCCACCAACCCAGAATTGGTGTCACGTACAGGATCTGTACTTGAGTAGTACAGGTATGACAGACAGGGTGGGTCGCTCTCTGAGGGACCTTCAGTCACCCGCCATCGATAGATAAACGTCTGATTTGGTGCCACGCTGGCCCCTGCTTTCTGAGAACCTGAGGAGGTCAAGGACTTTTGTAATGATACAGTATTAAGGTGTTTAAAAAAAAAATTGCAATGTATTTTTAAATGAAACAAAAAATGTTTGTCTTACCATCTTGATACATGGCCCCTTCATAAAGTTTATCATACGACAGACCATGGGGTTGCAAGCTGAAGTCTTTGGATGCCTTATTGCGAAAGGTTACCACAATGACATCTCCTTGTTCTCCTCTAATGACTGGACCTTTGAATGACAGAAAAGATGCAAGAAACCTTATTCCATTGGAAACCTGTGATTTTTAACAATTGCAGTTTCTCTTTATATTTTCGCTTATTCAGCTTTAGAATATCAGATAACTTTCGGGTAACAGGGTTGAATTCCAAATAACATAAAATTGAAAGCTAGTGCACTTAGTGCACAAGTAGTTGATTAGGGGTTAGAGAGAGATTTAGGATTCAGCCTTGTGTTAGAAAGTCCTAGTTAGCTTTGTAGCAGCAAGTAACAGAACACAGGCGGTTCAGAGGCGGTAAGAAAAAACTTTAGAAGTAATTACTAAGAAGATGTTTTGTTTAAGATGACATAACGTCATCAGATGTGTTTTCTTGATAAAGTGCTACTGTTTGCAATGTGTTTTTTGGCTTGTAGTTGCTCTCTCCTCAATACTGCGAACCATACCAACCTACTTTCACCCATGTTGCCACTGACACCCAGATAACAGGTGAATCCGATCCCGATTTGACTCCAGATCGGAGTATTCAGGTATCTGGGCAATTATTTTAAATAAAAGTTATTAGAACATAGAGTCATTGTGATGTGGAGTGGTGCATATACTGTAGTTCCAGTGCTGTTGACCTGAGCACTGAATATGCTTGAATTAGCATGCTAACTTTTTTATATACAAAGATAGCCTCAATTCACTAGTATAGTTCAATTTAATGTAAGACCTTTATTAGTTAGAAATACACTTTATAGGTCTAAAATAACTAAATTAGCTAACTAACCTAACTAGCCTGCTACATCTATTAAGCAAATGTTATTACACTAGATCAATCTTAGCACAGCAGTAAATGTGTGTGTGTATGTGTGTGTGTGTGTGTGTGTGTGTGTTTGTGCCACTTCTTGGTTAAAAATTCTCAAACAACTACAGAATCTACCATGCGGCACTCAGAAATTGACACTTATGTAGGCAATAGATAATTAACACACACTCACACACTGTGCAAGCACCTATAGGGTGGACAAACCCTGTGGTTGGGTTGGAAGTGCTGGAACTGATGCATTCACGTTACACACTGCATAGCATCAAACAGGCTACATTCAGTGACTGCAAACACATAATACTACATAATAAGATTTCGATTTACCCAGAAAGCCAAGATGGTGTTCTGAGCCTTGTTGCTCGTTCTTTAGGGTAAATGTATCATCTTGATATCCAATATATCTGGCTTTCCAGTAGCTCCCGCCCAGCCTGCCTTCCGCTTGACTGAAGAATTCTGCAGAGTCACTGTAGAGATAGAGAAATAGAACCAAATATACAGAGATGTTCAATAGAAAACTAAATAGAATAGGATAAAAAAAGACTGCATAGTTTCATATTAAATGTATGTGGATAAAGAATAGTGCCAGTTAATAACTCTGTAAATATAGTCACCTTCCTTCCATATCTAGCCGTTCAGCTGTGAATCTGTTTATTCCTGAGGGGGCGTAATTCCAAATCTCTTCTTCAACAGCAATATAGAAATGTCTCTCACGGCCAGGAGGTGCTGCGGGTGCAGCATCATCCTTCCCGCACGAAGACACTTCATAGAAGCCCTGCATGCCTGCTACTCATCAGTAGCAATCAACAAGGGGAAAATGGGCAGGTAAGGCAGGGGTCTGGTGTGTGTATGTGTATATGTGAGGTTAAAAAACACATCCTACTCAAACATACAAAAATAAGTTCCTGTTTTAGGTGGGTTAAACATTTTTTTTTGTTGCATCAAGCAAAGAAAATCATTAAAATTATTTTTAACACAGTATTAAAACCTGGACGGATAGTGCTGAAGTCATCGATGAACTCATATGAAAAAAATTATAGATGACCATGATCGGTGATCACTTAAGCGCTTGGTGAAATTGCATCATGGAAAAACAACATTAGAAACCATAGTTATGTTAATAGTGAATGTAGGAGCATTTCCACATGTATGTTGCATTGAGAACTTGGGTCTGAACAACTGTGTGGGTATAAAGGGGACCACTTGTTCGTGAGAAAAAAAGCTTTAATTTGCTAATGGGCATAAGGATTGGACTTTAGAGCAATGGAAAAAAGTCATGGGGTATATTCCAAAGTGAGGGTAAGACAGGGAAGTGTATAAAGCAAATCCCCATCATGCATAGTGTCTACTGTACAAGCCTCTGGAGGCAGTGTTATGATCTGGGGTTGATTTCAGTTGCTCAGGTCTAGGCTCAGCAACGTTATGTGGCAATAAAATTAAGTCAGCTGTCGACCTATTTTTTAATATTTAATTTTGGTTATTAATTTTATTTCATATATTTATTTGCAAATCTTTCAAGTTCGATTATACTGTACATGTTTTCCAGGTTTAAACCTACCAAGGTTGCTTAATTTAAATGAATATACTTAAATATAACTGCAGAAATACAAACAAGAACAAAAAATACCTTGCATGTGGTCATTAACTTGGCAACTTAACATCCATTTTCCTGTCGTCATGGGAACCATTGTTGCTGTGACAAAAGTGGCAGGAAACAGGCTGATCACATCGGTACGGTGCCCGTGGTTGAGCAGGGTGTGGCCATGAAAGTAAGCAGAATGAATATCGACTTCATTGCCGATCCCAAAGAGATGCCAAGACACTGTTTGTCCGATGCACACATTTAACGGGGGCAAGTTACCAAAAACAAAGCCATTGATTGCTGGAGAGAAAGAGGAAAACATTCAGAGAAGTGAAACCAAAAGCACATGCAATATAACAAATTTGATATTCATTGTGTTCAAAGTTTCCATACTCAAACAGGGAGTAGTTAGTCACTGACTTTACGCTTCAACTTCTAATCTATCAACACCCATTGTACATTTTTTAAATGTCTTGGATAGACTTATTTCGTCCTTGTATTACACAGTATTCCTAACATAAAACACATTTGTAAACATAAAAAATGGTAATCATGAACTGCTTACAGTGCATCAGGTTAGACTCCTGAAAATCTTCATTTTCTTTAGGATTAACAGCACGAGGGACGAACTTGCGAATGTTGTCATCAAGATACCAGCTAAGATTTTCATCAACCACACTGAACATCAGGAAGAGCTCCTGATCCACATCAGAACGTTGATTTCCTGAGGTGTCCAGCACTCCTGAGAGCAAAATAATTGAAATAAAACTTGTTAAAGCATGTAGGTTTGTGTGGGAAAATGTACTTTTAGGTAAGTTTGTCTCTAAACGTACCCTTATTGCAGGTGAGCAGAACCCCGATAAGTCCTGTTGCAATGTCTCTTGGTGCATCTACATGGGAGTGGTAGATCCAGGTGAGGCAGGTGGGGTCAGATTTGGTAGGAGCAAACTCTTCTGTCACCTTCCAAGTGTATGTGTAGTCTTGACCAGGAGCCACAGCATCGTCTTCCTTGTCCTTACCAGATGTACCATCTGGATATAGTGCACCTGTAAAGAGCATACATTGTGATAAACCACTTCTTTAATTTTTATGTATGGGTTATCCTATAGCTACCAAGCTACCTAATGTTCTTAGCTTAAACATTTACTCATCTTGACTAAAAACATGTTCAAAATAAGCAAGTCTTATTAGAAATACTTATTTATGAGGTTGTATTTATGCCCAGCTCTAAATGTTCACAGGAAACCAAAAACTGTTAGATGAATGCAGATAATGAGGAACTACTGTAAAAGCAGCTTTTGCAAAGGAAAACCCCTTTGATAGATGAAATATAAAATGGACAACCATATTAAATCGAATTCATAACATGTTAACCATGAAAACAGAGCTTGGTTACATTAATTGGTTTAGAACAGTAGGATTTAAGAAACTTGAAAAATTTGGACTTAAAGTGGAACCATAAGAGTAGTACATCCAGAGACATACCCATAAAATTGGGTGGGATATACTGTATTAGACAACAAGGGGAAAATTTTTTGTCCTAAAGTAGGTGTGTTAGAAGCAGAAAAAGGGCCAAATGTAATTATTTGCATGACAAAGAGGCAGATTGTAGACGACTGGATCAGAGAAACTCCAAAACTGTAGCACTTGTGGGATGTGCTACAGTACATGTGAACCTGGTCTGCAGTATTCAGGACCTACCAAAAGTGGTCCAAGGAAGAAAAAACAGTGAACCGGTGACAAGCTCATGGGTGGCCAAGGCTCACTGATGCACATGGGGAGCAAAAGCTGGCCCATGTAGTCCTATCCAATAGAAGGGCTACTGTAGCTCAAATTGCTGAAAAGGTTAATGCTGGTTAGGAAAGGTGTCAGAACATAGAGTGCATTGAAGTATTGGTTGCACAGGGCCGCAGGGAGCTGAGGGAACTTACTCAAGATTATTCAGGTGGTAATAATGTTATGGCTGATTGGTGTATATACTATAGTAAAAAAAAAAAAAAAGACTTAAGCTTAGCTCAGTTCAGGTTTTTTCACAGATGTCTCTAAACTCCAATTCAGTTCTGGGTCTTTCTTATGAAACTTGTTTCCTTTTGAGATTGATTACTGGGACTTGATTTGACTAGTGAAAGTCTTACATCAGCTGGGTAATACAAGAACCTTCTCCACTGTATGATCACCCGGCCATGCAGTTAACCTGGCAGGAGACCCACAACATGGCTTCTTGGGCTTGAGAATTAAGATCTGGATGCTGTAGCACAACATTGAGGTTGAGTTCTTAATGCTTTGCACCCAGTATAAGAGATATAGAGCTTTTTATCAGTGTGTTTCTCATACTACATTTCTGCTGCCTGATTAGGCTGACTCTCTGGAGTTTCCCTCTACTGTAATTTGCATTTTCCTGAGAGTTTCCCAGTTGATTGAACTTTAGCACCACTGCCAACAAGATCGGGTGGTCATAGCACTCAAGGTGAGATGTCAAGATAAGAGCTGACTAGTTAAGTCAATGACAGTAAATTCTGTTATTTTTTCACACTGTTATTTTTTCACACCAAGAGGTTCACATAAGACTTTAGGTTGCCAGAACAAATTGTGTTCCTTGGCACAGATTCAACAAATCTCTGGAACTGTACTCTTCCAAAAGATATTCCCTCATTTAGTGTTTTGATGATGGAGAGTGACTTACTCCATATTGCTCCAAAAATCGGCCATATTAGTTAAACTAGGTTTGTGGTTATAGCAAATTATATATCTTGCTTTTATTATTATCAAATCATTCAGTGGACACGCATGAATTACGGATAGAGTTATCCTGGAAGAGACCACTGCCATGAATAGAAATGTTTCAACGCAAGATAAAGTTGAGCAGGCGGACCAAATGGGAACTGATTTGCACAGACTTTACTCCACTGTGACGGGTGAACTCGAAACTGTGCCAGCAAATTAAATAAATGTCCCGACCCCGTAACACAGGTAGCATTTTCCCCTTAAAATTGGCACCCATCTATATTTACACAACATGCAAAATCAACAGGACACAGGAACAGTCCTAAAGCATGAACATTAATCATTAAGGAGCAATGCAGTTAATGGATTTAACTATCTCTCATTAACTTTACTAAACAGTGTTTTGTGGCAACAAAGACCATTGAGGAAGGTGAAATTGTTCTCTCTATGTGCAAAGTAGCAACCAGTGTTTTCCATATAAATGAAGATTTCCATCTATGAACCGCTAACTATCTAAAGAACCCATGAGGAACCTGTAAATATGAACCCTTAAACCTGTAAATATACACTATATAGTTTTGGTAAAGCCTTTATCTTGTAATATGATTGCACTTTACTAGAAAAGATGGTATTAAAGGTATTAATGTTTGTTCTTGCCAGATGATCTTTAAAATATCTGTTATTGTTTTACAGGGTGTTAATGACATCATAAGCAGAAAGAAAGCAAACAAGCCAAAGTGAGTTGCAAAATAGTCCATGCCACGGGCATTCCCCGAACCTCCTTGTGGTTAATCCTCACACTCAGGCTAAATAAACTGGTCCATCCCCACAATTAATCGTAATGGCTTTTCAAATAAGAAAAAGATGACTAAATGTGCTAAAAGTTCTCGGTAAAGAACTAATATTTCCAGGAAAGGATCTTTATCTGTGTGTGATGTTGTTTCCTTTATGCTGAGCTTCTCTTGGAGTGAGTCACCTTGGTAACTGAAGTTTCGTGTTTCATGACTGTCTAGGCTGTTTGTTTTCTGTTGAACAGATAAAGGTTTGCAGCTGGTGATTGCATGAGTACAGAATAGTGAGCTGAAGTATACTCGGCTACAATCTATTACGCTGATAAGTGACAAAATAAAACTAATGACCTGGGGTGGTTAAGAATCTAACACTGCTGTGTAAGCAGATCAGAGATTAAACAGATTTCTGAAAGAGCACAACCTTGATATATACTCTGTCGACTGCATGCAGTGCTCTACAACTCATGTGTCAGAATAACTGAACTATTCTATGCAATAGAACACCAGATGAAATACATATTGTATACATAAATATTTTTCTTTGAAAGCCTGTGAAAAATTTTGGAAAAATGTATACATTTTTAAATGATAGTCCAGAACAAAGGTTCATTGTGAGAAACAAGATTTGTTTCAGTTTTGGTAGATAATATTTGTTAAAATAAAAGTGACGTCAAGTGACATTAAAGCTCAGGTCTTGATGTCTTATCATCAATGACAAAACAGCAAAGTTTTAATTCAATAAATGTGGAAAGATTGTAGCTGACAAATCACAAAGCAAACAAGAAAGACCAGTCCTACCTTCGGAATCCTTCTTGTAGAAGACTCCGTGAGGATGGATTGAATAAGGTCGAGATGCAAAGTTCTTCATGTGCACCACGATGTCATCACCCACTTCAGCCCGGATCACGGGTCCGAGGAAGCCCAGCCACTCTGGCTTCGGGATCTCAGTAGTGAAAGCTTCATTTGTGTACTGCTTATAGACAGCTTTTTTGTACACACTACCAATCTGGGTTGGACCTTTCTCCAGAAATATGGAGGCATGCCTTTAGAGATGAGAGGATCAACAAAAAAAGAGACACGACACGAATAATGTAAACCAGGATAACAGGTGGTCTAATAATAATAGCAGTACGCAACTTGGAAGCATGAATAATTGCAAACAGTCACAGTGACAAAGTGATACTTGTTACATATAATGATTCTCAGTACCAAGTGTGTCCTCCCTGTATCCTGACACACGCTGTGAACATTTTGTGCACACTCTGAAACAAATGAGTACATATTTGACAGAAATACTCAAATGTGGTCTTCGGACCTTGAACGTTTTTTCATATCATATTGTATAGGAAGGTTTAAAATGACTGGCTGCGCTCACCAATCTGACTCTGGTTTACACTGGGCTAATGCATAACAGCTGCCCTTAAATGAAATGAAGATGTGGAGTATCACAGATCTTTTTTCTTCTGTGAATTCGTTCACAGAAGGCTTTAGAGAGTCTAAATGTTCTGAACAGCATCTGTTCAGGTTTTAATCAGTATACCTAAAGGGTTTTGTTTATTTGCTTCATTAAGCACTTTTTATTATCCTGGAGCAATCGAGCCTTTGTGGATCAGACTTGTTTGTCCTGCACATTCCATGGGTACTCGGTGAGATTGAGATCTGGGGAATGTGGAGGCTGGATCCACAACCTTGAACTTTTTCGCCTGCTTAGGCTCATATGTGACAGGATGTGATGCACCGTGTTATGATGCTTTCTGTCATAGTCACCATTAACTTTGTTTTTCAGTAATTTGTGCATTATTGGCTTTTCTCTGGGACTGGGCCACTTTTGATTGGCTAGCCTTTGGTCCCCGCAGGCATAGATGACCAATGGGTGCTCATGATCTTGTCACCAGTTTACTGGTATATAATTGATAATCAGTGTTTTTCAGTTCATTGTTTTTATGCCCAGTATATAAAATGGGCAATTTTATGCATAGTCCATAAACAAAAATATTTCCGAAAATTAGTCTATGTGCATAGCAAAGAAATGCAGTAATAATATTTAATGACTTGACACTAATTCAAATCCAGGGTCTTTAAATCCATAAATCAATTTGCATAACATCATGCAACAGTCAATGCTATTTCAAATAAGTAGTACAAAAGAAATAAAAGTGTATAGGAATTTTGAAATAATAGGTTAAAATACAGGTTTTAAAGCAACTGATGAAAATAATCAAACCTGTTGGAAATAGTTTTATTTACATTTAGCAGATGCCCTTATTCAGAGTGACTTACAATTCTTCTGACTTCTGAGCAGTTAAGGGTTTATGGCCTAACAGTGGCAACTTGGAACCTTCTGATCACTAGTCTAATGCCTTAACCACTGAGATACCCCCTGCTCGAATTTTATAATGCTACAAAACAGGTTGAAAACAAGTGGTTTTACAGAAAATGTTTTAAATAGTTATCAATCAAAATGTCGAGGGTGATCCAAGAAAGACAATCCTAATTGAAAATGTAGAGAACTGGGAAATGGCTTAACATAAAGTAAACCCTGAAACAATGATAAGGCTAGAGCTTAACTGTGAAAAGAATCAGAAATTAATTATGCATGCAAAAATGTTTAGCTCCTCATAATTCATCACTGCATGCTTTTTCAAATAATCACGTCCCTAACCATTGTCAGTTGAAAGTGATCCCTTGATTAAGAAAAATAAAGGGGCATCAAGCCAAGTACAGTATTTGTTAATATGAGATGTACCAAGGGAACCTGACACCGCACTGAGAGCACTTGGGTTTTTTTTCAAATGCATTGCAATGAGGAAAGTGCTAATTAACATTAGAAATGATCCCAGATATTCGATATGGGAAAACCGTGCTCTATTGTAATTCTAGCCCATTTTCTTTTCTTCCCACACAAACTCACTTTCTCAAAAGATCATAGCAGAAGGTAATACCGATTCAGATGTAAATGACCCCACAATGTGCTCAAACCAGGGACGGTCAGAATACTGTCCATGAAAAGGCCTGCTTAAGCAACAGATCCATAGTCATACACAAAACATACACAAAACCAGGATAGGATTAAGGATGAGTTTTAACAATGCCGCTCAGCTCATACAGCTGGATTGAGGTAACCACCACTTTGTATTCATGGCTCATTCACTGTTTTTGTATTCATGTGTATATAGTACCAACATCCATGTTTTCATTTTCTCCTTTTGTGTCACTACCCAGTCGCTGTCAGAATTACAGACCACAAAATATCCCAGGGGTGGTCTTAGGAATAAAAGTAGCTCTGCAGGTGGGGCTGTTTTTCTAGCTGGGAAAAATGTAAACACAATCCCTACATGAAGTAAGGAATTAATCATGAAAAGCTGTTATAGCTGGATAATCACATGTGGGTAATCCATGACAGGGTGATAAATTACTGATGTGTTTTTTTGCTCAGCCGTATTTCAAAAGTTATACATTTTAAATCTGTTAAAGGAAGTCATTGCTGTCATGATTTTAAACCATTTAGGGTTGTATTTAAGATTGTAGAATGTCTGTGAAACAGGTTAATTCCTGTTCTGGGTGCTGCGGTCGCTCAGTGTGTTAAGCCTCTGAGTTACTGATCAGAAGGTCACAGGTTCAAGCCCCAGCCTTTTAAGTTGCCTCCACTGAGCCACTGAGCAAAGTCCTTAACCTTGTCTGCTCCAGGGGAGCCGACCCTGCACTCTGACCCGACTTCCTTCAAGCTGGCATATGCCAAGAAAAGAATTTCACTGTGACGTAATGATTATGTGGCTTAACTTATCACTAACGATAGCTATAATCAGTTGCTCCCTAACAAGCCTCTGTTATTTTATCTCCCTCTGATGAAGTGAATTATACCCAGAAGCGCTCAGTCTTATATCCTGAAGACTTCACCATGGCGGAAAACTATCCTTCCATAAATGTTTAATAAATCACTGTTATATGTTTTCTTATTTCTTAATCTTTAGTTCTAGTTTTAGTCTATGTCCAGAGTTCTGCATATTAGTTTCTGTGAAAAATGTGTTATTATAAAAATGCTAATATAATATAAGAAATATTATTGGACCACCAAGTGAATCGGTTAATGCAGCTTGGCTGTAATAAGTAACTATGTGAATGCATCCTGCCAACCAGTAAGAATGAAAAACATGAAGCACAATCAAAAGATCAAAACCAAAAAAAAAAAAAAAGGAAATCATAACAGGAAGTCTTAACTTACTGTCCTTCACAGACGTCATTAAAGAAGGCAGTGAAAGTAATCGGACAGAGTAAGAACATAACTGATATTATAACTGGGAACAAACGTTATGACTAGGTTGAAAGTTGTTTCCTAATACTTCTTCCGCTTAGAGCTTCTGGATAAACGGCTCACATTGTCTTGTTGCGGGTGATGAGAAACAGCTCACTCTATCTTCGGCGAATTATCTCATGTTGACACTGCAGATTTGTACCTAAAATACCTCTCCTCTAAACATACACCCTCTGACTAATGATTAATTATCCTAATATCTGGGTTCCCTTTCGTGTCTGGCTTCTCTCACAGTTTCTCCCTTGCTTCCATCCATCCATTTTCTGTACTGCTTATCCCCTGTAGGATCGTGAGAGGGCCTGGAACCCATCCCAGTGAGCAACAGATCTTCGGGAGGAAGCCAGAGTAACCAAGCACAGGGAGATTACAAACCCCCAACCCTGGAGATGTGAAGTGAGACTCTGTGTCTGGCAAGCCTTCAGTTCATCTCAGGAAATTTCCCCATGTAGGATGAATAAAGATTTATCTTATCTTATCTTACCTCATCTCAGGAAATGTCCTTACAAATGTACAGTAACAGGCCAAAGTTTTGGATACACCCTCTAATTCCTGATTTTTATTTCTTTCTACATTTGTAAAAAATAAATAAATAATGCAAATTGTAAAAAAAAAAAAAAAAAAAAATTGTACTGTAAACATGAACCCTACATGAAGTAAGGAATTAGATGCAAAAAGCTGTATAATCACATGTGTAATCCATGACATTTATAATATTTAAATTTGTTTATGGAAGACACTGCTGTCATGCTTTTTAACAATTTTAACCAGTTATATTTAAGGTTTTAGAATGTCTGTGAAACAAGTTAGTCTTCATTCTGGGTGCAGCGATAGCTAAGTGTGTAAAGGCTCAGAGTCACTGATCAGAAGGTCATGGGTTCAATGCTGAAGCATACAAAATATGCAATTATCTCCATTGAGCAGTTATTGAGATGTGCTCTGCTACTCTGCTAAGTCTTCATAATCTGAGGTGCTGTTTGTTAACTCTAAATTTGGTGACTCTAAATGAACTTCTCCTCTGCAGCAGAGGTAAGTTTTAGTCTCTCTCTCTTGGGAAGGTCTTCATGAGAACCAGTTTCATCATGGTTCTTGATGGGTTTTGCAAACGCACTTGACAGTAATGTTCTTGCAAGAACTGTTCTAAAACAGCTGACCTTCATGTCTTAAAATAACGGTTGACTTTTGTCGTTTGTGTTTTTACTTAATTCCATAATTCCAATTATTTCACAGTTAAAAAAAAAAGAAATACAGGATTGTTCTAGAATGTGGAAAATAGATCCAAACTTTTAGCCAAAACATTTGACTGGTATTGTACTTCATGAGGTTTAAGCACATGCATGCATATCACACTCAGATGAAAGTTTTTTGTTGTTGTTGTTTTAATTTGTTGCATATATGAAATCAATAACATAAACACACAATAAACAACTGAACATACAATATAAAGACTAAAGATAAAAGCCGTTAGAGATGTCTATTGACGTTTTAATCGCGAGGGGAAATCGTACAGCACAGTCAACTTACTCGTCTTGTTTGATTTGCAGACCGGTGATTAGATTGCGTCCGCTTGGTGCGTAATTCCATTCCACCTCGTGAATCCCGATGTAATACTTCCTCTGAAGGCATCTGCACAAGTCCAGCACGGAGAGAAACGCCAGAGAGAGACTCAGAAAGCTTGCGTTCATTGTAAGAAGAGACGCAGATGAGCCGAGGGATCTGATGTAGTTTGAATGAAATGCGCAGAGAGAGAGAGAGAGAGAGGCGCAGCTGTTCTCCCCGGACTGTGGCTCAGTGTGACTGACACAGCGAGAAGCGCGGAAAGCCGCTCACGTCACGAGCTAAACTGAAAGTAAGCAGGGGGCGTGTCCCTGAGCGGATTATTTATGTGATAGACAGGGAGGACTGTTTATCCCGCACGGGGACTCTAGGTAGTTTCCGTTAACCCGCAAGAACGACGCTTTATGAAGGACTTCCGGTTTCCTCGTGTTTTGTCATCTGTCGCTTATAAACAAGGGCAGGATGCCACATACCGCTGCATGCTCTTAACAAGTACACTTCTATTTCTACTATTACTTACAACTAACTACTACTAGTCAATATCACTACTACTACTACTAACAATGATGACATCATCTCATAATCATCAACAACATAATAACGATAATTACTACTACGACTACTCTAATGATGATGATGATGATGATTACTACTACTACTACTACTACTACTAATAATAATAATAATGACATCAACAACAACAACAACAACAATAATATTAATTACTACTATGACTACTGCTACTAATGATGATGATGATGATAACTACTACTACTACTACTACTAATAATAATAATGATGACATCACCTCACAATCATCATCATCAACAACAATAATAATAATAATTACTACTACTACTACTACTACTAATAATAATAATGATGACATCACCTCACAATCATCATCATCAACAACAATAATAATAATGATAATTACTACTACTACTACTACTAATAATAATAATAATGATGACATCACCTCACAATCATCATCATCAACAACAATAATAATAATGATAATTACTACTACGATTACTCTAATGATGATGATGATTACTATTACTTCTACTACTAATAATAATGACATCAACAACAACAACAATAATAATAATAATAATAATAATAATAATAATTAATACTATGATTACTACTACTACTAATGATGATGATGATAACAACTACTACTACTACTACTACTACTACTAATACTACTACTACTATGATTACTACTACTACTACTAATAATAATTACATCATCAACAACAATAATAATAATAATAATACTTACTACTATTAATAATAATAATAATAATAATAATAATAATGCTGCAGCTGCAGATGATGATGATGATGATGACGATGACTACTACTACTACTACTACTAATAATAATAATTACATCATCAACAACAACAATACTAATAATAATAGTAATAATAATAATAATTACTACTATTAATAATAATAATAATAATAATGCTGCAGCTGATGATGATGACGATGACTCCTTCTACTACTACCAATAATAACAGTTTAATCCTGTATACAGGGTCCCGTAGGGGATCTATATACAGGATTAAGCTGTTATTATTGGTAGTAGTAGAAGTAGAAGTAGCAGTAGCAGAATTCCCCTGGAGCCTAAGGCCATAAGTCCGCACCACGGCAGGAATCGGACCTAGTTGGGAATCGAACACAGACCCTGGAGGTGTCAGGCAACATGGCTAACCACTAAGCCATCATGCCGCCTCTGCTTCTACTAATAATAGTTTAGTAGATAGCTCTGTTGCCCCACATCCCATACTAGGAGTACCTCACCTTATGCCCTGAGTACTCTGGCATAGTCTCCAGACCACCTGTAACCTTAAACAGGATAAGCACCATAGATAATTGATAAATGGATGATAATGATGGTGGTGATAGGGAGGCACAGGGGCTCAGCACATCTTCACAGTTGGAGGTTTGCATGTCCTCGACACGCTCTGTGGATTTTCTCTGGGTCCTCACACAACTCAAACATACAGTATGTGTTGTAGGCTGTTTGGTTTTACAAAATTTTTTAAAACTGGGTGTGTGAAATTGGTTTGGCTTTATGTGTGCGTGTGTGTGTGTGTGTGTGTGTGTGTGTGTGTCACATAAAAAGGATGTGGCATGTGCACCAATAGTTAGTCGCTGCCGAAGTTAGAAGAGTGAGATTAGTCAGAGAAGAATTGAAAATGAGACAGAATATTCTAAACAGGGAATATACAAAGAAACATCTAGACTACTACAAATTCCAAAAACCATTGGCTGGTGCATCACATTTCTCTCTCTCATATACTGTATACACTACATGGGCAAAAATTTGTGGACACCTGATCACACGAGCCTTGCATAAAATGTTGCTCTGTGTTTTATGTGTACAATTTTATAGGATGATGTATGCTGTACCATTACCATTTCTCTTCACTAGTATGCTCACATGTTCCGGGATGAGAACAGCCCTGTGGACAAATTGAGGCTCATAAAGACACAGGTTGACCAAGGGTGAAATTGGAGAACTTGAGTGGCCCTGACCTAAAACCCACTGACCCTACTAATGCTGTTGTGGCTAACTGAGCAAATCCCCACAGCCACATCTTAAATTCTAGTGGCAAGCCTTCCTGGAAGAGTGGAGGTTATTATAACACTAAGAGGATGGACTAAACCTAGAATGAGTTACTCAGAAGGCATACAGTGTAAGTCAAACCTTTGACCAAATAGTGTACTTTTCCCATATCGATTTACTATAGTTACAGAATTATTCACTCTAGTTACTGAAGAGCTGCTTCATGCTGAATGAATAACTAGAAAGCTGAATGGTTAGTTTATCAATTTCTAATATGTGGTGAAACAGCATTACTTGCAGTAAGGTATTGTGCATAAAGTGCACTGTAAACACATCAACTCATTTCTACACTCATTTCATCCACTAATTTAGACAAAAGTTTTTGCCCAAACCTGCAATGACATTGTATCCAAATACATATTTCAATATGGAGTTGGTCCCGCCTTTGTAGCTATAACAGCTTCCACTCTTCTTAGGAGACTGCCCACAATATTTTGGAGTGTTTCTGTGGGAATTCATGCACATTCATTCTGTAGAGCGTTTATGAGGTCAGGCACCAATGTTGGACGAGAAGGTCTGGCTCGCAATCTCCGTTCCAGTTCATCCCAAAGGTGCTTGATGGGATTGAGGTCAGGGCTTTGTGTTAGGGCCAGGCAAGTTCTTCCATAACAGACTCATCAAACCATGTCTTTATAGTCCTTGCTTTGTGCACTGGGACACAGTCATGTTGGAATAGAAAAGCGCAAATGCCACAAGGTTGGTAGCATAGCATTGTACAGGATGTCTTGGTATCCTAAAGCATTAAGATTGGCATTCACTGGGGATAAGAGGCCTGATTGAAATAACTTTTTACATTTTAAGAACTATTTAGATAAGTTTAATGTTTCACTTACAGTCATTAAGTCGTCTACCCGATACTGCTTGATTAAAATATATTGATGTTACAAGTACACAAATCATGCGCGTCCACTTTTTATTGTAGCTGTTGTGCAGGCCTCCTACAGGAATTTAGTTTCCTCGCTCCAGCTTAAGGGGCTCTAACTGATAAGCCGTAAGGATTTCAAGATGTGAATGACTTGTGAGGCAGGTTCCCTCACCAGAACAGCCTTTTTAAAAAGTTGATAAAGGCAAAGGCTATTTCTAGAGCAGAAGTGAAGCAAAGCCTTTTCTCTCTCAGCAACATGTTTGAGGACTTTGTGGAGTACAATGTTTAGGAATGTAACATGCAGCACTCCTATTGTTTACCTCTGTTCTCCCATACAGCCTAAGTGAGACGTAGCATGTCTGGAACACTATGTGAAGTCTGTTGTCTTGTTGATTAAACAGCAAAAAAGAAGAAAAAAATTCTCTGGAATTACTTAAACTTATTTAAAAAATGCATGAAGCACTTAGATGCACTCAAAGAGCCGCAAAATGATTAGTTCAATCGATACAAGTAAACCTTCTCTTTATTTAGGAGACAATCCTAGTAATGTGCATGGACAGAAAGCCCTTATTGAGATGTGAAGTGCAACTGACCACAGGGGGACCACAGCATAGTGCCTCTCTCACACTGCCGTTCAGAGCAACCGCTCTGTAATTCCACACCAGTCTCTCAAAACCAGGCCAGAAGAGCATAACCGATACTCTGTCCCGAGTAAACTAGGCCATCATTGTGTAGGACAAGAGGCAGGCCACAGTTGTGATTAGGAATTTGTTGTTCCTTCTCCTACCTTCTTACTGAAATTCAAGAACAATCTCAAAAATAAAGGTACCCATAATAATTAACAATTAATACGATAAAAACAAGGGTAACGTGACAATTTATTGAACTTGTTAATGTGAATCTCAATTAAATGAAGTGCAAACTTTTTCTATAAAAATATACATAAATCATACGTCCAGGGTAAGGACTCCTTTTTTTTTTTAGTATTATTTCTTTCAATTCAGAGGTAGGCTGTTCTTATTCATCCATTCATCCCATTATTTATTTATGGCTTTGTTTCTCAGCCTCACATTTAGTGCAGCTGTGCTCCTGAATCAGGTCACAATGACAAATATAAGCTTGTATTGTCAGTGTAAAAGTGAAAGCCAACACTGTTTGTTGGTGACATAAAGACGTAGAGACAAAGACACTCCATGACATAGAACTTCTAAGGCACTGACATGATCTGCGACTGACTTAGACCTCTGATTTATTCTAAAGCTCAATAAGTCTGTTACAAAGAATAAATTAATAATAATAATAATAATAATAATAATATTGGGAAATGATTCTTTATTCTCATTAGTCAGTATCTCTGTCTTTGTCAAGACTCAGAGTCAGGGGAGTCATTACTTGTTATGCTATCCTCAAATATGGTAATCACTGCTATTAAATCTTTTCCCGCATTCCCAAAGCTCTTCCACATTAAAAATCACTGCAGTCACTTTCACCAAGTAATCCAACATAGACAAGTTTTTTGAAGAGCTTTCTACTCTCTCATTGTCCTTGATACCTCAATACACCTATGCAAATCCGGTAATAAAAGTAACAGCATGAGTCTTTTATGACAGGAGGTGACCCAGGCCTTTGATCCCCAGACGACCATGTGTACCGAAAAGTGGGCTAAAGTACACCAAGATCTGCTGAGTATGCTTTTTAGTTTACATTATCTAGTTTCACATGCTTATTTAAGATTACGGAAGTATATGTTTTCTGTAAATATTAACATTAGGGGTCTAGAAATGTTGTATTTATAAGAAAACATGCTGAGAGTGTTCTATCTATCTATCTATCTATCTATCTATCTATCTATCTATCTATCTCATACATGAGAACTGTTTTTGAGTAGAGTCTTATATTATATATAATATTTAGGGAGCCTATATAACTTATCTTAAAAGTTTGAAGAACGAGATATTTTTGTTAATTTAACATATATTACAATAGGTGACTAATCCCCCAAAAAACCCTGTAGGTAGAGCTATAGTGGCTTCGTGGTTAGCACTGCGATATCACCCCTCCAGGGTTAGGGGTTTCAATCTCGCTTTGATCTGTGTATGCATGTTCCCCTTGTGCCTTGTGGATTTCCTTTATGTACTCTGGCTTCCTCAACAAGTGATTCATTGTTTAGTGACTGAGTGTGTTTGTACTCTCTGATGATGCTCAAGCTGGTGACCCACAACCCTGATTCCAAACCCCATGTGTCCCTACACAGGATAACCAGTATGAAGAATGAATGAATGATTTTTTAAATGTAAAAAAATGTTGATATATAATGTAGACAGTTTATTTAATTGTGGAATTAAAAATTATTTGTTGACCTAACATACATTTTGAGTCAGGAAGTAGGAATATGACATACCTTTGTGCCAGGTGTACTAATACATTTTACTTTATTAAAGTATATAAAAAGAACTTTAAGTTGCGTGAGCAAATTTGGATTTACTGTGTAGTATCTGATATGTTTGTATCATTGCTCTTTTTGTTATGGTTACTTTTGTTTTAGCATAATTGGATGTACACTCTCTATAGACTGTAGTCATGTGTGAAAACCTCAGGAAATGAGCGCCGTCTTTGTAAACTGGCCGATCTGGCAGAGCTCAGCAACGATGTCAGAGTTGGGTTTTTCCCTGTGATGTCTTTGTACAGTTGTGCAATGTTGCCCATTCTAGCAGACAGTGTGTTTATCTGGGAGGGTGGGTGAGGAAATCTGATCTGTACAATCTGTGCAACCAGTCTTGCCATACAGTATCAATAACATTTAATTGATTTTGGCAAAATATTTTTTGGCAAAATATATTGATTAATATCAAAATACTTTTGAGTATTACTATAAAGTATTACTGTATCACGTCCGATTGCTAAAATATGGCCAGTGTGACTTTGTTTACAAGGAAAAAAAACCCCCACAAAAACCAAAACATTTTAAATCAAACATTTTTAACTTAAAATCCTATTTTTTAGACTGTTTAGGATTGTTTGACATAGTGGGTGGCGTGGTGGTATCCCGTCCCTGTGTGCATGGAGTTGGCATGTTCTCCCCATGCTTGGTGGATTTCCTCTGGGTACTCCGGTTTCCTCCCACAGTCCAAAGACCTGTAGTTTGGGCTAATTGGTGTACCCAATTTGCCTTGAGTATGTGTGTTCCCCGCAATGAATTGACACCAGGATTTCCCCTAAAAAGAATTTTAAGAGTCCAGAGCTGATTTTATAGCAAAAAAAAAAAAAAAAAAGCATGTTTTTTAAAAAAAATCTTTTTATAATAACTGGAGTAGCCGGCATGGATTGTGTTCAGTAAAGCCCTTTAAAACAATCTTTAGGATTAAAACTTTCTCAGTTCTGTTGAAGGATCAGAAAGATAAAATATTTATTAACTGATTTCTGCTGAAATTGAAAATTTACTACATTGTAAATGTAGTTGTATACACATTATATACACATACTGCATAGCTGGTTATGTATGTACAAATGACAGAACGTGAACATTGCAGATGCAACACTGACATCTGTCAGTAGGTTTGCATTCCATCCATCCATCTAGGAATCTATGTAGTCCAACTAGGGACCATGAAGCCTAATGGTGACTATTGTATTTATTCCCATTTTTACAATCGTGGTAGGACTTCCGGCTAGAGAGGTACATTTCCTCTGTTACATTTACTTGAGTAACTTTAAAAAAAAAAAAAAAAAAAGTACTTCTATGAGTAGTTTTACTGCACCATACTTTTTACTTTTACTTGAGTAGATTTATGAAGAAGAAACGCTACTTCATAAATCTATAGCCGAATCTATAGCCGAATAATTCGGCTTCACTTGACTCGTTACTTTTCTAACCATTTAATCTACACATGTATTTGGTGGAGAGGCATCTGTCTCAAATGCTACAACAGAAGAGGATGAACAGCCCTGGCCTCATATAAACAGCATGTTTCGTTTACACACAGTGCAAAAGAACAGCTTCAGAATGTGGTGTCTTCTCTGTCTGCCAAAACAGACAGACACTTCAGCATATACTGTATATACCAGAATACCTGGAAGAAACCTGCCAAGCACAGGGAAAACATGCAAACTCCGGGCACACAGACCCCTAGGCGGGAATCAAACCTAGACCCCAAGGTGATAATGCTAACCGCTAAGCCACCGTGCCACCAGGTTTGCTTTTCATTTCCATATATTAGTGTACAGTAGGTACTGCTCTATCTAGTAGCAAATAATCATTTCTTGTGTCATACTTTGATTGCATGTTCTTTGGTATAAATATTATTGAAATAAAGGAACAATTATTAACCCTAACAGATAAGGGACTACCTATGTGCTCTTTTTACCACCTCTGCCTTAACACAAGGGGTGTTCAATTCACACCTGCATGTTTGATTGTGCAGAATACCAGAACACAGTTATGAGAATAAAAACTCCCTTTATTTCTTAATATATAATCCCCTGCAGTCTCACGAATGCATTTATCCCAGCATTTTACTAGTGAGATCAATGTAGATAGTTTTCTCAAAGCTGACCTCTGGAAGTCCTTTAATGGCACGAGGGATGTGGTAATAACTCTCAGGCGAGTTCCTGTAATGTGCAAGCGCTGTTCATGAATAATTGCGTCTACAGTACATAGACAGATGCGTCTCTTCCGCAGGTTAGCGAGACGTTATCTGTTGATTTTCAAGGGTCAGGCGCTCCACTTGCTGAATGTTCCCAAGAATGACTGCAGTGGGCTCCAAGCCACCTCAACCCGGACTGTCCTTCACGGATGTACAGTCTTCTTAAAACTGTTTGCACCATTCAAATCATTTATTGAGTCTCATCAGTGTACTGTGCTAGAAGTCTTTTGACTGTGTGAATTGGTTTATCATTCACGAGAAAGTCCCAGTTTGACCTGAACACCGCACATACAAATAAAATTGCATGAACTGCGTGTTCCTCAGGGACTAATGACAAAGTGGTTCAAAGAGCCACAGTCAAGGTGTTCCTCTGTTCCCCCCTACCAAAGGATCAGGACTATTGTAATTTGCCTAGTGTAATAACACACTCATTGTTGATTGCTATATCACCATTGACCTGGTGGATGAATTTGAAATAAAGCAAATGGAGAATGATCTAAAGCCTACACTGGATCAACAGGAATCCTGTAGAAAGTGTTCCACATTTAGAATATCTGGGAGTCCAGATCATCAAAGATTTAAAGGTGCTGAGGTGGAGGGGAGATGGAGAAGGGGTCATTGGGAGCGATAAATCTGGCACATGTTAAAGTGCTTGACTCCACAGACTGTTAAGAAAAAGAGAAACAGTCAAAGAGGAAGCTTTGAAGAAAAAGAAATCATTTGAACAGACAAGGTCGAAGAGTCACGTTAACATTGTGAGACGTTTCAATGGTGGACAGACCTCAGGGAGTTGAAAGACTTGAAAAAGCAGGCAGAGTTTGTGTAACATTACTTCTGCTATTTCACACAAACTACTGTAGGAAGTAGGTCCGTTTCGTTTTGTCCTATTTGTCCTGATGATCGTAAAAACTAATCCCATATTGTTAGTAGGCAAGCAGGTAACATACTGTATGCATGTCAGGGAAGATAAAATGTCTAGCATGCAGACATTTAGATTGCTTTATAGTTTGCCAAGATATGCATTTGTTGTGATGTTAGCTACAGTACCGGGGTTGTCCTGAGTATTGCTGTCCTGATGGACCTTGTGTAAGGCAGTTTTTGCCTCTCTTTAAATAGCCTTGGTTACATTTTTGTGTTTTATGCTTTCAGGTCATTAGTGCCAGTGTCAATAATGATGTTACTGGTTTGAAATTGACTTTGTGATGAGCTCAAGTCCATTGCTGTTCCTGGGACACCACAGTTTGATAACTCTGTGTCCAGGAAACTAGTCTTCTTCATCTAAGATCTATTTTAGATATATATTTTTATTTTATGGTGACAAAGCTATATCACTGTAGTGTGTTGAGGATTTTGCAGGAAACTGTCTCTGTCTGGCTTTTGTTTGCTCTGTCTGGGAGCTTGTTGGATCTTTCTGGGTTTTTTTTATTCTTCTGGTTGGGAGCTTGGGAGCTGATTCTGATCTGGCCTTCTATCTAGTGGTTTGGATGGTTGTTGATTGGAGTTTCTGTAGCTGCTCCCTTAGGCTGATTAATTGTCTGGTCTCTGAGATGGAGCTCTTCCAGTAGTGAAGTGTTTTTCTGAGGCTCTAATGATTTTTTAGAAGCTGGTAAGGTTCTGCAGAAGTTGGATTGGTGAATGCCATCTCCTTGGGCATTATCAGCTCCAACACTTTTAGATTCGAGAGACCATTATCTCCAACTTGTGCTGTACTGTAATATAGAGAGCCCTGTGTCATCCTCAGTGTGGTCTCTGTATAACAGAAGATTAGTTGTGGTCATTTTGGCATCTGTTTTGAGTGAAATCCGCTTGGATTTCTGGGATTTCTCTCAGTAGCTTGTGTTTTAGACTAGTGTGAACATTCTGCAGTTTCTTTGGGTGGGATATGATATGGGGGTGTAGTTTTCTCACTATTGCATCAGCCACGGCTCACGCTTTGGTGTTAGACATGTTAGCAGTGAAGATCAACTTGATTATTTTCAAATGCTCTGTGGCCACTCTGTGTAGTTGGAGGTTTGTGTCTCTATATCTCAAACTGACAACTAGATATCCCATGGGCTATATGAGGAACATGTTTTTTTTTGGGGGGGGGGGATGGTAAAGAGAATTTTTTGGTGCTTGCACCTGTAAACTCTACAGACTGGTGTGTGTGTGATTCACTGAAGATCAGTACTTTTTGAAACACTCAAAGTAGTTCTTTGGGTACCTACATATGCCACAGTAAAGTTAGTGTGATCACAGACCTTTCCTCCATTCTGATGTTTTATGTGTATATTAACTCTTGACCACCATCAGCATGATTTTATGCACCGTGCTGCTACCACATGATTGGGTGATTGGATAACTGCATAAATAAGTAGATGTACAGGTGTCTTTAATAAAGTGGATGATGAGAGGGCACACACACGTACACTTCTGTGAGTTGGGTAACCATGTACAGTACAGTTGGTAATCATTGTAGTCATTTAAGGCTACAATTCCAGTGACAACCACTAGATGGCAGTCAATTACAAGGAACTGACTGATGTAAAAGATTAAAAATATTTAATACATACTTGATAAAATATTTAAATGCTAGTAGGTTATTCTTGATAATTATAATGATGGATTTTACTTTTTGCAACATAAAATATAATCTTAGTATTAAAATTTCAAACAGGTGGTAATTTAGATGAACACAATAAACCGAATATGGTACTTGCATATTTTTATCCTTGGACATATAAATGCATTTAAATACATTTTAAACTTTATTAATCATGTCACTTTAAACACTGATTTATGTTATTGCTGTCTTTATTATTTTATATTCACTATAAAATCTAAATCTTTGCTTACGTCTTGCCTGTGTCTCTCAATTTATGACACCAGATTGGTATTCTGAGAGTGCAGCTTTGCTAAAGTGAACTATGACAGTCTACTGTGAGCACAGAGTGGTCCAAATTGTTGTTGTTTTGTTGGATTCTACTATTAAAGGGTTGCCATAGCGAATGATTCAATCAGCACATTTAACTTGGCACAGGTTTTTACTCTGGACACCCTTCCTGACACAGCCCTCCTATTTTCATCCTGGCTCGGGACCAACATCCAGGATGCCTGGCTGGATTTGGGCATTGGCTGGGAATCAAGTCTTGGCCTTCTGCATGGCAGGTGAGAAACCTACCACTGAGCCACCAATGCCCCTACACATACTGTAGCATAATATTGCTCAGATTTTATTAAGAGATGACCACACCACCCATTACTATTCAATGTCTGTGGTGGACAATATAATTTTTGGTATATTAAAGCCACTCCTCTGCTAAAGAGAAAAAAAAACCCAAGAAATATTATTGTCAATTAGGAAGTCTAACACAATTTGCTGCAAAATAGAAATAAATAGGTGTATTTTTTTGTGTTTCTCATACTTTTAACTTATGTAAAATTGTAGCTGGACATTTTCAGTTGGATTGAGAGGGAAGTGATAGGATACTATCTTTACCTTTCAGATAAGATGACCCCTTTTGGTCCATTAGTTGAAAAAAAAAGAGTAAAAAAAAAGAACAATACATCGGAGCGTAAAAATTTAAAGAGACAAAGATTTTGAGGTATTAGTACTGATTTGTTCTTTATATGAAAATGATTTTCAGCCATAGTGATTAGCACGGTTACCTTGCACCTCCAGGGTCCGGGATCGATTCCCGGCCAGACTCGATTCCTGTCTCTATGTTCTCCCCGTGTTTGGTGGGTTTCCTCCCACAGTCTAAAGACCTGCAGGTTAGGCTAATTGATGTTCCCAAATTGCTTGTTGTGTGTGCCCTGTGATGGACTGGCACCAGGGTGTACCCCGCCTCGTGCCCTAAGTCTCCTGGGATAGGCTCCAGGGCCCCTGTGACCCTCAATACAGGATAAAGCGGTGTGATAAACAGTATAGATGATGAGTGAGTGAATTTCAGCCAGTTTGAGATTCAGCCAGAATAATATGTTAAGTTATGTACAGTATATGTGTACTTCATACCTGTTTTTATTTTAATTCTTACAATCCCTAGCCTCATTAACAAAACAACAAGATTTAACCAGATCCAACAACATGTTAATAAGGTCTCAATATAACCAGAAAAGATTTCGTCCTAGTGTTCTTCATTTTGTCCAAGAAAAGACAACATTTTTGGACAAAGCCGCATCTCAAACCTCAATATGCAACAAAAAATTCTGCTGGTTTAGTCATAATAACATCAATAATATTGAATAATATACAATGTTGGTTTCCTAGCTGTCATGCAATGCACTTTTATTATGGTTATGTCGTTTTCTGTTTTATGAGTTTTCCATAATACATACATCAGAATCACAGCAAGCTTCCTCCATACACATGTGGGAACAGAGCATAATGAATGAAGGAGTATAAGTAATGATTTTACTTATATAAAGACAGAAATATTGTTCCTAAATATGAGCGATATAAGATAATGGAAAATGTAAGCTGTGGAGCGTTGTAATATACACTATGTAGCTACCTACAAAGAATAACTGTCAATAATTTATTTGCAAAACTTTATAGCAAGTCTGATGCTCTTGTAACAGATGACTTTGCAAATCCCTCGCAAGTGATGTTAAAAAAAAATGCCAGGGTCAAACATCACAATACACAAGGTAATAATGCAAAGTAGAATGATAAAAAATACACAGGTGCACTGAATTTGCATTTGAATGTGGATTTGACAATGCATTTAAATGAAACAAAGGTAAGGGTATAAATTATTACATGTGCTAGTGTGTGAACAGGAAGTGGTGACATAATGGTGGAAGTATTTCCATATTTGGGACAGGAGGCCCTCTGCAGGCACAGAGCCACAATATCACTGGCAGTTGTACAGTATCTGTGTTCTTCAGTTTGCTTTTCATCATTTTGCTCTTTTGTCCATTCATGCTTTAATGGCTAGATGGATTTAGTTCCAGATGCATTTGAACCCGGATCAAAAGAAATACACCAAAATGCTCCAAGATCCCAGAGTTCATTTTAAACATTTAACTTTAAACACTTAATTTTAATCAGTCAATCTATAGAGCAAATGAAGGCATTTCTGTATGCTAATATTGGAACTGACTTTTTTTGCAGACATGTACTCGATCTACAGTAAGTGTTAAACCCCTCTTAAAGCACTTGCCTCACTTTAGAGAATGATAATAATTTAGGCTACATAAAGTACTGACATTCTTTGACTATATTTTAGTAATGAAAGTATTAGAAATATTGTTAAGAATAAATGTGTAAGGATATACACTGCTTGGTGCAAATAATGCCATTTGAATTAAAATAATCAAATCCTTAGATAAAGAGGCTATGTATGATTAGATAATTACAACAGTGGTTCATATGTTTCAACTGGCATCATTGCAATCAGCAGGTTCTCATTTCTTAAGCAACCATGTAAAAAGGCATATCCCATGGTCACATTATTGCCTTGGATCAAGCAAAGAAAACAACTAAGGAAATTGATGAAATTAGCGGACGCGCATAAGGGGAGTGCATGAAGTGATGCGCTTATCATGAATAATGGCCACTGCACAAGCCTCTGGAGGCAGTGTTATGATCTGGGGTTGCTTCAGTTGGTCAGGTCTAGACTCAGCAACGTTATGTGGCAATAAAATGAAGTCTAGGGGCAGTGGTAGCTTAGGGGGCTGAGGAATTTAGAAGGTTGGCGGTTTGAGCCCCAGCTCCACCAGATTGTCATTGTTGGGCCCCTGAGGAAGGCCCTTAACCCTATCTGCTCCAGTGGTGCTGCATCATGGCTGATCCTGTGCTGTGACCTCACTGTGCAGAAATGTATATTTGACTATTAAAGGCTTAACATAACTTAAAACAACTTAAGTCAGATGATGACCTGAATTACTAGGTTATCACATCAATTGAGTTTTACTTTCCTGATTGCACAGGGATATTTCATGATTCAAATTGTAAAAAAAGTGCTTCTGGATTGATGAATAATCATTTTCACACTTGACTAGGACACCACAGAGTGCTGACTTTAACCCTGTTGAAAGTCTTTGGGCAGTGCTGGAAACAAGAGCTTGCCACAATCGTATACATGTCTGGATGGAAATTAATTGCATATGTTTATCGACACAATGAACCAGGGAATCGCAGTGACCACAGCAGGCACTTCATAATTTCTTTTTGCAAGAGAGTGCATTTTGTTCTCCATATGCAAAATGTCAATATGTTTTCTTTTAAAAACATAATTAAACATAATAGACCACATAATAGTTTCCCAATTAAGCATTTTTCTTCATGGTAATGTTTTTTTTGTACAGACTTCAAAGCTATATTCAGCATTGCACAGTAGACAGAACAATTCCTGACATGAAGTGTTCCTGCATAAAAGGAAAATCTTTTAAAAGATTTGTACTTTTGCAGGTCAAGGGATCATCCATTCCCTGAACGAAAATTGCTACTAAAGAGTCGGCAAGAGAAGAAAACTCGTTTTATTTGTCAATTATTTGCCAATCATGGTAATTATTTAAATTTAAACTCATCTTTTCAGTGAGCATTACATCTGCACCTTGATAACTGCTATTGATTCTAGTGCTACTGTCACAAATGGAGCATAATTGCTTTAGTTCAATGGCTCGACCATTAACAAGTTAAAATGTCTTTTGAATAGAGCCAATGGGATAATTGATGCCATGCAACACTTAGAAGAAGGGATTTTCTCTGCCATTAATTCTCAATTTTCCAGAAATGTTCTACTGATATAAACACATTTCTCAATGTACTGCTTCTGGTTTCTGAGAGCTGTGAGGATTTTTCTGCTAGCACTTTATGAATCGGACAAAGTGTTTGATTTTATCTGTGTGCTGCTAGGAAGTCCTGCAAAGAACGCAGGCTAGCAAAGCATTAAAAGGGCAGAAGTTAATTTTCCACTGTTAACATCCCAGACTTTATCACGTTCAATCTGTCCCTCGGCCTTCCTTTAAGGACATTGACAGACTTTGAAAGCTGGATGCAGCTTTTGCAGCTTCTTTCCAAGGATTGCACAAGCCAACCTGAACAAAAAATGACACAAATTCAATGGTTAAGTTTATTGGTTATGTCATTCATGAATAATGCAATTGAATCATCCCTGCTGGTCTGTAATTTCATGAAGTCTGCATGGACAGTCTGGAAGTCTACATGACTCAGCAGCCACGGCTAAGGGTTACTGATCATAAGGTTGCAGGTTCAAGCCCCAGCACTGCCAGGCTGCTCCTGTTGGACTCGTGTGCAAGACCCTTAACTCTCTCTGCTCCTGGTATGTAACATCATTGCTGACCCTGTGCTTTGACGTTTTTTGGCCAGGCAGTTTAATTTACATCACAGCGAATCACTTACATAACCCAGCTTGTTAAAAAGATTGGCATCAAGCACAGAAAACAACCAAGGTTTGTAGGATATGAAAGTACTGGAATATTGTTAAGATCTCTCCAACACAATACTAAAACCTGGATGAAATACACAGTAAATATAAGTTGATATATTGCACAGTAAAAAAAAAAATCGCAGTAGAAAATTATATTTAAGATTATAGTAATAAAAGCTATGTTTAATAGTAAAAGTAAGAGCATTTCCACATGCACAATGCAACAAGAACTCACATGGGATAAAACAGGTGTGTCACCATAAGAAAAGGGCTTCAATTTGTTAGTTCGCATAAATATTAGACATTGGAGCAATGGAAAAATGTCAGCTGTTGTCAGCCAACATGTATTATAAATGTTGACATGGTGTACCTGAGACGTGGGTTGCGTAACTCCTCCATCTCTCCCTCTGTCTGACAGCTGCACTTTGTGCCTATCATTGCTGAATATTAATGGCATATGCTTGACTTCTTAATGCAGGAAATATTTTATACAGTAGAGATGTCATGACATTTCGTCTTGCAGCATTCTGTGTCGGATTGTAGTTGATCAAATCACTTACCCTTTTGCAGTAGTAGTAGTTATTCAGGTTATAAAAGCAAACAGGTAAAACTGAAGAAAAAGAAGCACACGTGGACAGGGGAAGATAACTGAAATGCTTCATAGACAGTAACTTAACCCCAGCATTTATTCTGGGATTCTGGCACTGGGGCACAATATACAGTAGATATGCTAAAACATATTTAAGCTTTTAAATCTTAAATGGGAGGCACGGTGGCATAGTGGTGGCATAAGATGCCCTGCTAAACATTTTTACCCTGTGTTTTGTATGTACCTCACCTCATGCCCAAAGTTGTGATCCTTATTTCACCTCTATAACTTGGTTTGTATGAAACCTGAATGTGGGTTGCTGTAGGGATTTCAGTAGGCTTCAGCCCCTGCATTCTGCATCAAATTATGGCAATTAGAACTTACAAATGCATATGATTGATAAAATGAATTGGGTCTGATAAAACTGGGTCTATTAGAAAAACAAAACCTGTTCTTCTTACTGTATACATGGTAGCTGACTTTGCACTATTAGTTAATCTGCAAGAATGTTAATGCTATGTTTTTCCTTCATTTGGAAAAACAATTTAAAAAATAACCTGAGGGGCTCTAAAGCTCGATTCCATAAGAGATGGGACTTTTAACTTTTATATACCCAGTCATTATCTTCTTTTAATGTTTAGAGCAGAGAGCATGCAGTCCATTGACCGGGTTATTGTCTTGTACTATTTCTGTTTCTTTCATTGTTAAACCCTTCGGCTTCCCTTTTTTTCTGAGTTTGTTGCTTTTGTATTATTGTTGTTGACTGGTTGCTTTGTATTTATTTCTTAAAATAAAGAAACTAACTATGAATCCTTGGTTGTGCCTGCATTCCTGCATTAATATTCAATTAAATTTTTATTCCTTGTGTTAATAAGCATATGTAAAAAAAATAATTTAGGCACTGCCAGTAGTGGTTAGCACTGTTGCCTTGCACCTCCAGGGTCCGGGTTCGATTCAGGCTCGATTCCCATCTCTGTGTGCATGCAGTTTGCATGTTCTCCCCGTGCTTGGTGGGTTTCCTCCGGGTACTCCGGTTTCCTCCCACAGTCCAAAGACATGCAGAGTAGGCTAACTGTTGTTCCCAAAATGCCCGGAGTGTGTGAGTGTGTGTGTGTGCCATGTGATGGATTGGCACCTTGTCCAGGGTGTACCCCACCTCGTGCCCTAAGCCTCGTGGGATAGGCTCCAGGCCCCCCGCGACCCGGTAAAATTTCATCTTCTCCAAGCTACTGTTTTTTTTCCTTTCTTTCCTTTCTATCTACACGTTAAACATCCAACTCAATCTTGCAGCAGTACCTAGATGCTGATTCAGATGAATACTTTTAACTTGCTGCTTGGATGATCTGCACTTTATTTTGTAAATTTTTTTTGCCGGCCTATACCATCGGCAGGCTGTTTTGTTTCAGGCAATCACAAGTTTTGCAGAAAAAGTTTTTGAGAGGTTCTTACTCAGAGTCTCACTCAGCCTGTTTTAACAAGTTGGTCCTAGTTTATTATTTTTTTTGGAGTACACTGTTCACAACTACAAATGAGTGTTGCTCGTTTTCCTTGCTGTGTGATGTTTGCACAATGCGGCATGTACACTCTTCTATCCTGCACGCTGTATATGATTTGCTCTGTAATCAATTTCTTAATCCCTTTAAGCGGTCCCTTGCCTGCTATCTAAATTTCACCTTTAATGTACACATCACTGGTTCACCATCACTAATTAAAAAGGCTAGGCTGTGGTCTCTGCTTCAGATGCAGTCTAATTTTTAAAATGGCTAATTGGTCTCAGTGGAATTGCTAGTAAAACTTTGCTAACTGTTTGAAGTTACAACATAAAATCACAGTCATTTTTTATAAGCTGATTTCTTCTGATATAATCTGTAAGTTATAACTTTGAAGTGCTAACACTGGAGACTCCTTCCAAAAATACTACATGACTGCCTTCTTACAAAAAACTTTACCACACTTTAAATGTTGTCTATTGTTAAGGAAAAATTTTTATAATAAAAAATATATTTTTTTCATGTTAAACTAATATTAGAATTGCAAAGAAGAAGATGAGCTTTACTGTGCAGTGTGATTTAAGTCCATTATTCTACTTCTGCCCACTAAGCCACTGACCATGGAATGGAGGCATCAAGAAACAGAGGCCACAATGTCCTTTGAACTGTGTTGGTTCAGAAAATTAAAGAACCCCTTCAGAGTAATGTTTCAGCCACTAGCTCAGTGAAAAGAACCTTCCTTATGGGTGTTGTTATCAGATTGGTGATGCTGGTGGCCTCTTGCCCTCCACAGCAGCTGTTCGTCCCACTGCAATTTCTCACTGTCAGAGTTTCTGCACTGCTGAACTTCTCTCCTCTACTCTAATCTAAACTCTTTAACTGAGCAGGATTGGAATCTCAAGCACAGGAATGAACTACATTGCCCTTTAAAATGTTCAGCAAGAGAATAATAGGGTTCAGTAATGGGTCTGGAGTGTCTTAACACACACCCTCCACAAAATGGTGTCAATTCCGAGTCCTGATATGAAAGTCAAGATGGGCTTTAATCAGTGTATTACTTCAACTCTTTTTTTTTTCCCCTCTCTATTACTTTATAGAGAGAATCAACGTAAAACTGACGGCAAGGGTAACCTGATTGCTAGGCAACATTACCAAAGCATCACAATCCATACTCATTCTTGTGGACAAGTAGAGACACCTGCTGTTCCTGTTGATGTATTTTGCAGGAGATAAGGGACGATTAGAGACAGTGAAGCTCATTGCTTTATGAAGCTTTTCAAACACAGTTTAATTGCTCCCACATGCACACTTAATGCCTAATTGCTTAGCACTGCTTAGCCAACATCCTTTTCTGGTTTAAGGATGGAGCTGTTCTTTTCCTCCTGAGTATTTAGGATTCAGGCCAAATGGTTTCAGTAGTGTGTGTGTGTGTGTGTGTGGTTGTATATATATCCTGATGTTCTCCATACCTTAACTTAATTTTGCACTCTATCAATAATGTTACTTTTTAAAATATATACTATATTCTATATGTGGAATCACGGTGGCTTAGTGGTTATCACTGTCCCCTTTGATTCTTGTCTCAGAGTCTGTGTGCATAGAGTTTACACGTTCTCTCATGCTTGGTGGGGTTCCTTCGGTTTCCTTCTACAGTCCAAAGACATGCAGATTAGAATAACTGTAGTTAGTCATGTAGTTCTTATGTTTTCATTTTATTTACTAAAACTTTTTACTTGGATTTATTTATACAGTTATTTCTGCTGTATAGGATTGTTCTCATCATTTGCATAGTTAATTTGCCTACCAAATCTTGTTCCATCTGTTTGCTTTGCCTCATTGCACCTATCACTTACAAGTTTGTGATTTTGTCCACTACAAGATATTTTTAACTTTCTTCAGAGATACCTATGTAACGAATTTATACATATCTACAAAGCTGTTTGTGAAAATGTAAATCGTTAAAAGCACTTTACATATAAAATTAAACTGCATTAAATTAAACTCATGTAAACAGTGGATCATGTAAAAAAATAATGCCACATATGGTACATGTGGAAAATATTAAATAAATAAAATAATAAACTAAATTATTAATGTGAGAATTGCCCCATGCCATTTTTTCATATGAAAATAGATTTCATAGAGGACAATGTTCTGAAGATGCTTGGAATAGAATAAAAACCAACAGAATGCACACATGCATATAATAATACATACATACATAAATAAATTAAATAAAAAATAAATAAGAATAAAAGGAATCCATTTTGGGATGGTTAGAGTAACTCCACATCATGTCATCGTCTATACTCATTTATCCTGTATACTTGGGATGGTCTGGAGCCCATCCCAGGAGAGTTAGGGCATGAGGCGGGGTACACCCCGGACAGGGTGTCAATCCATAACAGGACACATACAATCATTCACACACTCCTTTCAATTTGGGAATGCTAATTAGCCTACTTGGCATGTCTTCGGACTGTGGGAGGAAGCCAGAGAACCCGGAGGAAACCCACCAAGCACGGGGAGAACATTCAAACTCTATGCACACAGAGGCAGGAATCAAACCTGACCGGGAATCAAACCCGGACCCTGGAGGTGCAGGACGACAGTGCTAACCACTATGCCACCGTGCTGCATGCCCAGAATGTGAAGCTACAAAATAAAATTGAATTGGTTCTTGATCATGTCTTACAATTTAGAGGATAAATGTAAAAAAACATAGAATGCATCAAAATTATAGTCAGACAAATTTTCTATAATCTGTTCTCCAAATGCAAAAAAATTTAATTGTTCAAGCTTGCAGGTTTAATCAGCATCGTTGTAGCTAGACAGTTTATGGCTCTGTGGGTGAGCAGGCAAAGGACATTTGTCCTTTGCAGTGTTAGCTCATTAACGTCTGTATGATGGAGTGTGCAGCCTTGAAGTGGCTCAGATACATGAACAGCTGTGTTCATTCGGGCAGCTTCTTTCTTATTACATCACTGCCTCTGGCTCCCGGCTACAGATTTTGGTAAGCAAGGACATCTGTAAGTTTAAAGCTTTAAACGAAAGCATAAGTCATACTTATGCTATAGGTAACTGTTTAATACACTTCTGGGTATCCTTGTAATAACTCTCTAAGAATGAACAACATACAGTAATCTAGCATACAGCTTTAAAACCTACATCTAAAAAAAAACAACAGAAAAATGTGCAATTAGACAAGAGAGACATCGTTCTTCTTATTCTCAGCCTTTCTGTGGTTACAAGGTCATTTTGGTTCATATACCATTCTGATGTACAGACACTGTCCACTCCATAATGCCTCGTTTCCTCTCCCAATATTTGCAACATATCCTACAATTATAATGTTTCTGTACATCATATACACACTGTCTGTACTTACTTTGATGCTGTTTGTGTAAATTAGATTAGGTCTAATTACTGGTTATAAAACAAGATCTTGGAGGACACAGTGTGATGTGGGAAAAATATAACTCTGGCAACCATGTCATTAAATGTCCTGTCTGAAACTTCTTGCCCAATGAAAGTGTCCTAATGAACCTCTAGCAGTGCGTGGGTTAGGTTCCATTTTTGACCACTAGGTGGAATAATAACTTTATGGATCTGCTATAAATGTGATGTTGAGCATGTTGCCCTTTGATTGTGCAAGAAGGGTGAGGAAATCTGGTTAATATTAAAGAAATTTGTATTTAAAAAAAAATTATATGTATGGGATTTTGAATTATGAGTAACGATTAGAATTTAGGTTTATGAATAACTGATATACACTGCCCAGGTTAAAAAATATTTCACTGGATTACGTATATTTTCAATTATGGTGCTCATTCACCATGTCGCTCAGTAATGTTGCTCATTACTTTAACATCCTTATGCAACGTCATAACATTTATTCCTGTCTAGGATTGCATTAACTTTTGGCTGAGGTCTTGTATCGATGAAGAGAGAGTCAGACCAGTATGTAAAGTCTTTTACAGCTCATCCCAAAGACTTTCGAAATGATTAAGGTCAGGACTCTCTGTGCTGGCCAGTTCATGTGTGTAAATGATTCTTGAGAATCATGTAAATGTTCCGAGAACCACTCCTTCACAATTGTAGTCCTAAAATATACCGGTGTCATAAGGGAAGTAAAAAAACAACAACACAGAGATGTGATAACCTGGTCACTCTGTACATTCAGGTCATCAGCTGACTTTGTTTTATTGCCACATTGCATAACATAGACCTGCCCAGCTGAAGCAACTCCAGATCATAACTTGCAACAACATGCATGATGAGTATTTTGCTTTTTACCTTGACACGCCCATCACTCCGCAATAGGCTCAATCAGCAATCTGACCTTTTTACATTTACATTATACACATCTGAGTTAAGGGCCTTGCTCAAGGGCCCAACAGTGGCGACTTTGTGGTGCTGGGGTTTGAATCTCCAAAGTCAAATCTATTTGCTCCCTAGCAAGCTGAAGCCGTTTTTTTCGGATTAATCTCCTCAACAAGTGGTTTTCTTTTGTCCACACAGCTGTTTAGTCCCAATCCTTTGAGTTCTTGTCACATTTTGCAAGTGGAAATACTCTTATCTTCACTATTAAACATTGCTGTGATTTCTACTGACATTTTTTTTCATTATTAAGTTTCATCAAGCTTTTAAATTACCTCCCATAGCCATCAAGCTTCCATTGCCTCATTACAGTACATCAGCTCTACCAAACCATCCAAGTGAGTAATACTGAATTTTCAATTTATTTGTCATCTTATTTTGCATGTTATGAGATTCTCTATAATTTCAGAGCAGTTTTAATTAGTGGTGACAAAAAATGCCCACATTCTGCTTTGGCATGCTGAGAGAAGAGCGTCTGTTAATTCCTGCTCCACAGTTTACTTACTACAGAGCATTAGTGGATTCTGGCTTGTCAGTGACAGCGTGCTTTATTCAAAAGGAAGTGATAATGTGATGACAGGCAACCGGAAACGTCATCATGTAGTTTGCATGTATTTTGCAATTAATTTTTTACTCTCCTGTTTGTGCCGAACCTCTGCATGAGAAAAACAACAACAATAACAACAACCCTGTAGTTTCAGCTCTGCCTCTAACAAAATCCCCAAATGTGATAGACTTTATTTGGAGTTAATCAAGATCAGGCCTAACCAATTTTTCCAGACTTTGCTTTGGGATTGAAAATTAAGATGGTTTCAACCTTTTGGTCCAAGGATATTAAATATAAGAATTAGGTTATAGATTATTATCAATGCTGAAATTTTATTTCTTTCTACTGCAGCATTTCCTCTGAAGTTGTTTTCATTTTTGTGACAAATCTAATTTGTTCGTGATCTAGGCCGTTGGTTATGACAGGACACCCAAAGAATAAATGTATTTTATTGCAACAGCACTTTGATTCACCTTTAATAAATCAAGGAGCTCTGGGATCACTTAAACAAACAAACAAAAAAAAAGTGTGGCTCATCTGCGGATGCATGTCTACACACACAAAATTCAAAATTTTCCTCCAAAGAATTGTGCTACTTTTTGAATGTCAGTCCTCCATGCTAAATGTCAGGCAGCATTTGTTTCTGGAACTGAGAAGAAAACCATCTTGTCTATGCAGAATCAGCGTCTACTGTACAACAGTACCCACAACACCATGCGGAATTCATACATGTCCCCCAAGGCCTCCAGTTCCCCAGGACTTAAAATGACCAGCAATTTTTTCCAGGTTCGAACTAGTTCCTGTTTTTCTCCACTGTGCACTTTGCCTAGTGGAGTTTACACTGTTCATCGCTGTACATCACCTGACCTTTGCCTGTTCACTGACCTTCATTTTTGTCTTATATTTTGAATTTGCCTTCAAGCTTGCTTAATAAAGTGTATGTTTACCTGCATCTGGGTCCGTAGTTGCCGCCTGACAGAAACCATCCCTCTCGCTGCGGATTCAACTCACAGTGACTCACTATCTCCGGCCTAAGGAAAAAACGGTTCTATCTTAAAAATACCTGCATATTCCTGCAAGCTATAAGTACTCATAATATCACATCTAGCAACTTGTTTTCTTGCTACAGTACATGTGAAGGTAGCTTTCCATACCCTCATGTTAAAAATCATCTATATAAATAAATAAATAAAATAAATAAATGAAATAAATGAAATGAAAGGTTTTGTCTGTACATTGCCTGGTCAGACCTTTTTATTTCAATGATATCTTTACGTTTCATACATTGGAGGACCAGAAACCAGTCTCAGAAAATTTGCCTGTCTGCCTGTCTCTCTGTATGTCTGTATATCTGTATGTCTGTCCAGCCAACTTTTGTCACAGCATCATTCAAATCTGGCTAGGCAGAATGTAATGAAAATTGTGCAGTGCTTAGATATCTGCCTGAAGTTTAACCTGCACCATGAATTAAATCAAAATGTTGACTGAAGTAGATGTTATGAACAGTTAGTGCCGGATTTGGATTGAATAATCCACTTTAAAATAAGCTACTAATAAGCTACAGTACTTGCCCAATGTAAACAAACATCGCACTTATAAATATTAATTAGAAAAGCTAAACTGAATATTTTTTTACTGGGATTAGTTCATATTTTCACAGCTGAAATAAAAGCGCTGAAGTGATGTACAGTAAGTGAATTTTAATGCACTGGAGTCATTTTAAGACAAAACTACATTTTTATATGATCTTCTTTATCAGTTTCTCAACTGTGATTCACTCTTCGATTACCGAACAGGAACAGGTATTCAAAAGAAGTAAAACTTGGCGTAAAAAGAAAGCATAAGATACTCAACCTGACAAAAATGTATTTCCTTGTATTAATAAGTTAGGCAGAGAGTTCTGCTGTACAGAAAGACAGACAGACATGTATGTGGGTGTCAACCTGAAATAATAATATCACTGCTTACATTAAAGCTGATCAACTTATTTTTAACTTTAACCTTTTAACTATTTCTATAAACTGTTTAACCTTCAATGACAGGTACTTCAGCTAGTGTTAAATAAAATTACCATGTTGAGCTGCAGCTTAAATCAAAGCAGCTATATTCACTGTGATATTTTTAAAGAATGGTGTGAATGTGGAAAATGAGTGAACCGCATTGTAGAGCACGTTCTCCTATCCACGAATAGAAGTCTGTCTGGCGCTGATGGCCAGTGTCATAGACTCGCTCAGAGAGGTCGAGAGACACAGGAAAAAGCAGCAGTGTCAGATGCGGCATAGACCGAAAGCTGACACACTACATCTCAGAGTGGTTCATCTTCACAAGTGCTTGGACGTTTTTAAGCAGTCATACAGTGCAATAATTAATTTAACTTCTTGCAATTGTGGATTAAATTTTTTTTATTTTGGAGATTATGCTGTGGGCCAATGCATATACTGTACATTTATAGAGTATAAGTATTATGGAGGATAAAGGCTACGCCATACTTTTTACTTTTACTCCGCTTAAAAGTACAGCAAATATCTGTAATTTTTTTTTCCTCATGGCGTAGCATCTCCTAATCGTTTATAAAAAATTAAAGGCTACTGTGATCTAATACAAGCCCTGTACTTTTGATAGGTAAGTAATTTTGAAAGTGAGTACTTTTGTACTTTTACCCAGGTAGTAGTAAATGGAGAACTTTTACTTATTTGCCATTGAGAATCTTTTCTTTTATCAAGTATAGGGTTTGTGTACTTTGCCCACCTCCGTCTGCCACACATTGCCATGTTTCTCTTGGACTTTCAAAGACAATGTTAATTGCGCTGTCTATGTGAATAGTAAGTAAAGTAAAAATCTCAGCATTTGCTGTGTGACCTTCAGGGAAAACTTTAGATCCACTGGCACTCTAAATTCATTCAAGAGGAGCGTGTGGATTGGGAAGCTTATGAGGATACTTTCTAGTCAGGCCATGCTAGAACAGTATCAGACGCATCTCAATTTGACAGGACAGACTTAGGAGAGATTATGTTCCATGTTATATATTTGTGTTAGGTGCGCCCCTAGGAGAAGTGGAATTGTGGCAAAAAAAAAAACCCACTGGAACATGAAAAATCCAGCCGTTATGTTTTCCCCCTGCTGAATATTTACATCTGCATTTCCTGCTGATTTCCACATTCATGCACCATTTCATTTCAAGCTTTCCTGCTGTTTTAGAGTACTACTTCTACTTATCATGAAAAATTATGCTTGTCGTTGGGTGTTCACTGCTTCAATGTTTTTAATGATCTAACATTCTTTATTTTTGCTTCCCGTTAGCTAGTTAGTCGCAATTGTTGATGCAAGAGATCCGTCCCATTGAAACAAGCCGGATGAAAAATTGGATTAGGCATCCTTGCAATTTCTCAACAGCAACAAGAATTCCTCAGCTTGTTACCTGATATACATACATGAGTGACAATTATGAGAATTCCGTTCAGTTTGGTGAGCCTTCAATGTGATTATTTTCTAACATAATTAGCACATACCATGAACATACCATGGGAGTGCAATAGCATGTTGGTTGTATTCCACTATGGATGTGTGGAGCACATAGAACACATCGGCCAAAACATGATATTGGTGCTAAAACGTGTCTCACTCACAGTAGGTGAAAAAGTGAATTTTTAGATAGAATAATATAACACCATTTTTCATAATACGTAATGCTTCTTATCTCCTGATCCATGCTTCGTTTTTTTTTTTTTTTGTAAATATCCATACAGATTTATATTGTTATCAGCTAAAAAGAAAGACATTTGCTAAATACAATTTCGTGGCCTTTTATGTCTGTAGTGTCCGTAACTTTTTAAAAAAATTTAAATCTTTCATGATCTTTATTGCCATTCAGATGAAACCTTCCAATTTGGATTTCACATGAAAAGACATAAACCTGAAAAAGTGTATTATTCTAAAATGCAAAATTTGTTAAGATATTGATGCATGAATTTGACATGGTTACAGACACTACAGAATTTGTTTATTTATTTATTTATTGTTTTAATAATTTAGGTAAAAGAAAAACTATTTAAGTAACAAATTTTACATATACTTCTAGAAGCTTACACCAATGTTAGTATCAATACTCATAAAGATATAGGAATAATTAGCATTTTAAGTGATTATTGTTTGAAACAAGACAGTATATGGGCATTTTTGTCACATACAAAATCTTCTCTCCGAAACGTCTGAAGTTAGCAACTTGAATTTCTTAAGGAAGCGTGATTGGTCACTTCCATGTGGCATAAACGTAACTTCTTTGGGACACTCATTTTCTGTATTATATTTATAACATACCAAAAAAATACTGTGTTTTGGCCGCATCCATTATGCTTTTTTTTGTTGCAATTCAACAAGCATTATTTCATCATCAATAAAGGTTCCTAGTAGTCATGTTGCCCTAACAAAACAGCAATAACATAGACCTTTACTATGCAAGTAGAGACGTCTACCCCTGCGTGGATCTGACCCACATAAACATAAAAAATAAAAAACAATCAGTCTGCAACAGATGGTCCTTTAATAACGTGCAACCCAATATTATTTATGTCAAAGGTAAATCATTTATTATTATTATTATTATTTTTTTTTTGCAAATTACAATTTTTTAAATATAGTTGTTGATTTTTGTAAATCCAGGTTGCGCAGTGGGATGCTTGACAATAATATAAAAAAGGATGCAGCTGTCATTCAAATCCTCATCACTCTCAGCGGTGTAGGTGTACACACATGACATGTTTTACTAAAATATAACTCTTATGTCTAAGCTGAACTCCACTGAGCCATAACGAGAACTAAGTTGATAAAATTTGTAAGTGTATATTATTGCATATTAATAAATCAAATGTGTTCATTCATCTGATACACTTCAGATAAATCCCTATGTTATTATATATATTTCACTTATGCTTAAACGGTGTGTATAATGGTCTTAATGGTCATAATAGTGAATTTGGCACGGCAGATTACTTGGTAAGGAAGCCGCCGAGGCGTTCCAACCACTATTGAGGGCAGCAGTAGAAACTGAATGCTCGCTCACTGCTTTAGGGGGTGAAGTAAGAGTCTGTGATTTGATCGCTGAATTCTGTGCAATGTTGGCAAAATCAGCAGTAGAGCAAAAATGACATGTAGTGATGCTGAGATCAGTCAAACGCGAGTACATCCTGTCCTGGTGGACTGTCCGGCTCGGCAAGAGGGAGCAACAGTCTTGACCTGGACTTGTCAAAGCGCTCCACTCTTTTTTTTCTGCCAACATTTACAGAGAACTGGAACACCACTTCTGGGGTGCACACACCTCTGCTCTAAGTGTATAAGTTGTCTGCTTCGTGGCTAACTTTGTGGCAGAAGTGATAGATAACAAGGCACACAAGCTAAAAAGGAAACCCAACTGCTGTGAAGACATGAAATGTGATAATTAAGCAATATCACACGAGAAAGAGAGTACTGTTTTACTGAACATCAGAGCGGCTATATTCGGGTGCAGCCTGAATATATCACAGCTTTGTTGATATTTAGTACAACAGCAGAACCTCTCGTGTGAATTTGTTTAATTATGACATTTCTTACCAGAATTATGCAGCCAAGAGGTGAGGATTTACTTCATATTTCTGCTATAAAGTACCTGTTAACTTATGTGTTTCGGGGTTGAATCCCGATTAGTATTAAATGAAAAGTTAGAGTGCAATGTACAGTAGGCTGCACAATCCCTTGTTCCCCACAACAAGTAGTGCCCTTGACCAGGGGTTAGAGAGATTTGGGATTCAGCCTTGTGTAAGAAGCTAATAAGTTGTAAACAGAACAACACAGATTATTCAGAGGCAGTTTAGAACACCTTAAAAGCAATTCCTAATAGGCAAAGTGTTGTTTAAGATATAACGTTGCTGAAAATATAACGTTGCTGAAAGTGTTTGCATGACTGTTTCTGGATGAGGGTTTTGGCAGGCAGCTGCTCTCCCCTCTTTCCAGTACTGCAGACCGTACCGAACTACTTTCACCCATGTTGGCGATGACAGTGTAATTAACGATTGTAGAACACCTGTGACGCAGAGTGATACATACAGTATACAGTAGGTAAACAACCTAGTGCTGTTATGCTCTATTATCAGAACTCATGGAATGCCTCTTGCACAATCAGACCAATACCCAGATAGCTTTAAACAGCACACAAGTATGAGTAAATAATTATTATTCACATGCAAATCCAAGACTATAAATCACTTTCCATGGATGAACCTTTCAAAAGACCACTTTTGTTTTAGTCTATTTTTCCATCTTTGGCAGAGCAATATTACTCTAGTTTAGAGTCAGACTGTCAACTAGGGATCTTAGAGAGATGATAAGGCACAGCTCAGTTGTTGTTGAAGTGCTTGATTTTGTTTATTGATTTTACTGTGTCTTTATAATTCTCTTTTCAGTTCTTCTAAACAGCACTTCAGTATTGCTGCTGAACTTTGAACAAGCGAGAAATCTCTGTTTGAGGAAAACAATTTGGAAGCAATTCTGAAACCAAAAAACAGTTGGTTTCTTGTTCGGGCCAAATATTGCTGCTTGAGTGCCTCGAGTAAAAGTAATTTTGTTTTCTTTTGAAAATCTGCATAGAATAGTTAGTGATTAATAGCTCTACACACAAAAAGAGTTTGTTATTTGCAATAATTAAGAAAATAACCAGAAAAAGCATGTATTTACCCAGCATACTAGATTAATTATACAAATGACCTGTGAATGCCTGGCTAATAGATTTATTTATTTTTTGTTCTTAATAAATGTATCTTTATTTGGCCTTCATTCTAGTAAAAAAAAAAAAGAAAAAGCCTCAAGCTAAAACAAACATCTCATTAAGTACCCAGCTGTGCATGTTACACATATAGACGCTCAAAGAACCACATGTACTATTAAAATTATTTATGTTTTAAATGTTATATGCAATGTGTGCATTGCGACTAGACTCTTTATTTTCTCTTACCATTTTCTCTGGAATTGTAAATATGACCAGTCTGGATGTATCTAGAGAATTGACATGGATATGAGAATTTTCTGTAAATAATATCAGGGAAAAATTTATAGGAGATCTGTCTGACTTATATTTGAGTGGTTTGAGTGGTTGATTTGTAGAGTTAAATAATCTGCCAGAAACGTATTTGTCAAATTACAAACCAAGTAAGTGTTGTGTAAAGGGTTGTGTACTGTAAATTTAAGTGACTGAATGGACACTTCAGGAGACATGAAGGCTTAAAAAAAAGTGGAGAAAAACAGGTGAACAATATTCATTAATTAGACCGCCAGCAAGTGTAAGCTCGAGTTACTGTCATGGACATGCCAGGCTCCGCCCCCAATCAATGCTCCCAATCTCCTGAATTCTAATCACACACACCTGAACCTCATCACCAACACATATAAATACACCTCACTTCCCTTCACCCGGCGTCTGGTCTCAACTACAGACAATGACTCTATGTGTTACCTGCATCAAGCGATCGTCCCTCTCCGTGTCTCCTCGTCTTTGTGTCTCCTCGTCCCTGCGTCTCCTTGATCTTTCTAGGCTCCGTGTCCTGTTTTCCAGTTCCACTGTTCCTGATTCTCCGCCCACCAGCTCCAGCACCATATCAGCTAAGACAGTTATCATTCATTGTTAATAAAACGTTCGGGTTTTCGCTATCCCTGTTTGTAGAGTCTGTCGATCTGTAACAGTTACCCAGTCTCACATGCTTTTGCCTGGAATCCTAATTATTAGCTACAGCGACTTGACCTGAAAGTATTATACCAAGCTATTACAAGCTATATAGCGTTAATCCAGTCTAACACAAACACCAGTATTTACTATTATTGCTGAAATACACTGGAGGTATATTCACCCGAGACTTCACATTTAAGCCTCCAAACTGAGTGCTGAAGTGCAGCACTTTAGACAGCCATGTAAAAGTGACGAGTCCCTGTAGGCTCGTTGTTTTCTTTGCTCAGGCTGCAGTTTAAAAAGAAAAAAAAAAAGAAAAAAAAGAGATGATATACAGATGACCAACAAGGACATAGGATGTGCTCTAATAGGAACAGTGCATCAGAAAATGTTATATTATCAACATGTTACATTCAGGCTTTGCTTGAAGGTCTAATGTGTGTTTTTCATAATGAAAGCAGCCTTTTCATTTTATATTTGATTCGTTCAGGAGGAAAGTCAGAAACAGAAATATGTAAAGAGTTGAAGGCTAATGCATATTTATGTGCTAGTGCAATTATTTACAGTATGGTGAATTTACTGCTTCAGTCCACTTAACAGCTGAATAAGGTCAGCGTGACTTGAAAAAAGTCTGTAATACAGTAGTAACAGAAGTCGCGGAGTCTCCTAGTCCTCCTGATGGCACTGTTGGAATGTATAGAATAGATAGTCATTGACATCACTTCTCGGCACCTTTATACTTTTCTTACTGTAATCTTGATCATTGAGATGGTTACAGAAAAAAACCCCAAAAATCAGGGTTAGACTAGACAGTAGCGTGTGTATAGCTATTAGTCTTGTGTTCATGATGTTGGCCAGTGGATATGTAAGTTTATTATCCAGAAAAATATGACAAATAAAAAAACAAAACACACTTTATGCATTATTATTATTTATTTATTTATTTATTTATTATTATTATTATTTTTTTTTTTTATGTTCTCCGTCCTCCATCCATGTCTATCCTTGGTGGGTTTCTTCCGGGTACTCCACATCCCTCCACACTCCAAAGACATGAACTTGTAGGCTGGAATTTTCAAATTGCCTGTAGTGTATACAGTAGGTGAATGTGTAAACGTGTGGGATGCAAGAGAATTTGCAAATCATTTGTTAATTAATTTTTTCAACATCAAACCAAAAATAATTTTAAAAACCCACTTGTTTTTTTCTATGTCTTTTTCTAATACAAAATTCTAATTTAGTGCACAAATTAAAAACAACAAAAAATGGATAAGCACCCACATTTCTTATTCTTTAGATACAAGTGGCATGAACCCGAAAGTTGTTACTTGTTTCTTCATGTGTTGTGCTGGAGAATGTTTTTTTTTTTTTTTCCCTTTTCTTTTTTCCCCAGAATTTCGTGCCATTTAAGGAAGCTAAACGTTCCCCTCTGAGTAACTGCACTTAAACTGGCCTGAAAGAAAGGTTAATCAGCAGCACAAGGCTTTTAGAGGCAAGGCTTTTAGACAGTGCTGAAAATGAAAAACTAGCTTCTGTGAGCTTTACACGAGCAAAACATCTTTCTGCACAAAATGATCATTTTAGATAAATCAATTACAAAAGAACACACACCAATGTTCAATCTATGAGTATACAAGATAAACTTTTAAGGTATTAACCCCAAGAATTGACCAATAATAATAATAATAATAATAATAATAATAATAATAACATTAATAATAAATAAATAAATACATTTCTATAATTATTATTATGATCAAGCAAAAACATCTGGGTCATGGAACCAGTGTTAAAAACAAAAAGTAATGTAAGTGCACAAAATCGTAAATTGAAAAACAAACCATTATCTTTTTTTTAAAAAAAATATTAATTGAAATAAATTTTATATTTTATTTTAATTAAATACAGGGTAAGTCAAAAACAATGCACAGACTTTAGAAAAAGAAAAACTCATATAAATATTTTAACACAAAATTTATTGCTACACGATATATGATAATATTATTAATATTATATATATTATTAATAATATACTGTACATTTAAAAAAAATTCTGAAGTGTGTATACACAATGTATAAATATTAATGTATATAAAAATGCATTACTATTAAATAGATTTTTATTTAATATTAACTATATTTAATATACTTTTTTTTTTGGTCTTATGTCAAAAAAAAATATTAATGAACGATACACAAAAAGACACTGAATACATGGTGTTCTTACAACTTTGTCCTTGGATGCAATGTCACATTACCTATGTTGTAAATCCTTACTTAATAGTCTGTTAATCTGATTATTAGCTCATTTTGAATAAAGTAAACTGCATATGCCTATTTTCTTGACAGTTTCTATGACATGACACATTTCTAGGAATTGAATTGTTAATCAGCGCCGGTTGCAATAGGACTTGAGGTTGATGTACAAAAGTACAATATGGCCACAGCTTTTAAAATCCCCACTCTAACCTTTATCGTACTGGAAACAGTGGGAAATACTGAGTGCACTATTAATCACTGGGCATGCTTATTAATCACTGCAGCTATTAACAACGCATGCTTGGTTAACGAACCTCATCACATGGATCAATGAAGCAATTAAACCCAGAATAAAGAACGAAGGAGAAGGCATGGGACTGCGTCTGTCTCTGTGGCTGAGAAAAGTGCAGTATGGTGTTTATCGATCTCGTATTCACCTTGTATAGGTGTAGGATCATTTCCTTTACTCAGTGCAGAAACAGACTCTGAGTCAGCAGCCTTAACTGGGATCCATTTATCTGGAGGCAGAGGAGATTCAGTACTTACCTGTTTCTACACTGTACTCAAGTTTAATGCATCGTCTCGAAACATAAGCTGGTTCCTTAAATTGTGCATAGAGAAAAAATATTACGAAGCAATTTGAGACTGTTTAGCTGAGTCCACAAATGTGCAGAATTATTGTCTGATGCAGGGGACCCATCCAACTCTCCCATGGCCTATTGTGGTCTTTAAAGCCATGCAAATGCACCAGGCCCAAGAGATCAGGGGCTTTTTGCTGGCCACAAGCTGTTGGCTGACTAAATGAATAAACACATTCTTTGTTTTGTTTTATGGATACTGAAGAGAGAACACATCAGAGAGCTAATAATGGGTCCTGGAATCCTCATATCCCACATATTACCATAGCAGCAACGGTTATTGTCGTAGTGTCATCGTCTTAGTGTTTCATTTATTTTTGCAGTTGCGCATTTTTATAGAAATGATATACTGAATAAGCACCTGATCATTCATGGTCATATTTTTTATTGCACTACAGTAAAATTCTTCAGAAACCCAGGTTTAATCATTTATTATCACTATTTACAATCTGTCTAGTTTAAGAGACGTCCAAGATGAAGAAGTTTCTATTGCAGATGGCATCCTAGAGTGTTTGTCCAGATTTGTGCAGAATGTGATGTACCTGCCAGGATCTAAATTAGCAGCCCAGTCAGGAGAGAGCGATCCTGCTGCTGGACGAGAATCTGCCCAGTGTGTTCTGAGTTGTCTGGCTTCTGACAAGTCCTCCAGCTGCATCGTATCTGCTAGACTTGCTAAACTTCTCTCTTCTTGGTGCTATTTCATGGCTTTGTTTAGATGAATTTTCAAATAGCCATTTTTACCCTTGCTACTTTGCACAACTGACTACAAATCAGTTTTTCTGCTAATAAAAATAAAACTATATGAAAATATTGTGAAAGCATGTTGTATAGCTTACTCTCTAACCTTTGTTTGGCTGTTGGGTCTTGTTTGTATATGCAGTGAGACTTGTGATGAAATTTATTGTAAATAAAGTCAAAAAAACGACTGACATTTACAAAACTCTTCAGGGTCATGAGACTCCTAATGAATGGTGCAAATATTTTATGATCCCGATCCCATTCGAGGTGACTCTGAGCCCACTGCAGTTATACCCTTAGACATTCAGTGAGTGAAACATTTGACAATTGAAAACGACGGATGATTTGCCGCCAAGGCAGCACGGTGGTGTAGTGGTTAGCACTGTCACCTTGCACCTCCAGGGACCGGATTCGATTCCCACCTCGGGGTCTGCGTGCATGGAGTTTGCATGTTCTCTCAATGCTTGGTGTCTTTCCCCTGGGTACTTTGGTTTCCTCCCACCGTCCAAAGAAACGCAGATTAGGTTAATTGGCGTTCCCAAATTGCCTGTAGTGTGTAAATGAGGGTATAAACGTGTGTTCTGCGATGGATTAGCACGCCATCCAGGGTGTACCCCTAAGTCTCCTGGGATAGGCTTCAGCCCCCGTGACCCTGTATACAGGATAAAGTGGTATAGATGGTAAGTGAGTGAGTGAGTGAACTTGCCGCCAAATTTGCGGCAACAAAAGACGCATCTGTCTGTGGGAACTGTACAAACAATCATTCACCAACACCACAAACTCAGCTGGGAGTTATTGCCACATCCCTCATGGGATTACTGTACATTATATTATATAATTAGGAAGCATCTTGGAGTTTTTATTTGTCTCATGTTCTAGCTAATGAATTGCTCCAAGCCATTTCCATTAACTTGAGATTAATTAGGATTAATTAGCACACACAGGTCCTACATGGAAATGGCTAGAAAAAAATCATAAAAAAACACTTCCTACTGTCTAAAACACTATATGATCAAAAGTGTGCAGACACCTGACCATCACAACTATACGTGGTAAATTTAAATTGTTGCCACACAACTATGTAGAATATATTTATATGCTCTAGCTTTACGAATTCCCTTCTCTATGACACAAAGCAAGCTCCATGAAACCTGGCACACCAAGGTTGAAGATGAAGAATTCAAGTATTCTACACGAATTCCTGACCGCAACCTCACTGAACACCTATGGGATGAACTGGAACAGTGACTGCATGCCAGGTCTCCATTCCCTGCATCACTTCCTGACCTCACTAATGCTTATGCGTCTGAATGAAGACAAATCCTCACAGCTCCAGTGGAAAGGTTTTTGCAGAAGAGTAGAGGTTATAATAACAGCAAAGGAGAACTAAGAAGAACTGGAATGGGATATTCAAATAGTGCTTATTGATGTGATGGTCGGGTGTCCGCAAACTTTTTATTAAGAAAGATAAGTCACACCTGCCTATCTTTATTAATAACCAACTTGAAATCTTTCTTTGTCCTAGAAAGGCGTTTGGAATTTGGCCATTCCTACAACATCAGGTCGTGTTTTAGTTTGAACACCTCACATCGATGTCTGCACAGAACTGCCTCACAAAAATGCTGGGATTTTGGTCTCTATGTTGGTTTTAATTTGTTTTTGGAGTGCAGTTTGTTTTTGATGTTTAGGTCAATTTAGTTTAATTCATGACACTAGTGAGTATTGATGGGACGATCATTGATTATAGTTGATTTACTCTGCATCTCTAACAGTCACTTATGAAAAAATGGCAATTGATTTTAATTGTTTAAAATTCCTTAAACAGGCCATTTTCTTTTCTGCACACCCGGACAACTGCTGTGCAGCACAATGTGAAAAACACGATTGTAAGTATTCACAGTAATCGGCATTATATGCCCATGCATGAGAACAAAATTTCAAAGTTATGGTGTATTTATTAAAAATCTATATGGCTAGTTCTTGGTTAACCATACTACTGGTTTTGATTGACAGACTTGAAAAAACCCAAACCATCAAAGATGTATTGTACTTGGTCTCTGAGTAGCACAGTGGTAAAGTGGTAAAGTACTCGCCCCATCATCCTGAGATTGCGAGTTCAATTTCCCGGGTGATTCTGTAGCCGATAGCTGATTGGTCGAGCTCTCTCAGAGGGAAGGGATGGGAGGCTCTCATATCAATTGAAGCTCTAAGCGTTTGTGAGTTCACGCAAGTGAAAGAAGTCCATAGGTGCTCACAATCGTGTGTACCCTAATAATGGATTTGATTTGGCTATGACAAAATTATGGAGAAAAAAGGGGAAATCCATCGAAAAATAATAATAAAATAAATAAATTAATTAAGAGAGAAGGGAGAAAGTTTAGATGCCAAGTTAAAAACTAGTACTACCCTATTCATTTAAAAAAATCTCACACTTAACTCATAATAACCCTTGTAAGTTAATTTGTCTGATTGAGTAAATCGTATCAATTTGAAGCCATTTATAGTTTTCTGATGCTAGAATTACAGTTTAGCGTTGACACTGGGTCAGACTGAGCTCTGCGCACCAATTAAATACCCACAGATGACCTTTCATGATCCAGGTTTGACATGGGAATGCAGAAGATATCAATTTTGCATGCAGCGGTCCTGTATACCATCATCTCTTTAAAACCGTGTTTATCTGAACAAAGATCAACTAGGTGAAAGTTAGACAGAATTTGTTTAGAGATCAGTTAGCCGTAAGCATTATATTTCAGATAATTCCTAAGGCATGATTGTTGTGGACTTTGTAATGCAATAAGCTGATACGTAAAAGGTCAGGGTGCTCTGTCAGGAAAGTTGTAAGCCTAATGGATTCGTGCTTAATCTGATCACTGTCAAATAGATGCAGTTTGGATAGAAGTGTGGGGTTATTTTGCAAATCGCAGGCTGATAAATCCAAAGGGCAGGGTGGTTTTCAAACCATGGAAGAGGCAATGAGACAGCGGTTTAGTGCAGACAAGGTAATCTCGTTTACTATGTACTGTACAGTCTATGTCTTTTTGTCAGATGTTACAAATATGCTTGAGGATAATTACAAGAGTTTCATAAGTGTCAATGGGTTTTATTGACAGTTACATAAAGTTTAAATGTGAACCCTTCTTTTTCAAGACTTCTGCAATTTACCCAGGCCTGCTGTCAATCAACTTCTGGGCCACATCCTGACTGATAGCAGTCCATTCTTGTATTATGAACGCTTGAAGTTTGTCACAATCTGTGGGTTTTTGTTTGTATGCCCGCATATAGAGGATTGTACACTCTCAATAGGATTAAGGTCTGGGAAGTTTCTTGGCCATGGACCTAAATTCTTTATGTTTTGTTCCCCAAACTACTAGTCATCACTTTTGCCTTATAGCAAGGGGCTCCATCATGCTGGAAAAGACATTGGTTGTCACCAAACTGTTCTTTGGATGGTTGGGAGAAGTTCCTCTTGGATGATGTTGTTGTACCATTCTTTATTCATGGCTGTGTTCTTAGGCAAATTGTAAGTGAGCCCACTCCCTTAGCTGAGAAGCAACCACACACATGAATGGTCACAGGACGTTTTACTCTTGCCCCAACAGGACTAATGGTAGCACACCTTTTCTTCATGGACAGGCCTTTTTCTGGATGCCCCAAACAATCGGAAAGGGGATTCATCAGAGAAAAATACTTTACCCCAGTCCTCAGCAGTCCAATCAATATATCTTTCGCAGAATATCCGTCTGTCCCTGATGTTTTTCCTGGAGGGATGTGGTTTCTTTGCTGCCCTTCTTGAAGTGTATGGAGGTGAGTGCTACCATCAGTCCTGTGTCTTACTGTGTTACTGCCAAAAGTAAAGCACCCTGAGAACGTAATATTGACTTTATGCATACAGGTAATGTAATTCTCAATAAAAGACTTTGACACTTGTAATTATACTTCATTATACCATAGTAACATCTGACAAAAAGATCTGAAGGCACTGAATCAGCAGACTGTGTGAAAATGAATATTTGTGTCATTCTCAAAACATTTGGCCACGCCTGTGCTAGTTTCCAAAAACTGGAAAAGAAAAAAAAAATCCTTTTTGTTCATTTTTGTATTGTGACCTCATATAAGAAGAGCCCCTCCGCCAGAGTGTTGCTCAGCTTTGCGGTAGGATATGAAAAATGGTATGAAAAAAGGTTATTTCAGCGGAAGGATTATCACACATGCTTTAGGGAAGCTCTGAGACCTGTGTTAAATTTAACTGTGTTAAAGAAATAGAAAATATGGGACCTTAAATGAAAAAATAACAAGTAGGACTGATTGTAAGGTACTGTAACCATAAAGCTGTTTCTCTACTTCTGGTCTCCTAGTCTTGCTGATGAACTGGCTTGTAAAAGCTCCTTCAAATTCCAGTTCCTCATACCAGACTGATTATAAGGCATAACTTTCAGCAGAGTCGAAAACTTAAGGCACCAATAAAGTTACAAAGCTCCATGGCCCTTGGAAGGATTTGAGGTCACTGTTAGGTGCGTGACAGCATCAGTGTATCTAATTAAACCCAGCCCACCTGCTGTGACTCTAATTAATGGTGATGAAGCTGCTGATTAACGCAGTAGAGACTAATTAAGAGGTGTTTTTTTTTTAATGATGAGGCGTATGGCCCGTTGACAGATAAGTGAGCTGCCTCTATTAAAAAGAGCTACGACTCTGGGGCTGCTTAAAAAGTTTTAGCTCTTAGCAAACATATCGTAAAGAAATGCAGGTGAACATTGATTGCTTGCAAAATGTTCCTTCCTGCATCATCCTTAAATCAGTTGTCAGAAAATCATGTGTTTACAGGAATAACCTTTACATTTCATGTTCGTTTATCTCTGCTTGTGTGGGTATTAAATCCCTCATTGCGCAGAATGAATAATGAAGTGTTAATAAGGGGCAAGTCAGCATGTTGCCTATGCGGTGCTGGATTTCTATCATGATGTACCATGTCTCCATGCGGCCCTATTTATCATATAAGAAAAGAACCTGCTGTACTGTCCCTGACCTACTGTCTCCGTCTCATCTAAAGCTGAAAGCAGAAGAAGCACTCAAGTGCAGTTCCGCATTGATGAGTCTGTTTGATAAGAACTTAACTCTGTGTCGAAAACTCAGATGCTGTTTATCTCAGACAAGAATTACATGGACTGTAGCATTAGAGCTCAAGCCAGCCAGTGTGGAGGGAAATGAAATTTTCTTCCAGGAGGTCACTGTGACAGCATTTACCTAAATTTAAAATAAAATTCTTATAACAGCATGACATCAGTGATGACATCTATGATGACGTCGTGAATGTTTTCCTTTTTTCATATAACGGTTTTAGATACAAGTCCCTGCTTTAATTGTTACTATAATTACTTACTAAATCAAACACGTTGATATAAATCTGGGACTTTTGATTGTGCAGAATAACATAACAAAGTTACAGAAGTAAAAACTCCCTTTATTTCTCTATATAATTTTTCTGTTACACTAATGCAGTCATCCCAGCGTTTCACTAGTGTTTGGATACCATCAAGGTATGAAGTTTCCTCTGAGCCTTCTTCCCAGGAACGCCTTTAATTTTTTTAGCGGAGTTCTTGTAATATGCAAGTGGTGTTTGTAAGTGATTATGTGAGTAATTGCCGAAGGCAGATGTGTCTCTTCTGCAAGTAATCTTTTGATTTTCAAGAATCAGACATTCTACTTCCTTGTGGGATCCTGGTCCCCTCAGCCAGGATCATCATTCATGGATGTTCAGCCTTCTTTCCATTATTCACTATGATGCTAATGATTATACTGTTCTTGAATTCTTCTGTAAATGTAAACCGGTTTTTCACGTATTCATTCATTGAAATCACAAGTCCTAGTTAGACCTGAATGCTCCTTGTACTAAAAAACAACACAAATATGTATTTCTGGACAAGACACACTGTGTGCTATACTACTACTGCACATTTTACATTTCAACATCCATTCATTATTTATACAGTACGCCTTATCCTGTGTAAGGTCATGAGAGCAGGGGAGTCAGGGTTTGGGGTTGTGTCCTGGGACCCCATGGCACAAGGTCAGTTGGATGGGGCACCCAACCAATGCAGTGCATGAGCACACACTCCTCAATCAAAGGGAGAACATGCAAACTCCATGCACGGAGACCAGCGGTGAGATTCGACCCCTCAACCATGGAGGTGCGAGGTCACAGTTCTAATTACTAAGCCACCATTGTGCCAATCTCAAGAGCTTGTTTAATAATTGAAAATAAAATTTTTGAACATATAAAAAAGATATGCGATTTAAAGTATTTGTGAATCCAGGTAACGTGACTGATAACAGAATTCAAACTTGCTAAATAATATGGACAAAATGTCAAACGCATTGTTGCAACATCTCACCAATAGATGAACACTGCATAATACTTATTAAATATTATATACTTATATAATTCTTAGAAACATAATTTTGCTAATGTTGCATAGACGTAGTGTATGTGTGTACAATATCTGGGAAAGACTGTCTTTATACTGTACCACCAACTCGAAAGACCTACAGCTTGTTTTCTTTTATGTTTGAGACACTTTATGATGGTATCAGGAAACTGTCTGTTAAATTGGACAATTTAATGCCAGAAAATGTGATCTCTGCAGATTTAAGGGCTGTTTAACTCAGCAGGCAATAAATCTCTCTCCCCTCCATCAGCTTTGCATATGAAAAAAAAAAAATCTTGCTTAGCATAGCTTTTCACACCGCTAGGGAAAAAATGTCCTCTTGAAAATGCTAAATAATTGACCACATATAAAATAGAACGGTCCCCATGAACAGATTTAAACTAAAGTTTTTTTTTTTATGTGTTTAAGGTTTAACTATGTTTTCCAACACACACCAATGAGGATTTGGTGGTTTCTTGGCCTTGACAAGCTAGCGTATGACAGTTTAAATTATGAGGCTAGAATCATGATGAGAGTATGAGTTAGTGATGCTAAAATACCCAACCCGCGGGTCCCGCTTTTATGAAATTATTTGGCCCGCCCCAGCCTGCCCCGCACCACTGTATCTATTTTTACAACCCGC
>JAQMYJ010000019.1:17474770-17486400 GCA_030014305.1 Clarias laeviceps | reverse complement strand
CCCGCAAATAAAGTGACAATTTCTTTACCCGCCCCAACCCGACCCGCGGGTTACCAGACGACCCGCGCATCACTAGTATGAGTGTCTCCGCTTCTCATTAATGCTCTCCCACCAGAGAGAAGACGTAATTGCAGGCATGTGTTTTTTTTATACAAATCAAACAACCAAAAAAAAATTAACACGTTGAGAGAACAGGAAAAGGTCAGGCGAAGAGCAAATAGGCATGAATAGGTCTAGACAGCTTTGTAAACAGAAAAGACAAGGCAGGGTCAAACACATTATGGAAAAATAACAAATAGCTTATTAACGACTGAAGATACAGGGAGGATACCTCACAGTGTTTGTGTGTAAATTCATTATGAGGTGATCCAGAGTGTTTGTGCTTAGAGTAGGAGTCTTTATGTTTGTAGTTTTCCCTGATGTACAGGCTGGGTGAAATTTAACAAGACAATATTTGATGGCTATAGGACTTGTAGTATCACTGGAGTCATGATGAGAACAGTCTATAAATAGACGATAGTAAATATGATTTCATATTTAGACCAGCACTTTCCCGGACGTTGCCCCAGGACGAGGCAGACCTCATGAATGGCCTCCGAGAAGTCCAGATCTCACTCCAAATTATTTTGTCCTGTGTGGAGCTACGCAAAGGAGGAGGTGTACAGGACAAAGCCTCGCACACTGGAGGACTTGGAGGCATGGATTCAGGAGGTCCTTAGCATATCCTTCCCCAATATCCCAATAACTTCTATCAGAAGATTGTGAATTGGCAATGGGTTTGGTTTCAATCCCATTGTGGTATTAGATGTTCAAAATTTCTCTTCAAATCACAGTTGAATGTGTTTTTTTGTGCAGACAGTGTACTAATTCATCTTACATGCATATACTCTCGCCACTCACGTCATTAGAGATGCTATATTTACTGATGTGAAGGTGTTAATGATAATCTGTCACCTGTACTATTTTTTGTTATTGCATTTTTTTCTGACCTTAGGGTAAGGTTAAAATGCTGAAGTGTGTAAGATATAGACAAGCATATTAATACCACAGTACCTATAGTGTTGCAGGTTATGAAAATTCATTAGCAGTATGTGGTTCAGGTGTTTTAGGTAGTGTTAGCGTGTGCATGTTTGATTCCATTTTAAACACTTACTCAAGACAAAACCCACGTGTAACTATAAATTAAAGTCTTGTATGCAGTATGTATTATGGTTGTGTTTTTATATATACAGTAACACAGTGAAGCCAAATGCCATGGTTCACTTAAAAAGGATACGACCAACTACACAGTACAATTTAACCAATTTAATACACACCAAATATGAAAGAGAGAGAGAAAGAGAGAGAGAGATTTTTATTTAAACCAGTAAAGTTATGGAATAACCTTCCAATTAATGCTCGGGACCCAGAGAGAGTCTGAGTCTAGGGGACTCATGGATGTAGAGTTCTATGGTGAACTGGTATGTTTGGATGCTGTCATCTGTACTTATTGATCACTCAGATTTGTTGACTGTGAAGTCACAGACCTCATGTCTGTATTTCCTTCTGGCTCTTCTTTTTAGTTATGCTGTCAGAGTTAGTCCTGCCAGAGTCCCTGCTTGCATTCTGCACTAAATATACATTCACCTAATACATTACGTGACTGTGACCATACCTTCCTGTTATGTCTTCATCTCTTCTCTTTTCTTCTCTTTTCTCTCTCTCCCTCTCTCTGTCTCTCTTGTCGAGACACACATATCGCTCCTGAGCTCCCAGTTATCCAGACCCCCCCTCTGCCTCTGCTTCAGGTTGGAGATCTCACCTCATGGAGGTCTGTGTGGTCTGCTTGGGATGCATGTGGTGACTGGGGACGGTTCCACTTTACCATGAAGATGGTCCTGGACTCGACTGTTGGAGACAGTTGTGCTCACTAGTTCAACTGTAGAATTTTCTACAGTCTACCTCTGCCTCCAATAACAAACTGGACTCCATATTAACTTAATGTAACTCAATATAATTTGTTATATTGAACTTCCAGCTGTCTAACACACAGTATGACGACACAACAATTCCTGCTATCATTTATCACCCAAATTAGGATGGGTTTCCTGTTGAGTCTGGTTCCTCTCAAGTTTTCTCAGGGAGTTTTTCCTTGCTACTGTTGCCCTCGGCTTGCTCATCAGGGACAATCTATTCATTTTGATTCATGCACATTTTCTAACATTTCATACACATTTCCATATTTTCTTTTGATTCTGTAAAGCTGCTTTGTGCCAGTGAGCACTGGTAAAAGCACTATACAAATACAAATGAATTAAATTGAATTAAAGCTGACATTTAGGCTCTGTAGTATAATATCTGAAAGGAAATAAAAAAAGATATATTTGATTTCTAAGCAAGTCTGACCTTAAAAAAACAGTTCAGAGGGTCAGACCCAGCTACTGTAACAGAGAAGCCAAGTCTCATTAGAATGTAACACTGAAATGTACTGTATTAAAGACAAAATACAACACTAAACTAAAGAGCTTATTCAGTCTTGGATAAAAAAAGGATATTGACCATGATAGGAGATCACTTAGATACTAGATGAATTTTACGTTGTTAGATTAGTATAGAAATCAGTGCTTTTTTAATAGCAAAAAGCATTTCCACACACACAATGTGACGGGAACTCAGTGGATTGGGACTAAACAGCTGTGTGGCTGTACGACTAATCAAAAAAATAATAATAGGCATCAGTTATCTAGGAAGCATAAAGATTGGACTTTGGAGCAATGGAAAAAGGTCATGTGGTCTGATGAGTTCAGATTGAGCCTATTCCAGAGCGAAGGGTGCGTCAGGGTTAGAAGGGAAAACTAGAAAGCGATCACACAAAGTGGCCACTGTACAAGCCTCTGGAGGCAGTATTATGATCTGGAGGTGCTTCAGTTGGTCAGGTCTAGGCTCAGCTACATTATGTGGCAATATCTGTGATATCTATATATCTGTGATAAAATCTAAATCGCAGTCCAGTGAACAGCATTTTCGAAAAAACCCTCTCCAGCCAGACGAAAATGCATGTTGACAATTTTCCCAAGAAAATGTTGTGGCACTGTTATGTGAAGGATAACACTGGGGGTTTCATATTGTGAGAAAAGGAAACTTTAAAAAAAACATTAATCACCAAAAACAACAACCTGATTAGCAACAATGAAAATTATGGCATCCCAAAATACACAAAACCTCAGTGAACACGAATAGTTTTATGGACAGCCCAAAAAAACAATAAGCATTAATGCAACATTTTAAAAATATGGATTATATGGATGAGTTTTTCTTTTTTTTTTTCTTTTCTCATCTCTTAAATTCACGTGTTCAATGTATTGTTGTAAATGTTCTGATAAGGGAAGATGAGATTGGATAAAGCATAAAACTATTTCATTATATAGGAGATAAGAAGCTAAAATAAATGGATTCAAACTAATGAGATTTTGAAAGTCCATGCTTAATCACTGATTGTTTATTCCTTTCCAAATATTTCAATTTATTTGACATTCTATCTTGGGTATTGCATTTACTCCTGGGTTGGACGATTAGCTGGAGGATTTGGCTGCGAGATGGTTAATGGAGCAAATAGTTATTTGTTCTGGTAAGGCAGGTGACAAAGAAATATGCAATCTTCTGCTGCTGGGTGCACGATTTCACGTCTCTCATGGCAATACTGTAATAGGACTGAATGAAGGCATGAATTTGGAGGCTTCATTTTGTTTACCTGTAAATAAGCTCAATCATTTGTAACACTAGCATTAAACAGTTCAGATAGACGGCACATTGGGGCTGTTTCTTTTGCAAAGACACACTCACAAATTGCACAACTTCATAATAGGTAGCTTGTGTGGGCACGTACATACAGGAACTATTTATTTATTTATTTATTTATTTATTTTTTTTTAGCCTTACCTTTTTCAAGATAACCAAACATTTGTCGCATATTGGAACCGCAAACTTTGGAGGTCAGGCACAGGTTTGCCAATTAAATAAACATTCTACACGCATTTTTATTTTACTTCTGGCTGTATTTGCATTACTGCAGATAATTTCAACACAATTTTTCTTTTACTGCAAAGCTTAGATGTTCAGAATGTTAGAATGAATTGCCGAAGCCCTGAGTTGGCGTTGTTTATGGAGGGCTGCTGCATGCTGATGGTCTGAACGCTGCAGGAATTAATCTGTCAGAAAGCATTTTATGATCCAAACAAAGCGACTCCCCCTCACACTGCACCCTCAGGGCGCACTTCTTCTCTTCTCTCTGGACAAAGGAGCCACTTTATTTGTTCAGTTTATCGAAGATTCGCCAGTCTTTCTCGCCAGTGATTATTGTGAAAGCACAATCCTGTGTGTCCGAACAACAGTCCTCATTCAAACTGGGAAGCATGTAAGATTTACCCAGGTGTCCTTCACACATGTGGCAAAGATGTTCTGCATTTTAACATTGAAGAAGATAAGCAGTGTTATCATTAGAAAATATGCCATCGGACTATTTTTTTCTTATCCCCTTCAAATAAAAAGAGCGGATAAGCTAATCGACATTTAAATTGACTATGATTGAATGCTCTGATTGTTAACTGATCTGTTTTAAGCCTTGTGTTTACACCATATTATCACAGTCTTACCTGACAATGCCGCCAATGGTTACCCAATCTGTGTCCCCTCCCAAATTGGTAGCTTTGACCTCCTGAGTCCTGGACACGGACATTTCTACTCACTGTTTATCTTTAGTCATTTAGTCTGATCATTTTAAATTTAATCAGTGTCCTCAACAGGAAGAAGTTTGGCAAAAGAATTAAATAATATTATATACAGTAGACAATAAAGGAGAAAATGTCTTGTCCTCATATAAGGACATTCGGTTTTCAAGAGGATAATGCTATCGTGCAACACAGAATTGTAATGTGCAATCAATAACACGCAAATACACTCCAAAATAAAAGGTAAGTGCAATTGTTATAAAGGTAAGTGCAATTGTTTATATAAAGTACGATTATATATATATTTTTACTGTTACTGTGTCACAGCAGTAATATTTTTGCTCTTGACTTGAAGTTGGCAGGTAGATAAATGGAAAATGAGTTGTTAGTGTTTGATCAATGGAAACTTCGGTAAGATTAGACAGTCAGGGACATAAAGTTTGGAACAAAGATAATGATTTTTGGCATTTGGCCTCTGTATACCACCACACTGAATATGAAATGAAACACTCAACATGTGATTGAAGTCAAGCTATCAGCTTTAATTCAAGGGTTTGACAAAGGCGGCTCATAAATAATGGAACAAAAGGCTGACAAGCAGTTTCATGACCAGGTGTCCTGTTTCATTTCAAATTTAAGTGTGGTGGTGTACATGGGCCAAATGCAACTTATATTTGTTCCAAATGTTCTGAAACTGAAATTTAGTTAATATCAGTTATGTAATATCTGTTAATTTATTAGGGATGTACTAAACTTGAGGCTTAGTGGTTAGAACTGTCGCCTTCCACCTCCAGGGTCTGGGTTTGATTCCTGCATTGGGTCAATGTGCATGGAGTTTGCATGTTCTCCTTATACTTGGTGGGTTTCCTCCTCCAGTCCAAAGATGAAGCATTAATAAACTTGTGAATTGTCATTCACAAATCACCCTGTGTGTGTGCCCTGCGTTGGATTGGCACCCTGTCTGGGGTGTACACTATTGATGGGTCGAACGACTCGGACAAAAAGACTCATGAGAAGAAGATCCGCTCAATTCTGTTTTCTGTGTGTTGCACTGCATAGCGTCTATGAGAGTCACGTGACAAAAGAACGAAGAATTTGGACCAGAAGATATGAGAGGTGAGCTGCTCATTCTGTTCATCATAATAATGCCTTACCTGCATTGTAATATTTTCATTACTGGAACTATCGCCAAAATTTGTGTATGTAGACGTGTTGGGGGTCTGTTTATTGAAAATGTAACATTTTATTTTATTTCACATTTTATTAATTCACTCAAAAAAAGATTCGTTCATTTTGATGAACGAGATTTAAATAACCGAGTCACTAAAATGATCCAAACTTCCCATAGTGTACACTGCTCTATGCCCTAAGACTTTCGGGATAGGCTCCAGGCCCCCTGCGACTCTGTATACAGGATAAAGCAGTATAGATGTTGAGTGAGTGAGTGAGTGTGATTTAATGCAATGAATATTAGCAAGTGATTGAATCCATTGCTGGTTTCCATAAGTTTCCTGCACTGTTCAGCACAGAGGCATTTAAAACTAGCAGAAGCGCAAGTGTAAAAAATCTAATAAAATAAACCTTCAACATGATTTCATGGTATCTACAAAAGATATTAAACAATTTTCTGTAAGTGGCCTCCTATAGGAAAAAAATATATAGTAAATACTACAGTGTTTTTTTTTTTACTTGCTGTAAAAAATACTATAGTCAGTGTACTTCACTAAGCTAACAAAAGACTAACAACAACTATGCCACATAGTTAATTATTATATGAAATAATACAGTTAACTACAGTACGTAGTTAATCACTATAGTAAATACTATAGTCTACTAGTTTATTATGGAGTGTAGTAATTACTATAGGAAATGCTACATAGCAGTCTACTATGGCTTTTAGTTAATACTATACATGTTGTAACTTGGTGTCTATTTTTGTCTTAATCTTTTTCCTGTATAAGTATTTAACAACACACTGTAATAAACTGTAGCTCTTATTATAGTTATTAATAAGAGCTACAGTGTATTACAGTGTGTTACAGTGTGTTAAGTACTTATACAGGAAAAAGATTAACACGAAAAATAGACACCAATATTTCCAATTATATACATTATTTTCATTGTGTAACTGAATGTATAAAATGTTTAAAGTGTGGTATAAAGTCTTGTGTGTGTGTATGTGTGTGTGTGTGTGTGTGGGGGGGGGGGGGGGGGTACAGGAGGAATGAGTCACCCAAATTGGTTTAAGTTAAACAGTCCCGAAACACAATGATAGAAAATGGTTGTCCTGTAAACATGTCCTGATGTCCTGATGAATAATCCTAATTTTGGAAAATCCTCAACAAAACAGTCCACAGTCTAATACAGTGGAAAACAGCTCTAAGACAAAATGGCGTCCAGGATTCTCTTCAAGATTTAAAGGCGCAGAGACAACACTGTTACATTTGACATGTGAGATTCATTAACTAAGGCGCGATTACGGTTGTTGGCCACATGATGGCAGTTTGTGGAGATCTAGATTTAATCAAGTAGATTTTTATGCTTTACATTGTATATTCGGGTCAAAGGCATGTAAGACTCACTTTGTCAGACTTAAGAACAAATCCAGATTACGAACGTGCTCCCGGAAAGCGACTCATTTGTAAGTTGCGGACTACCTGTGGTAATTTACTATAATGTATAAATACTACAGTTTAATACAGTGTTTAGGAATCATTATAATAAATAATGCCATTTACTATAGCATGTAGTAATTACTACACACTAGACTATAGATATTTTCTCCTATGGTCTATATGAAAATTGTGTTGTGTTTATGTGGTTTTATTATAGTCAGTATGTAAGTACTATACTGCAACTGTATTGTGTTGCAGTCTTTGCTTTTTGCTTTTCTTTTTTTTATAATCAAATCCTTGGTAGTCGATTGCTCCATGCTATGTAAATGTTAGTTGAACATGAATCATACAAAGTATATTTTTTAGACAGGAAGTTGATGGGAAAATCTAGTTGTTTGTATGCCTCTTCAGGAAATGTGATTACTGCTGACATTTCATTATGCAAGATACGTACACCAGATTTGAATAGATATTTACACATGCATAGGCTACATACAGATGTGTATGCATGCAAAACCCACCTCCACAGCCTCTGTCTTGCACACGAAAAACACTGTTACAAAAATGTAGGAGTCTTTTGAGGCAAGCACACACAACCAAATTAATCATAAATTAACCATAATGAGGCGGCATGATGGCATAGGGGTTAGCACTGCGGCCTTGCACAGTGGCCACAGTGTTCAAATAGCTCTTTGTTATTGATTTCTCATAGGATGACAAAAGTGTTGGTTTTGACTGCCAAGCAACGCTTGACCCGCTGGTGCTGAAATGCTGCTGCCACGGTAATTCTGTGTTGCTGCATTTATATTCATACGCCTGTGAAAGGCATTTCAGTATACTGTACACTTGTGTATATGTTTGAGCACAATAAACTTGAGTTGCGTTTACATTTCACCGTCTGTATCGTTTTCTTATTAATGGCATCATGAAAGTTCCAATCTGTTTTTATGGCACTGGAAATTTATCTAGTATGGTCCTTTTGAGACACATACACCGGCTCCAGCAGGAGGCGATTGTGCTGTATTGCTATGGTACAGAATTGTGTGCGTATGAGGGATAGGAATGTATTAGTCTATGATTACTCATGCAGTGATGAATCTAAAAATACAGAATGACAAAAGTACAACACAAATCCATCTGCTGGGGAAAAAGTAGATAGTACATTATCCTCCTGGTAGAAGAGAGTGCTATTGGAGAAGGACAGATGGAACATGGGTGACGGTAATGCAGTGGCGATGCTTTATGCATTCATGGTCTTCATTGAAGGCATTATAGTTCTCAAAATCAAAATTTTGTCACTTTAATTATTGCACTGTTTAAAACATTACTATTCTTACAACATTTTTTCAAATGCAACATCTTTAGGACCTGGTGGAGCAAGGTGAAATTCAAGCTATCGGATTTTTTTCTTTGCTGTTGCTACAGTATATGGTTGCTGAACACTAGAGACTGCCTTTGAGGCATTCCAATTTTTAACCTTTGTTAACAGGAGTATACTTTCTATATACTGTAATTATAACTATATTGGGTCACCACTGCACCTACACCAGAAACATCCTGTTTATTTAGCGTTTAAAAAAATAAATAAAAAAAAATAAAAAAATAAAAGAGTTTCTTAAGTGCCTTGGAAAAGTAATTGTGATAAATCACAATGTGGGAGTTTTTGTAGTTAGTGAGCAAGTGATGAAAGGCGGCAGGATGGCATAGTGGTTAGCATTGTTGTCTTGCACCTCAAGTTTACTTCCCTCCTCTGGTCTGTGCGCATGGAGTTCTTCCAGTGTTTGGTGGATTTCCTCTGGGTTCTCTGAGTACCACCACAGTCCAAAGATATGCAGATTAGGCTAATCGGAGTTCCCAAATTGCTGGTTGTGTAAATGAGCCTGTGAATGTTGACCGGAGGTCCTACCACAGTCATAAAAATGGGAATAAATACAACTGTCACCATCGGCCTCCGTGGTCCCTAATTAAACTAAAGAGGTTTCTTGATAAAAGGATAAAAATAAAAATATTGAATGACAAAAATGCAAGACTTTTCTTTGCTAATTTACTAATAATGGATGGCTGAAGGAAAAACGTTTTTTTTTTATTATTTTTTTTTTCACATATCCCAGTTCGGAAGCTGGGGTCAGAAAGCAGGGTCAACTAGAATAAAGCACCCCTGAAGCAGACAAATTTAAGAGACTTGATCAAGGGCACAACAGTGGAAGCTTGGCGTTGATGGGGCTTGAACCCCTAATCTTCTGAACAGTCATCCAGTAACCCATAGTGTTTAAGCCAGCACTGGCCCCATAGGTGAGCAATTTTTGGGTTAAAAAAATTTTTTTTTGCATAATTTTATAATTTAATTTTTTAAAGGGAATTTACTGTTTTGCTTCCTGAAGGCCAAGTCTGAAAGGCACGGGTTACTCATGCTGTAATTACAGCACACATGGAAAACACATGGAAAATGCTAAGCAAATGATAAGACTGTATGTGCAAATTTTGAAAAGTTATATTTTAAAGCCATATCAAAATGAAATGCTACACCTCTGGTAGAGAATTCATATTCAGCAGTAGTAATGTTTGAGACATACTGTAGGAGCATTCCTGGCCCAATTTTATACTCCCCTTTGGTCGTAACACTTCAAATAAACCAAATGTGGTGCTTGCAAATTATGCACAGGAAACCCTCCGGAGAGATTTGGCATTTGATAGCTCAACATCCATAGTGATCTAGACTAGCTAGTGATTTTTAAAAATGTATTACAGTATGGAAGCTTTATATTAACCACCTAACAAATGACCCATTAAAATTTCAAATTCATATTAAAAATTTTTAATTCACAAGATATTTTAATAACTGTTTTTAAATGTTTTTTTATTTATTGTCATTTTTATGTTGCAAATCAATTTCAGGGAATTTACCCTACATGGTTGCTCAACTGTCTGTAGTAACAATTCTTCCTAAAAGTGTATATAAAGAATGAATATATAAAAAAACATACTGTATAGAAAAATAGATAAAGTTAAAGGCACATTCATTTAGCATATAAATGTTGTGATCGTCTTGTGTTAAATATATCTGAATGTTGCAACAGCCTTTAAGTAATACCCAAAATAAAGTTTAAGATTAGCTTAGTTTAAGTTCATGATAATATGTAAGACACTGTAAAAAAAAATTTGAAATTGACATGAGCTTGTGAACCTACAGTTCATCCGGAAAATATTGACAGTGCTTTTCCTTTTTCAAATTTTGTTATGTTACAGCCTTATTCCAAAATAGATTAAATTCATTATTTTCCTCTAAATCATGGGTGACGTCGTGAAGGGTTTGAGTTGTGAAGTATGGAATCCGGTGGATCCGGAGCGCCGCAGGCAGCTGGAGCCGGTAGGTGACAGGGTTGATGCGGAGGGTGATGCGGTATGGACTGATGAATCTGGGTGATAATTTTTTGGATTCGGTATGTAGATGCAGGTTTCTCATGGACAGCCATACTTTGTCACCTACGTGGAACAATCGTCCCAGGGGGTGTCGACGGCGATGTTGGGTGATGTAGCGGGTGTTGGCTCGTTGAATAGCTGTGTTGGCGTGGTTCCAGACCCCTGCGTACCAACTGGTGGGCCGAAGGTACTTCAACCTCTGGTTCTTGATGTTCGAACATCGGAGGCTGGAAACCATGGCATACCTCGAATGGGCTTAGGTTGGTGGCGGAGGCCATGTGAAGGTTGTGGGAAAGTTTTGCCCAAATGAGGTAGCGGGCCCACGAGCGCTGGCGGTCGGCTATGAAGCATCTCAAATAGCGCTCCAGTTGTTATTTGGTCCGCTCCGTCAAACTCGTTGATGTCCTTGGCCACCAGAAGGTGCGCCGTATGAACTGGAGAGTGTGTCGTGTGCCCGGGTGCCCAGAAAGAGGAGTAGAATGACCCCACTGGATGACTTCGGTTTGTACGGCCTTGGGTACGTAGAGTCGTCCAGGCGGCACACCTGCCGGTTTGTTCTCCGCCGCCTGTGCTTGGCGAACCCTTGTTTCTATCTCCCAACGGAGTGGGGCGATGATTTTGGAAGGAGGGAGGACAGGTGCGGGATCCGCCCAGGGGACGTCTTCTTCATGTTGTCGGGAGAGGGCGTCGGCCTTGGTGTTCTTGGACCCCGGGTGGTAGGACAGATGGAAATTGTAGTGTTCGAAGAACAGTGCCCACCGTGCCTGTCTTGGGTTAAGCTATTTTAGGTTCCGGATGGTAATGAGGTGATTGGTCCAGACGATAAATGGTTCTCTGGCGCCCTGGAGCCAGTGTCGCCATTCTTCCAATGCCCACTTTATGGCCAGCA
>JAQMYJ010000019.1:17453416-17465319 GCA_030014305.1 Clarias laeviceps | reverse complement strand
TTTACACATTAAGTTTACTGAAAGTAAAAACAGTTGAAAGTCAGAGGACGTTTCTTTTTTTGCTGAGTATATATCTTGTAATGTGTTGGAAAAGGGGTAGTTTTATTAGGGGGAAGGAAAGGGTTAAAAGGAGGGAGGAAGGGAAAAAGAGAGGAAAGGATCTTTAGGCATGTGGGCACAGAGTGGTGAGCAATAGTGGTGGGCAGAGTGGCAGAGTGGGCTTCTGCAAGCTTCCTCGAACGGCACCTCTCGTTTATTTGCCAAACCAGCCCCTCTCATTTCTCACTGGCCTGGCTGTAGGCGGGTATCTCCCAGACACTCCTCGTTCGGGCGGCTTTCCCGACAGGGAACGGAAGAACTCCAGCAGTTTGCTCGCGGCTGTCCCCAATGCAGTGAAGTCCTGGGCGCATAGTGTCACACCGCATGACTCAGATCCAGACAGACCGACAGACGCTGAGCTACACTCCCTGTCATGTTTTGTAGCACGGGGAGCCCGAGAAAAAAAAGCCTGAGATCCATAAATGATGATTCATTACCAGCTGGTGCCCATTCCAATGGTCATTCGTACAACTGTACAAGGGGAGGGCGCCTACATAGTGAGCTCTGAAGTGGGTGAGGGGCAACAGAAGATTTAGGCTCATGCCACAATATTTATAATATTTATAATGGTTGTGCAATGTGTCCTCTAGCCTAGGTCTAGCCTAGAATGTTTTTAAATGTAGACATCTGATCTAACAAAACTACTAAACTATTATTAAATGTCCAATGTAGAATTGGGAAAAGATTAGATTACTCAAGTCTCCAGAATCCATGTGCAGGAGGTTATCAAATATAGTACACAATATAATAATCTACAGCATTGGTTCCCAAACACCTGATGTGACCTACAGTACAAGTGGGTTGCATGAGATTTTATTTGGGTCACCATTATCAAAATGTATGTCTGAAGTACAGCTTTCTGTCACACGGGGGAGCTAATTAGTTTTCTACCACTGTCACAATTTCTGTCATAATTCTGCCTTCAGTTAGGGTGGGAGTCAAGGAAATAAAAACAACCAGTCTGGGAACCCTGCCTATAAATGCATTTATTTGGTATCATTTTATTTTATTTTATTTTAGTCTAGTTTTATTTACTTATTCACTTTTAAAATTAACGTTTTTAATAACACATGCATATGAAGTTGTGATATATCATCCAGTATGTCACATATCTTATAAATGGCTAGTGGCTACCATTCAAGGTAATAAAGTGCTGTGTGTAAATGGCAATAAAATGAGCAGTAACAATCATTTATGCACATATAAACTTTTCTCATGATTTCTAAACAAGGCCTATTGTGAATCAGATTGCAATAGTTTGTTATTTAATAGTGAGTCCTTAGCGGGGGAAAAAATGGGAAACACTGATGTACAGTGTACTAAAACCATTGGGCAAATCCAAATCCCATATGGTAGTCAAACGTGGATCAAAGGCAAAAGATATCGGCAAAATCTGCAAAGGCAGAGTGCTTTAATAAATGTTACACCCATAGAGAGCTGGACTGGCAATGAATTGTATATAATATTCCATATTTTTGGTCTGTTAATAAGTGTATTATGCAATTTATTTTAAACATAATAATTGTATTTGGGCTTAAACATCATAGAAGACATTACAGAGACATTACAGTTCAGCTTTCCAGGGTGTCTGAGCCATTATATAATTTGGAGTACATTTTATGTAGGCAAGAATAATACAAAAACAATGATTTTCTCCTGAAAAGGAAAAAAAAAAACAGTGGCCAGGGAGTTTTGACATCTTGTCAAACAGTACGGTAAGGGCTTAAGCTGAAGACGCATTTTGAGGAGGAGTTGTTGTGGCGGCAGGTTGCATGGATCAGGTCCATTTGTCCTGAAGGTACAGACCAACAGGGCGGCCGTGGCAGCTTCTTGGCATCAGGTACTGATCCAGGGATGACCTGACTCGAATTCCAAATAGATTTAGCTAGAAAGACAGGCTGAAAATAATACAAACACCCACCTTTACTTTTAAACCCTGGTGTTTGTGATATATGTCCGTCTTGTCTGTGTCCCCCTTTTGCATTATAATTAGTAAATAGTAATATAACGTTATATATATAAGGGTTCAAAAGATTCGAAGGGATAAACTTTAATGAGGTACTATTATTTAACCAATATTTATTCAGAGCATCATACTTTAGTAGCAAAGCTTACAGATGCCTAAACAGAAAAGTGACATGTTTGCACTGGGATTACATCATGTTGTTCAGTGTGTATACTGTATGGGGGGGGTGTGCAGGTTCGGGGATCGTCCGAAGGCCAAGGAAAAAGCGAAATGTGAAGGTATTTTGGAAATTATTTATAGGTAATATGACTTTCTATGACCTGTTGCCGAGCAGCCACAAGCAATCTTGCACAAGCTTTTTGTGTCTTAGAATAAGTGAAAATACCAATTTCTCTGAAGTTCAGTACAGTATATGTGAAGGACGCAAGTCAGAAGTCAAAGAGCATAGAAGTGCTTTTGGGCAGCACCGTGATCAAAGGCTTTAACGTTATGAAAGGAGGTGGATTTTTTTCCCCTAGATTTTTTTCTTCATTACCTCTTCAGCACACGTTCAAGTTTAGAAAAGTGTACTTTAGATTGTTGCCAAATTCCTTTAGCCTGCTCTAGTTGTGATATCTAATTAGATGATTTCAGTGCTGCTCAACTCATCAGCCTTGAAGAAAGAGGACTGATCACAAGCCTTGCTGCATGCTAAAATGAAAAAGTTTCCATTTAGAATAATTCATGAAGTTTGATCTGCATTTAGTGTATCTACTTTTTTCCCCCTGCAAGTTCAGTGTTGAAAATGGAAAATAGAGCCCATAGCAAAAATATGCTTATTATAAGTGCTTTTATAAAGGCAGAGTTACTACTGTATATGGACTGACTGCATTTGCTGTAAATGTCTCAAAATATAGGATGATGAGCACCTAGCTGGAGAAAGGCATTTATAATAAGCTTTATTATTTGTTTTAGCTTTATAGGGCATGACCTGGGTATGAAACGTTCCTATAGTGTTGTCTACCAGCGTTCCCAGAACCTACACATATAGTTCTCAAAACATTTTACAAGTCTTGTTGAAATGTTCCCATAGTTTTATCTAACAGCATTCCCAGGACCTACAAATATAGTTCTTAAAACATTTTACGAACCTTGTTGAAATGTTCCCAGAATGGTATCTAACAACCTTCCCAGAACCTTTTTTCACACGTTCCCAGAACAAATTTTATCTAAAAATTCCAGAAACTCGCATAAAAGTGGACAGTTTAATATCCAAAACAATAGGAAACACTCACTCACTCACCGTCTATATCGTTTAGGGCACAAGGCAGGGTACACCCTGCACATGGTGCTAATCCATCGCAGGGAACACACATACATTACGAGCAATTTGAGAACGCCATTTAGCCTAATCTGCATGTCTTTGGCCTGTGGGAGGAAACAGGAGTACCTGGAGGAAACCCACCAAGCACGGGGAGAACATGGAAACTCCATGCACACAGAGATGGGAATTGAACCCGGACCCTGGATGTGCATGGTGACAGTGCTAACCACTACACCACCGTGCCGTCCAATAGGAAATGCTGCTAAAATAAAAATCAGCTGGTAAGGATGAGTTGCACAGAAAAGTTACAAATTTGCACATATTAATGCTAAAGACCAGTTGGAGAATATATTTTATTTGGAATTCTATGCAGAACTGAGTATTCAGTCTAGTGCTGCTGAATTCTGCCAGCTACTCCAATGGCAAGTGTTTAAATTGGCTACAGATCAAATACCAAAGATTTCAATCAAGCAAGACAAAACTAGATTTAATACCCTGCACAGGAGACGAATATACTGGTCACAAATGTGTAAATACTCTGTGTGACCTAAGTACATTTGGAATTGAACATGTTTAAAAAAAAAATGAACCCAACATACCCAAACGTTTTAGGATAGCTAGATTGTTCTAACCTTCATTTCATTAGGGATCAAATCTAGGCTATAAATCTGGACAGCTAAACTTGCTTGATTTGTATGTGTGTGTGTGTGTGTTTCTTCTGTATGTGAAGAAAGCATTTTGTTTCACTGCAACACTGCTGTGCTGTCTGATCGCATTCCCTGATCACCAGAGGAGAGGAGGAACGAGAGCTTCTTTCAAATTTATTTCAATGGGTGTGATAGGTTAGGAGGGCACTCATACTGCTGTCCATGCAGCATCTGCAAAGAAGTGCAGCGCATATGACACTCCATCTGCCACAGAGCACAGATCCTCCTACATCCAGGGTTAGAATGAACTCCCATGTGCGCTGATCCTGGGGTTTTGCTCTTGATGGAATGTGAATGAGCTCCTCAGTGTGACCGTGCATAATCTATCTACTAAAACTCAGGATGCTCTCGCTACCACCCACCTCTTTCTCTTCCACCTCCTCTTTAACCCTTTCCTTCCATTTTGGTCTAAAACAGAAGAAGGAGGTATACAAATGGAGTTACACTCTTTTTAAAAAAAAAACAAAAAAAAAAAAACAAGAAACTTGCTAGTAAAATGGATTTTTTTTTAAGAAACAGAAATGACTTTACTAGAATACATGGGTGTTCCGGGCAAGTCTGGATTGGTTGGTTTGTTGGATGGATTGCATATTTCCCTGCTGCATGCTGGGTATTACGCTACAATGAAACCAGTAAAAAATCATGAACTCTGTTAAAGCCCTGATATGAGGTGATCATCATCATTACTATGTGACAGAATAACACACATCAGGACAAATAACATATTATATTCAAGATACAGCCTGTAATATGTGTGATGTTTTTCTTCACATTATTCTTCTTTTACCAACGATGAGACAGTATAATAATAAATCATTGCTAATAATTTAACTGTCATGCTATTGGTAGATATTATATTTTAACTCTAATAACATCACAACCAGCCATTGCTCACAGAAAAACCCTTTCTCGCTCTCTCACCTATTTTAAACTTATTGATTTAATACACTGTGTGTGTTGGTAAAACGGATGATGTTTGGAGATATGGTTGATATTGCATGTCTCTAATGTTAAACAACAACAAGGAATGTTCCTACACGCTTATAAACAATTATGATTGTGACAGAAAACATTATAAGCATGATCTAATGGCACTCCCTCCCTCCCTCTGTCTCTAATTTCCCCAAAGCTTGCTGAAAAAATGCATCCTCGTCCACTTTCTGAACTCAAATCCAAGGTGCGCTCAAATTGTTTTGTGTGCTTAAAGTACAATAGGTACAGCTTTACAGACCTGTTGATCCATTACTCTGTACTGTTCAGGATCTTTGGAACAATGCACCCTTATAGAATATTATGTAAAATGTAATTCTTATACACTTCAACTCCTTTCATTAAATATTATACCTTCATCATGGTTTTAATTTCCGGTTTTCTAGACTGCAAAGGATGTTTACAAAAAGCCTCCCTGGGAAATTCAGTACTTTACCTTTGGTAAAGAAAAAGGACAAAATCTTTCTTAATATTCATATTTCTTAAAAAGTCCACATCATTATAACATTCCATTCAGTTCATTCATTTATTTATTAACTTTTTTCCCCAATTTTTAAATTTCTCCCTAATTTAGTCTCTTTCTTTCTTTCTTTCTTTCTTTCTTATCTATCTATCTATCTATCTATCTATCTATCTACAGTATCTGTCTATCTATCTATCTACCTATTTATTTATTTCCATCCATCCATGCATCCATCTAGGAGCTTCCATAGTCCAACTAGGGAGTATGGAGGCCAATGGTGACCATTAGAAGGCAATGGTGATCTTCAGAGGCCAGTGCTGACCATAAGAGGCTAATGGTGACCATTGTATTTATTCCCATCGTTGTAGAACCTCCAGGTCAACATTCACATTGACATTCACACACGGAGGAATTTGGAAATGACAATTAGCCTATTATGCTAATGTGGGAGGAACAGGGAGTACTTGGAGGAAACCCACCAAGCACAGGGAGAACATGCAAACTCCATGCACACAGACCCAATGTGGGAATCAAACCTAGGACCTGGAGGTGCAAGGTGACGATGCTAATGACTGAGCCACCATGCTGCCATTTATTTATTAATTAATTAATTTATATATATAATTTTACTCTCTCTATATATATATATAATAAATTACTCTGATTTTTCTCAGATCTTCTGCCTAATTCAATCTTATCTATCTGTCTATGTATATATGTATGTATGTATGTATGTATCTATCTATCTATCTATCTATTGAATTGTTAAATGATAGTTGTCCTGCTTTTCCTCCTAAATTAGTCTTTTTTATGTTCTTCCTTTTCTTGTTCTTATTATTACTAATATTATTATCATCATTATCACAAGTAAAAGGCTTGGCAAAAGTATCATCCTAAAATAAAATTCTGAGTAAGATAATATTGTTTTCATATTGTTATATCATTATATCATTATCCAGTTCATTAATCAGGAAATAAGTTATAATAGTAACTCCCAAAAAATTTTTTGCTTTGCAATATTATTTTGGCAATAATTTGGCAATTCTTCATACAGCATCTTAAAAAATATTAAATACAAATTAAATTACAACTGAAAATGTGTAAGACAGTGATTTGTCTCAGGATGGGTTGCTCTAAATATATATTTTTAAATACTTATTAAATGAGTTTGATTGTGTAAATGTGTTAATTTCAACAATATGTTGGCAATGAAGATTGCATGCTAAAAACGTACACTTGGCAAGCGAACACGGCAAACAAGAAGCACAAATGAATATTTGTATTTAGGAGCGTAAAAAGAACTAGCACTAATGGCACAATTAAGATATGGCTCCATGCACACATATGTACAAATCATCTTAATCATAACAAAACAACACACTTTTGCATTCAGCTGGTAGCTCATCTATTTAACACACATCCGTTGTCAGGTGCAATAAAGAAGTTTATTGTGAGTCTTGTTTCTTTGTTTCGCCCGCTTCCTTTTGCTGCATGTGACATGACAAAAACACAAATGATCTGTTATCAGAAATTTCAAGCTGGCATTTTACAATAGCACAGAGATATTCATTCCTTCTCCAGCAACAGATACAGTAATACATTCATCGACCTTCTCTTACTGACCTGTGCGGAAGTACGTAGCAGCACAATAGGCAAATTGATGATACATTATGTAAGCCCGTCTCGCTATTTATCCACCCTTTTCCTGTTTGTTTTGACCCAGCTGTGAACTCATGAATGTTAAATCTGCTTTTAACAGAAATGTCACATACACGGGGCCTTGTTAAGCCTTGTTGTGAAACCTCTCCAAAGAGGATATGCTGACTTGAGTCAAACCCATTCACATCAAAGCAGTGACAAAGCACAGCCTTCAGAATGAATGCTTTCTGTGTATACAGCAATCAGCACTAATGTGGATGGTAAATTTTTTTTAGACATAGAAGAATTTTGGACTGTGATTTGGCACTGTACAGGTAGCGCATGGTATTATAAAATAGTTCCTTTAACATAGATTTCAGTTATATTATTTATTTACTACAGAGTGACATATCAAGGATATGTCCCCCTTTAAGTGTAACTTCATTCTATGTGGAATACAAGGGGTGTTCGTGTCAAACCGGGACTTTTGATTGTACAGAATAACAGTTAAGAGAGTAAAAACTCACTTTATTTCTCTATATAATTCCCTTCTAGACTAATGGACTATCAAGGTAGAAAGTTTTCTCAGTTCTCGGACTGCCTGCTTCACGTCTGAAACACTGGCCTCCCAGGAACTCCTTTAATGGCCCAAACATGTGGGAATCATTTGGAGCAAGATCAGAACTGTACAGGGGATGTGGCAATAACGCCCAGTAAGATCCTATCTGCAAGCTGGCAACAAGTTATGACTGATTTTTAAGGATCAGGCGTTCCACTCGAGGCGTTCCGGAGAAATGTTCAGGAGGATGAATGCAGTGGGCTCTAAGCCCCGGGTTGACATGAACACAGCAATTTGCCAAACTGAACTTTCTTCTCCTAACATACTAAAGGATGGCATATCACTTTATTAAATGTGTAGTTACAGTTGGTGTTGTAGAATATCTATTACTTTCTGGTACTTTTAATTTAGCTTACAACCGTGCTCACCAGCCTCTTTTTTCTCTACTTTTAATAAGTTAATAATAATTAAAAAAAGACTTTTATAAAAGACAAGGTACAAGATGGTTTTACAGTACTGACACTGTTTTTTTTCCCTTCCATGTTCCCTATACATGTCCATATGTCAACCGTGTTACTATAGAACTTGTGACGCATTTAAGAAAGAAAAGAACAACATTTATTAAAAACCTTTCAGCTGGAACTACTGCCTAAGCTGATGTTGTGACAAATTAATCAACACCTCCTGACTATATTAGAATCAAGCATTCAACAAGGCTGTGGCATGAACGTGTGATTTGTGCCTGCTAATAACAGATTATATTCAGCATGACCTGTAAGTGAAAACAGTCTAACACTTGCAAGCTTCTGTTAATTCATTTTTCTGTATAATATTAACAGTTATTCATTCCAGCTAAATGTATACTTTAGTGTGCTATATATTTTATCTATATATAACTGCAACCAATTTTTAAGACATATTTCTGCAAGGTAATGTTTTGATAACCCACATGTACAGTAGTTAGACTACTGATGAGATTAAAGTCTGGGGAATATTACATCTTGGTAATTTATCATATATTATACTGTATATTTAGAGTAGACAGTGTGAGAAAATCCTGCAAGTGTGATAAAGTAAATGCTTACATCTGGTTTGTACTGAGGACTGAAATAGCATTACTTAGCTGGAGAGAATATCAGCCTAGAGCTGCTTTGATTAACTGTATTACGTAAGTAAAGGATTTTCAAAAGTTGGATATACAGTATTAGGCAGCAAGTCAATAGTCAGTTCTCAAAGTTGAGTTGTTGGAAGTAGGAAAAATAGACAAGTGTTGGACAAATGGACATTTGTCTGAGCGTCTCTGACAAGGGCCAAATTGTGATGGCTAGATGACTGGCTGAGGGCATCTTGGAGGTCCCTAGTATGGTAGTATGGCGATAGTGATGTGCCAGACTACAAATGTGCCAGACTCATCTGCTCCAATCCCACAAAAGTCCATATTAAAACCTGAACAACTATTTCAGATTAATCAGGATTCCATATAACAGCAACTGTAACATTAACACCAACTGTAGTTAAAACACCATTTTATATTAATGCTTTTGTTTTATTAAACAACTTATTCCCAGGGCTAATATCCTGTAAATGGATTTAAAAAAATAAATATTTGCTGTTTATTTTAAAGAAAAAACATGTAATTTTTTATTTTTAAGGTACATTTAAGGAAGATTAAACATTTAACTAAATTAAATGTACCATAAAGTAAATTCTTCCTAACATGGCAAACCAGTGGAGCGGGTGGACAGCTTCAGATACCTTGGTGTTCGTATCATGCAGGACCTGTCATGGTCCTGTCACATCAACACCGTAGGGAAAAGGGCTCGGCAGCGCCTCTACCACCTCAGATGTTTGATAGACTTTAGACTGACCTCTAAGGTGCCTAAGATTTTTTACTCCTGCATCATACAGTAGAGAGCATCAATTTCACACTTCATGACTATCCTAACTGCTGCTGTTTACACATTGCACACATTGCACATGCCATATACTTTATACAGTTTATTTATACAATTCATACTTTTGACATTTTTACATACTTTACTTTATATTTTATTCTATTTTAATATAACAAATTAGTATATATTGTAGATTTTATATTTGACATTCTTTTCTTTTGGCATTTTGCCTCTCTTATTTTCTTTTTAGGTCACAAACATAAGCATTTCACTGCATAGCATACTGTGTATGGTTGCTTTAGGAATTTTTGAAAAATTTTAGGAATTTTTGCAGTATCGGCATATACTGATTAGCTGATGTACCCTTTCAAAAGCTACACTTGTTGCTGCGTGAAAACGCTATGGGAACATCTTTTTGTGTTGCCGGTTGTGAAGCACGTGTGTATCAAACACGGCAAATTTTCGGCTTTTATAACCTCGGTCAGGTGACGTAATCTGATGAAGTGCACCTGCAGGTTATAAATAGGAGTGAACCGGAAACATTCCTCAGATCTTTTTGTCTTCAGGACTGCATTGTGGTCGCGTGTGTGTGTGCAAGCGAGTTTAAAAGTGTTAACTCACTTTTGTTAGGAGTTTGTTAGGAGATCCGTACCTCCGCGTGATATATCTCTTTCGGAGCGCAATCTCCACACCTTTGTTTCGAGTGCTTCGCATTCCTGGGGTTAAACAGTGCAATCCGGCAGACGTGCACGAGAGGGAATTCCCCCTTTCTCTCGCGCTTTTGGCGGATCAGGAAGCTTTCCGTCCACTTCTCAAGCGCACCTCGGCACTTCTTGTGAATGGACAGGAGAGACCTACTCTCGCTTCCGCGGGTATGGAGGAGTTACTGCAGGTAACTAATGTATGCGATCGAGCGATTGCATATTGTCCGGCCGCAGAAGCGGGATTTCCCCAAGCGCTCAAGGAAAAAAAAATAATAATAAATTTTTAGACGACCGGGGGAGGGGCCTCAGCGACACTCTCTCTCTCTCTCTCTCCCTTTTTTTTGGCAACCTTCATGATGAGTTAACTCTTTCATGGAATAAGCCTTATTCATCCCGTGTTTTTCGTGCCATCAACTTTGATTTATTTGAATATCGTTGATGCGAAGGCGCGGGGTTATATGATGATGCCCCATCATCATATAGCCGGGCTATCTCTCTCCTGGGACGTCATCCTCCCTGAAAAAGCACACACTCCCCACCAAGCAGTGTAGACTGACATCTTCCCTGGTGGGGAAAAGCTTTCAGGCAGCGAATCAGGCTGGTGCTCCACTGCACACCATGGCGGTTTTTGCAGGCTTACCTGGCTGACCTGCTGAAAGACTTGAGCACTGGTGGGGCTCTTCATCATAGGGCTTTCCTGGAACTACGCCAAGCCACAGACCTGTCTCTTCGTGCAACAAAGCAGATGGCCCGTGCTATCGGCCGTTTTATGGCTGCGATGGTTTCCACGGAGAGGCACCTGTGGCTAAATCTCACGGGCATCAAGGATAAGGATCGTGCGTTCCTCCTTGATGCCCCCATCTCGCCTTCCAGCCTGTTTGGCGATGTCATTAACTCCGTCGCCACTAGGTTTCGGGAGGCGAAACTATATGAACAAGTCCGTGCTCAAAAGTCGGGACTGTCGGCCACCCAGTCACGACCAGGTCTGACTCTCATGAGGCGTCACCCCCTTGTAAGACTGGGATGGGGCGCGCCGCACTTCGCAATCCGCCTCAAAGAAGTCGGACCTTCGTACTGTCTTCTTCACGAAGAAGAAGTCCTGAGGCTCATTCGCCCAGGACCGTGGGGGTGGTCCCCCCCCAGGAGGGGCATGTAAAATTCCTTTCAAGAATGAAGTGTTCTCCCTGGCACACCGGGAGGTCGGTGTTCATGCTCCGCCACCACTGGTGTTTCGGGCAACACCGGTCTCCAAATTTGTTCTTCTGTCATTTCCTGCCATGTTTCAGGATGCCGAACATCTAACACCCCTGTCGAACCGAGCCGCCAAGACTTCTGCTCCTTTCGGAGAAACTGGCAGTGTGGAAGCTACTGCCAAGTACAGTGGGAGCCACGTCAAACAGCCGCCTGGAACATGACAGGTTCATGACAGGACCATGACAGAACCATGCACGATCCGTGCACGGAATGTGATCCCCCGCGATGACGCAGTTAACGATGCCCCTCCCCATAAACGCCCCCATGCGCTTTCTAAAAAGATGGTTGCAATGCTGTATAATCCCGCCAGATGGAGCATTGACTG
>JAQMYJ010000019.1:17434357-17446916 GCA_030014305.1 Clarias laeviceps | reverse complement strand
ACCCTTCATTTCTTTGTAAGTGGGCAAACTTAGAAAATCTGTAGGGGATCAAATACTTATTTCCCCCACTGTATATTAAATTCAAGACATCTGATGAACATTCCTGTATTTCTACATATCGCAATATATATCACAGGAAAAAAAAGATATTGCAATGTCAGTTTTTTTCCAATATCGTGCAGCCCTAGTTTATGCTACTAGCAGACTTTACTAAATAACAATATGATGGTTTGCCTGCATTTAAGTGAATGTAATAATTTTTCTTTATTTTTTTATCAAGTATAGCTACCTCATAGCCTTTGGAGATGTGTAATATTCAAGCTATATTTGTGTTGTGAATATTTTTATTGATTCTTTTTCTTTGAGAATGCTTGTGTTGTATTTTATTTATTTATTTTTTTAACTAGTTTTCACGGCATGTTGAAGGCATGAACACGCAATAAATGCGCCTAACCAAAAAGAGAACACCTTGTGTTTGTGATTTAACTAAGCGGAGTTACATAAGTCATTACGTTATTTTCTTGGGACTATCCTTATGAGAATGAGTTTCATCACAGCGAACACTTGAAGAGACTGTACATTCAAAGTTCGTGTACTTTTCTGGTTGGACTGACCTTCATGTATTAAAGTTATGATGAACTGTTATTTTTATTTACTTAATTACATAATTCCATATGTGTTATGCTTCATAGTAGTTTTATGCATTTAGTAGTTTTAGACTTAGTCGTTTCTCTTTAATTAATTACATACAGTACTGTGCAATAGTCTGGAGTGACCACCTCATTTCTTCATATTAAATTTTTTTTTTTAATTATATAGATTAAATGAAAGAAATTGGAACAAATGTTTTAGTGCGATAGACTGTGAAGAGCCTAAAGATACCATTTAAAAACTGGTAGTTTTGTAACAACCTCAGAAGCAACCTTATTTCCCCTCTTTGTCTGTTCCAACTTAACGTTCAGCATCACCAGTATACTAATCACCAGCCTGATCATCCATCATCATCTGCACCAGTTTCTCACTAGTTCATGCCTTAAGTTAGATGTTTGTAATGCTTGAATGATTGATAGATCACTATGTGTCTTATCAAACAGAAAAACAAGCCCCTGAAACTGGTCAGGCACAGAAACTGGACTGGAAATCAGAGCCAAAAAGTCCTTCAGGAAGCCTGGAGAACTATTCCTCAAGACTACATTAAACATACAAGCAAAATTAGAAGAAATGAGGGGCGGCTCAAGACTTTTACACAGTACTCTTATTCTATATGTGTAATAGTTCATAGTATGTTTCATAGTTTTGATGTCTTCAGTATTGTTCTACAATAAAAAAAAACATTAAATTTAAAAGTGGTGGCACGGTGGCTTAGTTGTTAGCATTGTTATTTTGCACCTCCATGCACACAGACCTGATTCTCGCCTCAGGTCTGTGTGCATGGAGTTTGCATGTTCTCCCTGTGCTTTGTCGGTTTCCTCCAGGTGCTCTACTTTCCTCCCACAGTCCAAAGACATGCAGATTAAGCTAATTGGCGTTCCCAAATTGCCTGTAGTGTGTGACTGAACATGTGAGTGTGTGTGCTGGCCTGGATGGATAGGCACCCCATCCAAGATGTCCTCTGCCTCGTCCCCTAAGTCTCCTGGGATCGGCACTAGGCCCCCACAACCCTGTATACAGGATAATGCTGTATAAGCAATGAGTGAGTGAGTGAGTTAGTGAGTGAATTTAAAGGTGTATTCAAACTTCTGACTAGTAATGTATGTAAATTACAAAAGACATTATATACAAAAATTTTTGTATACTGTATATGATTTTGTATATAATGACAATCAGTCCATCACATGAAATAATCTTCAAAAATCATATTTTTGCATTAGTGGAATCAATTCAAAGTCTAATGCACAAAACATCTGTTTCAATAGGACACTGTACATTTTACATCTTACAACATTCACTCACCCCTGCTACCTGTAACATATTCACATAAGGCACCAGTTTAATAGGAAGATTTACAAATACTAAAATTATGATTTTTTTTTTTATTATTTTATTACTACTATTATTTTTCATTGCCCTGTTATCATAGATAGGTCTCACCTCAAGCATGTAACCTTATCAGAGTGTTCACGGGACATTTATCAGTCAGCCATGAATCCTAAGAACCAATGCCAATGTCCAAAGTGCATTCTCACAAAATTGCATGCTTTTATCCCGTGATCAGTGCTTATATTAGGAAGAATTTATAGTTTAAAACATACTGTCTTTGTCTCTATCACTGTGAAAGGACTTCTAGATGGAGAACCCGGAGGAAAGAAAAGGGGTGAGTCACTTGTTATGCGCACATTGTTAATTTCTTGATTTGTGTTTCATGTTGCAACCCAAGGTGACCTCATTATTATTGTTTGAGACATTGTGTCACTGAGTGTTGTGCTTTAGAAAAATTTTCCACCTGATTTATCAAATTTGTATAGTTTAACCGTGAGCCTTTGTAAACAAGTGCTTCTTTTCCAGAAACTCACTCTGCTGTTGGCTGCTGCAACCCTGATCTCTGCATTTGGCTCCTCTTTTCAGTATGGATACAATGTGGCTGTTGTTAACTCCCCAGCCCCGGTACTGGCCCTGAGTTTACATATTTACTATCTTTGTGTATTGGTATTTGTAATCCAGTGTAATCCAATGCATGCAAATGGACTTTCAGGACATGCAGAGGTTCTACAGAAATGTGTCCGAGAGTCGCAATAGCACCGTCTCTGAAGGTGTGTTGACTCTGCTGTGGTCCCTGACCGTGTCCATGTTTCCCCTGGGAGGGTTCTTTGGCTCTCTCTTGGTGGCCCCACTGGTGAATAATTTAGGAAGGTAACCATACCTTTTGATTCACATTAGGCTTAGACTAAAATAGAAGAAAGCTTAATCTTTGAAGGGTTTTTCTGTCTTTAAGGAAACAAATAACCAACAACTATAAAAAAAAAAGAAAAAAACTTTTTTCCTTTCCTTGGATAGTTGAGGATGTTTAGCTTCCTAGGGTTCTACCTGGAATTATATATAACACGAAAGCAGTCTCTTACAGTATATATCTTCTAGTTCTACCAGAGGGACAAACTGAACCATTTATCATTCTATATTTAACCACTCTTTTAAAGGATGCTCTAATTTACCTAATAGAATTCGTCAGTTAAGGTGTTATAAATACACAATATTATTATAAGCATGCAACAAAATATCACAGTTTGTACAGTATATGTTTTTTCATCTTTAAATTACTGTACTGTAGGTTTATACTCCATGAAATATTTAGGGTTTTTTCCTTTGTACAAAAAAATAGTACAGGTTTTTGGACTCCTGAACATCCCATTCCAGATTTAGTCCCACTTTGCTGTTATAATAACCACTAATCTTCTGAGCAGGATTTCCTGTAGATTTTGGAGCATTTGGGGATTTGCTCATTCATCCATTAGGGCATTAGGCACTGATGTTGGGTGAGGAGGCCTGAGGGGCAGACTGTGTTCTAGTTTATCCAAAATGCATTCAGTATGTTTGAGGTCAGGGCTCTGTGCAGGTTGCTCCAGGTTTTCCACTTCAACCTTGGCAACTTTGTCTTCATGTACTGTAGTTCCAGTGAAGAGGATAAGAACCACATATGGGTGTAATGGTCAGATATTTAGACATATAATATAGTGTTATTTTGGGTTATTTATACTTTAGTTGAGTGTCAGATCAACTGAACATTTGTACACATTCTTAATACATTTTTTTATTATTATTGATAATTCCTCACATTGTTATTGAGCTCATCAGAGGTCTCTCCCAAATTTAGCCAAAGACTGTATGATATATATTAATTTAACTGTCTCACATGAACAACCTGTCATTTCAGTTTAACATACAATCATGGTCATCCATGTGGAAAAGAAAGTTGAGTTAATGTGGTTAATGCTATAGCTGTGAGTGTGTTCATGTGTGAACTTGAGCATGAGCACCCCTGAACATACCTCAGTAAAATATCTTCTTTGCTTCTCCAAAAAACATGAACTCGATCTACTTTGAAAAAGCATGTTGATGTACATTTACTAGTTCCTTAGCTAACTGGACATATTTAGATAAATTAGCCTGTATATAGTATTAGCCTGCTAATTCCAGATTAGCGTTAATTAGAGTAGCTAAGCTAATTATAGATGCAGCAAGTCAGCTTCTAGCTAGTGGTAAATAATGCTTTTTCATTTCTGACTCATTAATTAGCAAACTATATATACAGCCATTAAATTATACATGTAAGCTGGTGTCTTTTTAAAACAAAAACAAATCTATCAGTTTTACATAAGTTTTAAAAAATATTTTAAAAAGTTATTTTTATCATTGAAAGCATGATGCTTTAATAATAATAATGTTTTATCAGTTAATTTTTTTTTATCAGTTAAAATACTTAATGAGTGTATGCATTTAAAAGTAGAGCTTTTTTATCTTCACTTAAGGACATTTTAATGGAATATATATATATACTGTATTTTTAACAAATTTCTTTTCTTGTAATTTTTAACAGGGCCCTTGTGACATCAGTATTTATTATAGCCTAACATTAATATTATGCCATGGCATACTGTACATCTCTCTTATTTGCTCACAGGAAAGGCACCTTGCTGTTCAACAATATCTTCTCAGTCGTCCCTGCTTTATTGATGGGCGTGAGTGAGGTACTGGGGTCTTTTGAGGTCATTATCTTGGGTCGCTTCATTGTTGGCATCTGTGCTGGTGGGTAGATTTGTACTCCCCAATACACACCTAAATGTGGTTGTTTATAGGGATTTAATGTTATTCATGGTTCTTTTCTAGGCCTTTCATCCAATGTGGTGCCAATGTATTTGGGAGAACTGGCCCCGAGGAACCTGAGAGGCGCTGTTGGGATTGTGCCTCAGCTTTTCATCACTGTAGGCATCCTTACTGCTCAGGTGTTTGGCATCCGACATATACTTGGTAACGCAGAAGGTAAAGTCTGTTACGAAAAGTGTTATGGTTTTTCCACTAGAATATTATTAGCTCAAATTTTACTAATGGATGACAACCCTTATTAAACAATTAAATGTAACTGAATAAATATAATTATATCTTATAATGCCACATTGTAATTATTCTCCCACAGGTATAACTTTTAGCTTTTTTTTTTTTTTTTTTACATGTAGTTATTATTAAATAATAAATAATATTAAATAACTCTATCTTGGACCACCCCTAAAAGGTATTCCTGGTTACACCCCTGATAGCTCCTACCATCTCTCAGGGTACAAGAAAGATATGCATCAATACTCTAGGCACCTACTGGCTTTCTGTCCCATGACCATATTCAAACAACTATAAAAAAAACCTACATCCTAACTTACATAAAAAGTTGTTGTTTTTGTCTTTGTTCCTTTATATATTTATTTGTTTGCTATTTTTTTCAGCCACAGGTATGACAACGGACACCTTATTGGGTCTGTGGTAAATTGAGCGTAATTGCATTCCATTTCTTACACTCGGTGTAAAGGACATTCGCTTACTCAGAATCACTCTCTCACACACACACATAGCCAGTTCCACTGTTTTCCATGGCAGACTCCCACTCATTAGATCGCTCTGAAAACAATGTGGCCTGACAGCAAACCGCTATCATTAACCACTGTGCAAATCACACACACTGCAAGTAAGTGATGCTCAGTGTCAGTGCCTAGGGCGTGTAATTCTCTGATTCAATCTGAAGAGAAAAAAGCTTGTTTAAATAGTGTGCTCCTTGGAGGGAGAAGTAAAGAAATCTGTGTAGAAATAAAGAAAATCTAGGATGAGCTAGATGCGGTTAAGTGTGCATGTAATTTGGTCACTAATTAATGTGAATATGCTTTCTAATGAAAAAGCAACAATTAAAATTATGCACTTCCTTTTTGTAATATAATTAGCTTTTATTTTTACATTCATGGAGCAAGATGTTACTGTGTATAATTAGAGGCACAAGCTTCGCCGTTAAATTATGGACATACTTTCAGCAATGTTTTTTTTTTTTTTTCCAGGACAATGCAATATCTGTATCAGTATAGACTTCTAATAAGACTGAAATATGTGGAAAACAAATAAAGCTGTAGTTTCTTATTATATTAATTAAGAATCTTTACTCTTACAAAATTGCATGCATGAAATGCTGTCATGTTGTGGGAGAATAATTACAAAGGAACAGGACAAAGCAATATTTTAATGTGCATGCTGTTTGTTCTTTCTAGCTGTGATGAGATTACAAAATAACTCCCAGAAGTGCCAAACTAAAACTAAATATTACAATACTGTACACATTTCCCTGTCCAGTTTAAAAGCAATTAAAAGCTGTGAGATATTTTGAGATCCTACCTTAAATACGTTATGAACAGGAATGAAAAGTTTATATTTTTCCTTATATAAATCATACTGTATATCTGTATGTGTGAATAAAAACCTTTTCACAGTTTGCATTTACATCTGCTGTTGACATGTGAGGTGCAAATGTGTGATGAGCATCTAATACACAAACAACTTTGCTTCAAAAGTCATTTTGAAAAACTGAGGCATAGTCTGGAACACTGAACACAAAACTAAAACCTTGTAAATGGTACAATAAAGGGTATATATTTTTCATCATCTGATGGAAATAGAGGGCTTGGAGCTCACTGCAGTCATTCCCATGAACATTAAGCGTGTAGAATGCCTGACTTTGTCGCCAACTTGTTAGAGAGACTTAACTGTGTGTTGGAACTGTACACACAATCATTCACCAACACCACTTGCACATTACAGGAACTCATCTGGGAGATATTGCCACATCCCCTATACAGGTCCTGACCTCACTTCAAGCCATTTCCACATGTTTGGGCCATTAAAGGGGTTACTGGGAGGCCAGCATTTCAGATTATGAGAAAAACATTCTACCTCGATGGTATCGAAGCACTAGTGAAACACTGGGATAAGTGCATTAATGGCAAGGGATTATATAGAGAAATAAAGGCAGTTTTTACTCTTATGCTGTAACTGTGTTCTGTTATTTTGCACAATTCAAAACCCTCGTTTGACTTGCACATGTTTTTGGAAGTATTACTGTATATCCTGGGGGTTTCTAAAAACAATCAAACAAATATACTTTGCACTTTATGTTGCTTTCTATGACTTAACTTGACAACATTGTTATTAATTAAAAATGAATATTTGTTTGTTTGCTGTTAACTTTTTGTAAAATGCCTCAATTCTCACATTAAGCAAATATACAAAACCAGACAAACGGATTCATTTGCTCATTTAGATTAGTTTGACACAATAATTTTGTATTTTGTACTGTTATTTTCTGCATATAAATCTTCAGTAAATCAAAGTCATGAGCTTTTCCTCAAGCATGCCTTTGTCCCCTTTATGGGGCTTTACCTCAGGGGCTATTACCCAAGTAATAGTCTGTCATGCATCTTTCCTTACCTGGAGGCTTTTGCCCAACATGGGGTTTTGTGCAGCAGGTGGCTTCTGTCCACCATGGGTTTTATCCAAGAGGTATTTTGTCCAGCATAGAGCTTCAAACCAAGTGGGACTTACGCCCAACATGAGGTTTCTGCTCAATGATTTAGTTTTTTGTCTTGCAGATGGCTATTGCTAAACCAGGGGCTTTTGTCCAACATAGGTTTTTCACAGTAGGTAGCTTCTTTCCATCATGGGTCTGTATTCAATTGGGGCTTATTCCCAACACGGGTCTAAGACCAATTAGGGATTATTCCCAACATGGATCTGTGTCCAAATAGAACATGTGCCCAATCAGGGATTTTTTTTTAATCTTAAATTGTCTGGGGTCTGATTTCAGGATGAGACAAAGAGAAACACAGAGAGAGAGATAGAGAGAGAGAGAGAGAGAGAGAGAGAGAGTTGACACAGTACTGTCAGGATCAGGGCAAAAAAGGTGAGAGGTACAGCGCAAAAATGTCCTCATACTCCTAAAAGAGCATTTCTATGACATATTTAGTCAAGGACCTCAAACAGCTCTGGATAATACAGACACATATACATGTTCATGGAGGCCTGGGTCCACTGAGATGTATTTGATCTTTTGTTATCACTTTATTTATGTGTGTTGAATCAACATTACATGTATTAGATTACTGATTAAAAGGAATAACTAAGAGAAAGACAAAAAGACAGAAATGAATGGTAATCATTATTACAAAATCCTTCTGTCCTGGCCGGTTCATGAAAGTAATCTTCCACACTCTATAACCATAATGTTCTGGTCAGATTAAAACTGCTTTATTAGGTGTTAATATTAATGACATGGCAGATTAGATTTTTCATGTTTTAAGTCAGTTCAGTCCTGCTTTTGGCTTTGTATTGAACCAAACACGTTAATCATGAAACCTACTTTTTGTTTTATCATTTATTCATGTCTTTCCTGAGGTAGTTCTTTACAATTACTTTTATAAATATAATTGCTAAATAATAAGTAAACAGAAGTAAACCCCAATACTATTTTCCCCAATGTTTTTTTTTAAATATTCACTTTAAGAAGGAGTGTGTGCTTATAATCCCAAACAAAACAAAATCAACTGTGTTTAATTGATTATTATACAATTAAATGAATAATTTGGACAGTTTTTAAATCAGAATTGATTCACATGTTTTAAAATTGACTCTCTCACTTACTCATTCTTTATACCGCTTAAACTGTTCAGGGTTGCCTATTCCAGGGTACTCAGGGCTTCAGGCAGGGTATACAAGCACACACACACACACACACACACACACACACACACTATGGACAATTTTTAAAGGCCAATTAGCCTGCTCTGCATGTCTTTTGAACTGTGGGTGGAAACCAGAGTACCCCATGCATTCCAGACCCTACATGGGAAACAAGTCCACAACCCTAGAGGTGCAAGGGCTCAGTGCCAACCACTACATCACCATGCCACTCTCTAAAACTGACAAATTCCTATAAAAAATAGCAGGTCTTGTGGAAAATAGAAATCACTTTAATTTTCCACAAATACTCACATTTTGCGAGAGTATGACTTTTCTTCTTTCGAGTTTATGGATAGTTGGTGAATTACCACCACCTACAGTACTGGACTGAAGCATAGAACATAACATTTTTAGGAAAAAAAAGATTTTCCCTTTGTATATGATATATTAAACAATCAAAAATACAGGCTACACAAGATTTCACTCTTTATTGAATACCTTTAGTAGTTTTAATACAATAACAAAACATATAATAAATATAGCTGATTGAAATAAATCGTACAGTAAACTTTAGTGCTTTTAAATCAAACTCACAATGTGATCAGACATTTGTGCTGTCAATCAATAAAAAAATATTGTAGCTAACCACATAGTCTATGATTAATCACGATTAATCACAATTTTAAAATACTGGTATTACAGTATGTAATAATAGAATAATATGAATAATAGAATGCTAATGTTAATATATGCTAATACTAATATAAAGCTTTTTATAATGAAACGTGCTGTTTAGCACACCTGATGATGTTTCCTTAGTCATCTTATCATCTGCGTTAAACGTGCCATTATCGCACACATCTGGGTAACCATGCTACAATTATGGGAAGCCATTAGGTTTAAGTTTGGTCATATGATTAACTTATATTAATCACTGGCCTTAATGCATTAATATTGACAGCCCTACCAAAAATCAAAATAAACTGACATTTCTAGTCTTTAAACACTGACTCTGTAAACCAAAGAAAGCATGGCACACAACACTATTCCAGCCAATCAGCAACAGGATTTATGATCACGATCCATGATATTTTATATCAATATTGGTCAATAGTTAGTTTCACTGCCTAGGCAATATTTATCCTCTTTCTTGACGCAATCGGAAGGTGGTTACCTTCCACCTAAAGAAGCTCCTCTTTTAAAGGATTTACTTAAAAATTTACAGTATAAAAACAGGTGTTGAAATAAAGTTTTAAATATCTCTCCATCCAGGCAGAATGCTTCATTATCCTCAAACTCATCCTCCATTGCTAATATGTCAGAAACATTTATGTACACTCACAGCTAACCTCATCATTTATCTCTCATTTTTATAGATCTAAAAGCATTTTCTACAGGCACAGGTATTGTTACATTGGTTTCCAATCTGGAGGTTATTTATCAACAATGCCACACAGCTCTGTTAGAAATGCGTCTCTTTGATTTATTAAACAAGTGTGCGGTGATGTATTTTAAATTTGTATGATATATTACTGGGGCCTGTTGCAAATGTAGCTGGTTAATTATTTACACTCACAAATTGAAAATGCAACTCAAGTTAACATTGGCTTATGATTTGTGAATGCTTTGCACTTTTAGAGATTATTGTTATTCATACCACAGCAGTGTTGTATTCTCAAATCTCATTGGTGAGGATTCATTTTCTGTAACAGCACTTCTGACAGTGCTTTGACAGAAAGTTGTTGATTGATACAGAGAGAATTTCTGTAAGAAGCTGCACATTCAGACATTTTTAATAGGGCTTCATTTTCAGGGCTTTTTAGTATGCAGAGGCAAAGCTATTCATTTAAATTTACACCATGGGAGACAGTCCATTTTTAAAAATCTGCAACTTCTATTTTTTTAATATGATTTATTTAAGAGAAGGTGATAGTGATTAAACTGTTTTAGTTTAAACAGTTTAAAATAAGGTAAAGTATGATATAAGTAAAAGCAAAACTCGTCCATTTACAGTAAATTTTTACTTACAAATACAAGTACAAAAATACTCAACTTTAATTTAACTTAAGCTTCAAAAATGCTAAGCTTGCATTGCCGGGCCTTTAGCTCAATGCATTTACAGCATTTGGCAAACGCCCTTATCCAGAGTAACTTACATTTTTATCTTGTTATAGAGCTGAGCAGTTGAGGGTTAAGGGCCTTGCTTAAGGGCCCAACAGTGGTAACATGATGGTGGTGGGGTTTGAACCTGAGACCTTCTGACCTTCCGGTTGCAGCAGGAAGGGCATCCAGCATAAAACCTGTGGTGACTATGAAAAAGAGAAAATCTGCAATTTGATGTTGTATAAGAACGACATAACACTACAGAAGATGACTAAGCAGTTCAAACAGATATACAGTACTCCATCTGTTTTATTACCTTAAATACTCAGGCTTTGTTGATTGTTATTTCGTGTAAGTGAGCTCAAAGCACATCCACTTGTGTTTCTGCTTCTGAGTCATGGTGTGATTGAAAATGTGTTCCAAAATCATAGCCCCTGAAGTCCTAATTACGTGAAGGTCAGTGAGATGTTTGTCCCTGTCCTAAGGACAAGTAAATATGAAAGGAAGGATTAACCTGAGTTGACCTGCTCTGTCTCTAATAAATGTGTCATGGCTGTCAATCAGATTTTTTTTTAACAATGTCATAACCTGGTGCAGCTGACAGCAGATAATGGAATTTATTTTTGAATAAATTGTATTATCCACACACAGAGGGACAAACATGAGCTCAGCTTTGGAGAACGTTTAGTGGATTTCATAAATGATGAAGGTGTTCATGATGTTTATGTGTCTTTTTATATGATTACTTTTCCAGACTCTAACTGAGTCTGCAGTGCCGCTAAAATTCACTTTTAATAAAAATGGAGCATCAAACATTTCTATTAGTGAATTTATAGTATAATGCCTTATTTTATGCTGTGTGTAATTTAGCACACACAATTCACTTTTATTATTGCATATGAGTATTGTTCAAACTATGAATATAATGCTCAAGACAATTTTTATCTTCCCAATTCTGCCCACTTGTCAGCTTAGGCCTACCTCTTGGGACACATGACGCCAGCTAGCCAGAGCTCTCTCTCTCTCTCTTTTAAATCCTACTCATGCTGCATCACATGGCTATGTACAGTAACACACACTCTTGAGAAAAGTGCTATCTTCTGTATGGTGGACCACCAATGTAACTCTATTAATGCAGCAGCCAAAAATCCCTACCAGAAACAGAATAATTTGAGCACATCCCCCCTATCCTATCCACACTGCATTGGCTTCCATTTAAATTTTGCATTGAATTCAAATTAATGCTATTAATAATACTAATTAATTATATTAAGGTCTAAATGGTCTCGGACCACAGAAGCTGAGTGAACTTCTATGATCAACGACTATGACTTCTATCAAAGGGTGTAGGTTGTTTGTAGTACCTTGTACTATAAAAACTACAGCAGTGGACACAAGTTACCGAAGTTATGGAATAGCCTTTTAATCAATGTTCAGGACTCCGCTGAAAACATATTTATTTAATCAAGACTTTTTTGAATAGATTTGTCTTATCTTATTTGATAAAGTGCACATGTGGGTACACATGGTGAATTGGTTTGTTGGATGCTGTCTTCACTCACACTCATTAATCACTCAAGTTTGTTGACGGTGGAGTGACCGGTTACTCTGTTTCTGTCAAACTGCACATGGCTAGAGTTGCCACAGATCCTAACCACTTCTGCCCTCCAGACCTGTCTGATGCAGTGGCGATTTCTTTAAGACTGCAAGTGAAGCTCAGCTTCCCCTATAATGTCACAAAATTAATGGTCAAATTATG
>JAQMYJ010000019.1:17410004-17423612 GCA_030014305.1 Clarias laeviceps | reverse complement strand
CAGTACTGATGGAAAGTTTTAATGGAAGGAAACTTTTTACTTTGACATTGTGGAGTATTGTGTTTAAAATTATGAGGAAAAAAAAAAGGATTTTAATCCGTTTTAAGGTGAGTGTGAAACAACATTCCGTCGGCACTGAATATACACTATATGAATTAGTACAGTATTTGGCCAAACCTGCAACAACATTGTATCCAAATACATGTACTTCAATATGGAGTTGGTTCCTCTTCTGCAGCTACTGTATACCAGCTTCCACTCTTCTTGGAAGACTGTCCATAAGATTTTGGAGCGTTTTTGGAATTTGTTCCTATTCATTCTGTAGAGCATTTATGAGGTCAGGCACTGATTATATATATAGACTTATTTTTTGTACCATGTAAGTTAATTGATCACAGAATACGGGTATCGACGATTTTTTTTTTAGACAGATGTTAGTCCACTGCCATATGAGGTATATACTTTTTGGCTTTCCTTGTAAGTGACTCAAAATATGTTGACTTTAGGCCACCCTGACTTTTACACTCTGAGTCCTTTCCATTTCATTGAATTGCTTTTCCACTGCGTAATTTTTAATAATGTTCTTTCTCACTGCTGCTTTAGTTGAGAAAGTCTAAAAGGGGTTTAAAAAAAGTTTTTTTTTTGTCATAGCAAGGATTTAAAAAACATAAATGATTAAAATCTTAAATGCTGATAAACATAAAAATGCCTTGCGCCTCCCGTAATAAGGCGAATATCCCATTTTATTAGACGTTGGATTTTCATCATCATTGTGAAAGTAGATTTGATGGCAGCCTGTTCGCAACTGTCAACCGATGGCCGTCTCACAGTCTCAGCCATGTTATCATCTGTGCTCTGGGCATTTATAATGGCACCTTGGCAGATTCAGTACTGATGACATAACCAGGACAGGCTCATTAGCTTCAGGAAGACAAGCATCATCATCAATGACCATCATGGCTAATGAAGGGATCCAGATGTCTGTATGCCAGCTACAGATTTCTGCAATCACTACTGACATTAATGGAACCTGCATATATCAGGTCTAAAGTGGAGGGCTGTTCTAGGAATTTATGGTGATTTATTTCTTAATTGAAAAATCACTGGTGTAGAAAATGAAACGGCGAAATTTAATGGCACCCGGTATGTATATTTATCGGCTGTAAGTTCCACTGGGTGGCATCTCAATCAGATTATATATTACCAGTGAAGTAATCATTAGATTACATAATATTACATTACATGCATTACTGCTTTAATAAACAGATGCATCACTTATCTTACCTTCATTTGGAGACCTTTTTGGGTACAATATTGCTTTTACAAAATTACTTACAAAAGCTTACAAAAAGATACATCGCTGATTTATATACACAAAATTTATGTATTATGTTATTTTTATAGGTAGTACATGACTTTAATAAGCAAACAGTACATGGACTTACAATTATAAAATTATATATAATTGACAGTAAAAGCTTAATGAGCAAAATCAAATTTAATTGTATATTGCTAAATAATATTACAAAATTTATATAATTGTATATACATACTGTATGGATGGGTGGCTTTTACAGAGAATGACTAAGTTAATATGACTATACAGTAGATCAAACGCAATGTGGATTATTTTGTAAGTAGTAGTAGTAGTATTAAGTAGTTTATATTTAAAACTGAGTGCTGATTGAATGACACACTGCATGGATGTGATTCATTCTTTTTCCCTCTTATTCAGTTCAGGGTTGCAGAAGGCCTGAAGCATATCCCAAGGGATACTAGGCTACTAGGCAGGGTACACCCTGATTAGGGTGCCTGTCCATCACAGGACACACAAGCACACAGACATTCACACATTATAGGCAATTTGGGAACACCAATTAGACTAATCTTCATGTATTTGCACTATGGGTGGAAACCAGAGCTCCAAGAGGAAACCCACGAAGCATGGGGAGAAGATGCAAACTCCATACACACAGACCCAAGGTGGAAATCGAACCTTCAACCCTAGAGGTATGAGGCTACAGTGCTACCCACTCCCAATGACAATATTTACATAGGAAATGTTACTCATATTCAGGGATAAGTTATGCATATTTCATTCAGACTATGTGAATCCTGGGAATATTCTTTATGTCTCTGCCAGGTTTATCTCAAATAGAGGCGTTCAAGTTATTTAATAGAGATATACAGTATAAAATGGGGATCAAGTTATTTGATAACATTGCTGATAACGGTGCATAACTGGAAATTAAGCAAAACAACATTAAGTGTCAATAAACCTACAAATAACGTATTGTCTACAAGCATAACCTGGCCTAGTTCAGGATCGATGGCTGTCTACATCACCTTGTTGTGCAATAAATACCATTAGGATCTTTCCTGGAGCTGTCTGTCCACAATCATCCTTTTACAGTTTTTTTCCCCTTACAGACACACTCTCTTGCCTTCTATTTTAGCTTATGTATCCTTTAAGTGTCCTACCGTATGTCTCTTCATCTCCTCTCATCTCCAACTCTTTCATTCATCCTCCTCTCTTTTCTTCTTTTCACACCACAACCCATTTAGAGATGTTCAATGTGTACCCATTGTGTGTCAGTCTGCACAGCCTTTATGCGTTTTATCTCCATTTGTGTGCGTTTTTCAACAAGGACAAGTGTCTTCTTATAGGATGGAGTTAAGAAACATCTATAGATCTTGTTTATCCGGTCAAGGCCAAATGGAAAGTTATTGCTGCATAACAGGATGAGATTTCAGGTCCAACTAAGGACTGCATCACATCTTATCAACATTAGTGCTGTTTGAGCCTCTTCTGCGACAAAACAACCTGATGCTGCAGTTCTAGATTTCTTGATTTTTTAAAATATCTTATTTTGCATAAATAGTACCTTTACAAATGCCTTGAACTATACTGCCTGTGACATTATTTCAGCTTAGCAACTAATTTCAAAATATTAAAATATTTTCAGGTTCCTATTATTTTAAGACATTGCCATAATTTGTTTTATCATTTAGCAATATTATGTTTTTAATTGAATTATGAATAAAATTTAACATACTAAACAGTTATATTGACTTTCATTCAAATTTCAATTTAATCTCTGTCTCGCACTCATTCTCTATGCCACTTGTCCTGTATAGTGCAGGAGGGATAGCGCCTATCCCAGGGCACTAGATGGAGTACACCCTGGACGGGGTGCCAATCCACCACAAGGCACAAGCATGCACTCTGTTACGATATTGGATTTATTTGTTTTTTTGTGTGTTTGGTTATGCTTGCTTTGTCTCTATGTCTCTGCTGGTGGTGGGATATGGTGTGTCTTCCCATGTTGTTTCAGGTCCCACCCTCTTCAGTGTGCCTGTAAATCTATTGGTTGCTGCTCTGCCTGTCCTTTGTTGGTCCCGCCTCCTCCCAGATGATTAGTCCTACAGGAGACCCAGAGGCCTACTTAAGGCCTACAGACCACAGTGCTACAGACTGTGTTTTGATTACTGATTATCTCACAATTGATTCTAAATGTTATTCTATTATTATGACCCCCTTGCTACGTTCCTGACTATGCTTAGACTTTACCCTTTTGATGATTGCTTGGTTTTTGTTCGGCCATGTAAGTTATCCGTGTATGACCGTGATTTGTTGTTTTGGATTGTAAATACTTTTGTATATATTTGTATTTAATTCTTTATTTAGTGGGTTAGTAAGGAGTCGACGCCATTTTGTTTACACTTTGTTTTTCTTGGTTTGTGGTTAGTTAGGGAGTAAGGGAAGAATTTAGTATTTCTGTTTCTTTATTTTTGGTGCAGGTTAGTTGTTTCACTTTGGTACTAGGTAGAGGAAATTTTGTTTATTGTTTTGGCCTTGTCGACTTCTGAAGCTCACAGCCACCTTTTGGGGATTTGCTTATTCACCTTTTGTAAATAAACACTAAGCAAACGCACCTTTAGGTCTCACCCCCTTTTTTTTTTTTCTCTTTTCATTCCTGTTACTGCCCGACCTAGACCGGGGGCGTAACAGAACTGTGGGCTCGTCTGTTGCTTGTCCTCGCTCCGTCCCGTTTGCTTCAGTGCGCTTGTGTTTGTCTGGCGGCATTTGTCTTTGTGGTAGGGGAGTGTTTAGTTTGTTCTTCTTAGAAATGGCTACTAAGTTTAACTTGGACCAGTTTACCTTTTGCCCCACGGTAGAGCAGTTTGAGAGGTGCCATAAGGATGACTCACTCACTCACACACTCATTCATACCCTATTGTGCTATTTAAAAATGGCAATTAGCCTAATGCATGTGGCTGGACTGTTGAATAAAAACAGAATACCCGCAGAAAATCAATCTTTAAAGGAACATGTATATTTTCTAGGCAGCACAATGGCATATTGGTTAGCACTGCAGTCTACACGGTAAAGAACTGTAAAGTTGCACAGCTTTTTTTTTAAGTTTACTCAACTATTAGAGAAATTTGATGGTCAAACAAAATATTTCACATTGCTGTTTAGTTGACACAACATGTACCCAGTTCAAAATCTTAAGTTGACTCATCTTGTAATTCTAATACTTAAGTCAGCTCAAGTAGTATTGGTTGTTGGCTCAATTAATTATATTTCTCTGGTTGACGTAGCCTAACTTTTCATCTACTCAAATAAGTTAGCTGTCTCCCATTGTAGCCCACTGATGTAGTTGGTTCAACCTCAACAACTAAAACGCACAAACATTATTTTAAAACAGTAATCTGCATAAAACAAGAATATAAAGGTTCTATTTTAATTAAAGCTCTGTAAAATACATTCTTACTGATTCTATTACAATATCATAACCATTTTTAAAAACTAGAAAAGATTTGACTTTTAAAGACTTTTTCCCCAATGTGTCAGACACAAAACGGAGTCCATGGCAACAAGAGTTTGTTTCTCAGCATGTGAATCTGAGGGGATCGTTTCTCTCCAAGTCCAATAGAAATGGTTTGGATGACTTCATGGGTGTACATCCAGTCCTTCTGGATTTCAATCTTCAGATCACAGACCTGACCAACCATTGCTTCTAAAGCTGCTGCATGGTCACCCAGACCATAAAGGACTACAGTCCTCTTCAACACCACAGCAACTTCAACAGCTTTTTCATGCTCCTCCAGTAGCTCCAAAAGGCCATCCTTTCTTGAACTTTTGTTAGCTGAGTGCCTGCGAGGCCGTGTCTGCTGGGCTGTTACAGGACTTGTTGCTGGGCAAAAGTCTTTTTATAAAAATCATGTGATTGTATCTCAGTGAAGGTAAATTCCTGGAAAAAACTTTTTTTAGTTTATTCAGTCTGTGTCTCAAGTTTTCAAGAGCACAATGTTACTTGTTGTCTCAATAAATACCATGGTAAATACCGGAATATTAATTCATTCAGCATTTATCTAGTTGGACTTTTCATGGTGTAGCACCACCAGATTTGTATGCAAAAGTTTGCATTTACCTCCAGGTATTCTGCTTTCCCCCCACAGACATGCATCTTCATCTCATCAGTTTCTATACTGCTTATCCAGTGTACAAGGTTGAGGGAGCCTCGTGCCTATCCCAGGAAACTTACAGTGCCTTGCAAAAGTATTTATACAACTTGAACTTTACAACATTTTGTTATGTCACAGCCACAAAAGTAAATGCATTTTATTGGGATTTTATGTGATAGACCAACACATAGTGGCACATACTTGTGATGTGGAAGGAAAATGATGAATGTTTTCCAAATTTTTTTTACAAAATAAAAATCTGAAAAGTGTGGTGTCCATTTGTATTCAAACCCTCTCCAGTGGAAATCCAGTGGAAGCAATTGCCTTCAGAAGTGATCTAATTAGTAAAGTCCACCTGTGTGTAATTTAATCTCAGTATAAATACAGCTCATATGGGAAACCCTCAGAGGTTTATTAGAAAACCTTACACAACAAACAGCATCATGAAACCCAAGGAAGACACCAGACAGGTCATGGATAAAGTGGTGGAGAAGTTTAAAGCAGGGTTGGGTTATAAAAAAAAATGGAAAGCGTATAGCACAATTGCAAACCTACCAAGACATGGCCGTCCACCTAAATTGACAGGCCGGGCAAGAGGCCCATGGTAACTCTGGAGGAGTTGCAGAGATCCACAGCTTAGGTGGAAGAATCTATCCACAGAGCAACTATTAGCCGTGCACTCCACAAATCTGGCCTTAAGAAGTCCTATTTGCAGTTCCACATGGATTGTCACAAACTGCAAACGGTACTTCTCTTTTCTTTCTTTTTGCTACTTTTTCATAAACACCATATTTGGGAATCAGTTTCTGACCCCAGATGTGCAGTGCCAGAGCACTAACCATTATGCCACCATGCCACCCCAAAGACATGCAGAGTGGGCAAATTGCCATTTTTAAATTCCCCATAGTGTGTGAATGAGTGTGTGTGTGTGTGTGTGTGTGTGTGTGTGTGTGTGTGTGCTTGTGTGGTGTTTGAGTCACCAATGAAATGTGTACATTAACTTGTAGTCGAATAACTTGTTTGTATCGTAAGAAAAGACAGTATGAAGGGATTAAATTTGCCATAGCATCAAGCTTAATGAAGTCTTACACATAATACCAATTACACACAACACAATAATGCACATTGCGACTACAGTACACTGATTTTAATAATTTATTGATACAAATGTCAGGAAAGGTTTAATGATTTGAACTTTATAGAGGTCAAAATGTCAGAAGTCACGTCCACTTTGTTGACCAGTAATAGTTCTAATCTCAGGAAAGATCCACTGGCAAAGAACAAAGGAGCATATCTGCTCATACTGTATATTTTAATAGCAATTCATTGTTAATAAACCTCTCAGCAAAAAAAAAACAAAAAAAAAAAAACAGAGGGTGTATACATTTTACTACTCGTATACTTATTTTATTTAATTTATTACAAAATAATAAACTGTCACAATTTCCTGTACTATCAGTTCTGTGAGATCCTTGCCTTCACACACACATGGCATCTCACCCTGCTGTAATTCCACCCTGTCAGTCCAGCTGTGCTGGAAAATAAATTATGCTCCTGTTTGCTTTTGATTTCTGCTTGGATGTGACATCAGGCATGGATGAGAGTTGAGGATTGATGGCATGTCACTTCCTCTGCTTTTGTTCCAGCTCGTGTCTCATACCACAAGATTCACACTAATCTCTTTTGTGGGTCGGTATTCCAGGCTTATTTTGCCATGTTACAGACAAATTCATACAACTGAAATCAAAATGACATTTCTGCACAAGGACTGTGTCACCTTATATAGGGATATAAAAACACCTGCCAAAATACATCTGTAGCTTATATATATATATATATATATATATATATATAAAATCATGGCTGTGAGTGATTGCAGTGTGATCTAATTTTAATAGAAACTGAAATTTTTTTTCAAGTTTTCATTAACTATTTATAAGGCTATGTTTACATTACCAGCCAGAAGTGATTTTTTTTTACCCTAATATGACACAAATCTGATTTCTCAGTAGGATCTGAGTCACTTTTGTATGTGGACCTTTTCATTTACCTTCTATACTGCTTATCCTGTGTACAGGTTCGAGGGAGCCTAGAGCCAATCCCAGAAGACATAAGGCATGAAGTGGGGTACACCTCGGACCAGCACATGGCACATGAGGAGAACAACCAAACTCCATGCACACAGATCTGAGGTGGGAATCAATCTAACCCTGGAGGTGCAAGACCACAGTGCTAACCACTAAGTCACCATGCTGCCATATGTGGATCTGGATGAGATACAGTATGTCTGATATATGCAGTCATACAACTTGACAATGGTCAGATTGGCGTTCACGCAACTCTGCTCATGCGTAGGGTGCTGATATCATCAGAGCGAGGATTTCATAACACTGCTAACAAACAGTGCTGCAAAAACAGCTAAAGTCTGGACCTCAACAAGTATTGAAATGAATGAGTGGTTGGAAAAACATGACGTGTTTTAACCCAGATGGTGTTAGCAAAGACGTATCAATGTGTGCATTTCAGAGAACAGATACTGTATGTCCACATTAGAGTCAGATAAATGTCACTTGTATTTATGAATGAAAATTGTTATAACACGCAAATCTGATCTGGCCAAAAAATTGGAATTGAGCAATGTGGCTTGTAATGTGAACATAGCCTTAGTTTATTAGTTTATCATGAAGACCTAATACATATGTGACTCATCATGTCAAGTCAGGTAGGTATTAGTTTTAGAGCTATCTATACACAGATTAGTTTTGAGCTACTGTATCTATAGAAATAAAAGAAAGGTTTTGTCTGTACATTGGTCAAAACTTGCTTTTTCAATGAAATCTTTACATTTCATACATTAGAGGACGCGAAACCAGTCTCAGAAAATTCCTGTATGTCTGTATAGCCAGATTTTGTCACAGCATCACACAAAACTGTCTCGACAGAATTTAGTGAAACTTTTGCAGTACTTATCTGCCTGAAGTTTAATCTGCACCATAAGTGAAATGTTGAGTAAAAGTGATGTCATGAACAGTTATGTTCCAGGTTTAATAATCTACTTTAAAACAAGCTACTACTGCACTACTTGCTCAATTTAAACAAACACCTGCACCAATAGATATTAATTAGAAAACCTAAACAGATTTTTTTCTGGTATTAGTTAATATGTTCAACACTTAAATAAGAGCGCTGAAGTGATATAAATGAATTTTCACACGCTGGAGACAAAACTTCATCTTTATCCGATGTACTTTACAAAATATATATTTTTTCCATTAAGTTAGGCAGAGAGTTCTGCCATACAAAAAGACAGGCAGACATGTACAGTATGTGGGCTTTAACCTGAATACTAGTAATATCACTGATTACATTAAAGCTGATCATTTTTTTTTTTAGCTTTAACCTTTTAGCTACTGTACTTCTACAAACTCTTTTCCCTTCAATGACAGGTACTTACACTAGTGGCCAATAAAGTGCAGTAGGTGAAATGCATTTTTTTTTTATTTTAAAAACAATGTTTTAATGCACTTAAATGAACACTACTGTATATAAGCTGGTTACTCTGGTTGTGACAGAAAATTTTGCATTTTAGAAATGCATTTTTTTCACTATAATTTTATAAAGGAACCTGGACATGATACAGAAATGAACTTGAGCTCAGAGCTTATTGAACCTAGAATCTGAAAATATGCATAACTCCAATCAACCAAAAAACTGGTTTGACACCTGGTTTGATGTGATTGGTTATATATTCTCCTGTCTTAAAAAGATCAGTGTGTTTTTAATCAATTAATCATAGAAACAATTAAACAATTAAGAAAGAATAATACTACATGAAGCATCTATAAAATCCTCAATTGAACAGTAGCAGGTCTGAACTTGGACAAAATCAGGCTTTGGGATTTTTGGCTATCACTACTGGTTGGATGCCACTGAACAGTACAAAATCCTTGTGTTGCCCTTAAAAAAAAAACATCCTGTACTAGTCATTCAACCTGCTATAATATTGAGGGGTACCTGCCATGTACTCAGTCATTCTTAACTGACTCTATGACGTGGTGTAGATCATAGAAAACACAATCTATATACTTAAATAGAAGTTGAGGATATTTATCAAAGCAAAAAGCTCAATTAGAAGTTGAAGTATTATTTGAAATTATTGAAATTTAAAGTAAGTATAAAGTCAAATCTTGCCTGAGAACCCCACACCTATGGACTAGTGATAGTGAAGCAAGTAGTTGTATATTTAATCCATTGAGCATCAAGTCTTCCACATATAGTGTATATATAGTTTTTCCACAGTTTATGATTATTATTTTGTCAATTTCTCATTGTACCTCTTCCAGGTTGTACCCTGCCTTGTAAGTTCCCTGGGATAGACTCCAGGCCCCCCCGTGACCCTACAAGAGATAAGCGTTTTATATATATCTCGATGGAGGATAGAATTTCTCGTTGCGAACCACACTCTTTTATATACACACACACGCACACACAAATGCACACACATACTCTAACCCGTTTCCGAGCTCGTCTCTCTCTCTCTCTCTCTCTCTCTCGCATTTCTCTTGCCAACAAGGTGGAAAGCACATCACATGCTTGTTTCCTGCTGGCTTCACCTGCCTCTCTCCATCTGCAGGTGACCATTTTACGATACTGTAAAATATTATATCATCCAGATAGGCAATAGTGTAGATATTGTGCAGACAAAAAAAATTGTCCATCAGATTCTGAGACATCCTGGGAGCCCCGAACAACCCAAACGACAATGTCACAAATTTGTGCAACAGTGGAACTCCTCGGGTATCCTCATACCAAGCATTACCTTTAGTTCATCCCAAAACATGTCATTTGTGTGTTCAGGCAATCTACAGTATATGGAAGGCTGCATGTGGAGGAGGCTCACTGTGGTTAGTATGAAATCACTAAATGCCTCCTGCAATGTGGCAACTTGTGCTCTTTAATGTCAGAACTACCATAACGTCGCCAGTGATACAGAAACCTCCTCTCTTTATGGTTTCAGGAGATTGAGATGGTAAAGTTGTAGTGAATTTCCTCTATCTGTTCATCAAACAGATACCTCAAAGGCTCCTTGCTGCTTGGTGAGTAATTTGTAGCTCAATGCGGTATTAAAATGAAAACCAAGCCATCCATCTGTGGACAGTAAACACTGGCACAAATCAACTGGATTCCTAGAAACAGAATCTCACCGCTGCCAATTAACTTTTGGGCAGTGGTGGCTCTGAGAGTCAAGGCACTGAGTTACTAACAGAATAATCGGTGGTTTGAGCCATTGCTGGGCGCTGTATCATGGTTGACCCTGTGCTCTGACCCCAGCTACAGTATGCTGAGATATTCAAAGAAAGAATTTCACTGTGCAGTAATGTACAGTATATGTGACAAATTAAAGGATTAACTAACAACTTAAATGGGATTCTCTTCTATAAGGAATTCTCTCTATAAATGTGTATATATATATCTTTTCCACACATTCATCTAAGACATTAGTACTTGCTTTCTTTAAATTCATGGCACAATATTTAATTTATTTATAAAATTTTGACATTAGATAATAGGACAAAATGAAGACAAGGCTAGCACCCTTTTTCAATTGCAACTGTTGGTTAGTCAGTTCCTTCTGTGACAACTGGCGCACTGGTGCCAAATGTTCTTGTGTCCATGTGATCTTGGGATGACCTTGTCTCTTCTTTCCCATCAAGGCTGTTTTTTTGTGAGGCTCATCGAACGATTCGTCACGGTGCAAGATTCAGAGGATACAGCAAAGACAGTGCTCTTGGAAGACATTTATATATCGAGTGATGCATGCCCAAAGACGTCCATGTCTTCTATGGATAGATCGCATAAATGTGAATTACTACTGTAAAAGACACAAATCAGAACACATAATAGATGCAAATAAAACCTACCTAAAAATGAGACATGAAAACATTGAAAATCTGTGCGAGTGAGAATTTTTTTTTTTATCTCTGTGTTAGATTTAAATATGATATCTGCGCAGCTGCCATGCCTCTGTAAAATATGAAATGTGCATAGCCTCTCTCTCGACATAATATTTCTTTACTGATCCCTTTTTGATTTGATATTTGGAAGGAAGCCCTGAAGACGATTTATTTCTGATCCTTAACTGAGTCTTTTTATGAACCCGGACCATAGAAAGAAGAGAAGACACAGCTGTTGTTCCTGACCTCTCTATATTTCACTGTGGTGTTGTCACATTTGTCTTAAGACCAAGTATTCAGCCATTGTTCATGAGGCCTCTTTTCATATCTCTGAACCTATTCTTGCAGGGAGGAAAATAAAAAAAGAGTATTATAGTGGCAGAAGTTTTAACTTCTACCATCATTTATCCCAATGGGAATTAAAGGATGACCCATTTCATCTAGAGCCCCAAAAATAGCCAGCATATTGTTCTTTTCCTCAATGTGTTAAAAATTCAGGAATCCCACATATACGTGGTCTGTTTCACTTCAGACAGTTTAATATTTTCATGCTCTGTTAGTAGGGCATGAGACACTTTGAAATCATGTTACTCCACCAAATATGATCAATTTCACATAAGAAACAATATTTCCTTCTTATGATTTCACTGCTTCTCAACTTTAACTTCAACTATAAACGGCTCTCTATAACAAGGTGATCCGAGACACCACTTCCTGAGCACATAAAAATGTTCTATTTTCCCATTACTGATATTCATTCATGGAAACCCTCTTTGTCTTTATGCTAGAAGTTTAAAATAACCTTATTAAAAGCTAGTCCCTACTGACCTAAATTCTTCCACTTAATAATTTTTTCGCCCTGATCCTGAATGAAGTGTACCTGCAGTATACAGCTTTCTAGGTTTTTTTTATTCTTTTGTCCTTGTCCGAATGCATCTTTCTCCTTTCACTATACTATATTCAGATGATCACGTCCTTTCAGTGTCAGCTCCCTGACTCCCTCCCTTACTATCTATCTGCTCTCTCATTATTTCTCTTTTTATCCTTGTCACTTAGAGGTCTGTCTTTATGTGTCAGAAAAGACACTGAATAGAAACTAGAGCAAGGTGCCAAAATCTCTCTGACACAAGTTAATAGTCTTTTACATGTTGGATCAGATTTCATTTTCACTCTTCTGGAAAAAAAAAAAAAAAAAAAAAGACGTCTGTTCTGTTTTTGATGACTGACCAGAAGAAAAAAAAAAAAAAAGTCAAATTTGACAACAAATATTTGCGACAACTGTGGCCGGGGTTCAATTCCTGCCTCAGGTCTGCCAGCGTGGACCTTGCATGTTGTGCTTGGTGGATTTCTTCTAAGTACCCTGGTTTTCTCCTACGTGTAGTCCAACCATTTGCAGATTAGTCTAATTGGACGTTTCCAAATTTCCTGTCCAGGATGTACTGCACCTCGTGCCCAAGTATCTTCCTGTGACCATGAACAGGATAGGTGGTATAGAGAAAAAAAAAATTAATGAATGAATGATTAAATAAATATTTGCATTTTATCTCATACTGTCTCAAAACTGCAAGTCTCATTTCTTGGACATTTCCTCCTAAAATATATATACAGTACAGTATATAAAAAAAGGAAAAAAAAAACTTTAAAAAAAATTATTTTAAAACCATGACATTTTCATTTAAGGGCAAAACCAGACATTGATCTTTGACTCTAGAATAGTGGAAAAACCAATCTATTTAGAAGCAGTTATTTCCGTTAGCAGAAATGTTTCACTGATGAAAGAGGTCAGAGGCGTTTGGCCAGACTGGTGAGAGCTGACAGGAAACCCACAATAAGGACAGGAATTGTAAGGCTACAGTAAAACACAGGTTTACTGAAATTGGCCATTACAGACTAGAAAAAGACTGGGTGACATTATTGCAATCTTCACCTGTGTAGTTTTGATCAACTTGTTTCCTCTGTATTATCAGATTCCCAGTGTGGTCTTCTGCTCTTGTAGCCAATCCGCTTCAAGGTTCAGCACTTCAGTATGTTCTGAGGTTTTTATCCTGCTCACCACACATGCAGTTATATGACTGACTCTAGCCTTAGTGTCACCATGAAATGGTTGTCTTTCAGGTTCTTACAACAATAAGACATTTTACTCTCAGAACTGCCCTTCCCCGTGGGGGGGGGGGGGGGGGGG
>JAQMYJ010000019.1:17389924-17401379 GCA_030014305.1 Clarias laeviceps | reverse complement strand
CGTACAAGCATTTCACTGCATATCGTACTGTGTATGACTGTGTATGTGACAAATAAAATTTGAATTTGAATTTGAAGTGAAAAGTCAGATCTCAAATTGTTGATCATTTAGAATCAACAAAAGAACGAGGATCTGAGTGTTTATGACAAAGGGCTAAACTGTGATAACAAAATGATCATCACCCTTTCAGCAGGATTATGTGCCCTGCCACAATGCACTAATGTTCATGCATGGTTTGATCAACATGGCAAGAAGGTCAAGCCTTGGCCTTTGATGATTCCCAGATCTTAATCTGATGGGATGTACTAGACAATCAATCTGATCTACAGTATGGAGGCCCCACCTTGTAACTTACAGGACTTAAATCATCTGCTGCTAACGTCTTGGTGCTTGATAACACAGGACAACTTCAGAACAGTCCATGTCCCAATGGGTGAGAAATATTATGTCAGCACAATGGGTGCTGATTGCTGTTTAATATTACATGCCAAACTTACAGTATTTGTGTCAGATTACCATATAAAAGGACCACACTTTATGATAACTGTTATGCATCAACACCTAGTATTAAGACTTTTATTATTATTTCACGTTTTTTTCCTGCTCAACATGATTATTTTTATAGTGGCAGTTACAATATTTGTCTCTTGTTACATTTGCATGAGTTTGTCAGGCTGTTAACAAGCTTACTGTACAATGGTGTTTTATTTTCAGATTTTCCCACTTTAACTTTACCAACTTATTTATCTCTATTAGGGGACAGTGTGTTTATATCACATTTTTGAACAGGACATTGTCTGCATTTCTGCCAAACGTTTATATAGATGGTTAAATCAGAAATGTCTTTGCTATTGATTTGTCCAGGATGATGATTTTGTTGTAAAGACACCTGCTACCTAACATGATGTAATAACATACAGTATTAAGAGCTACTTAGCTATTTAAATAAAGAACAAGTTTATGTCCATTATAAAAATAAAAATAAATCTAACATAACATCGTGGGCTCCTTGTAGGCTCCATAAGCTAAATGTGAAAAAAGGTCAAGACGTGCATTCACTGGATATCACTGACGTTAAAAACTACCAATTTTTTTTTTTCTAAAGTATGCACCGTGCATACAGGGTTACGGCTGCCTATGCCCCTACCCTGGGGTATTGAATTTTTTGCCACTTCAGGCTGTTTCAGGAAATCAACATCTGTCACAGTTTGATGTTATATTTTGTCGTTCTTAGAACTGCTATCCAAAATTGCCCCCTGTGCTCCACACTCCCATCCTGTCAACAGCTTAGTCAGAGGATTGTCATGTTCTACAGTATACAGTACAATGTAACCATACATACTGTATATATGCATGTCTGGGTTTCTGTTCACAGTAGAGAAGAAAATGTTTTTACAAATGTATACATATGTAAAATGGAACAGGAAAGACTTAGCTGATCTTTCTAGCTTATGGAAGAGCTGTGATTTATTTGTTTCATCTTCTGGGAAAAGAGTCCACGCAGTGAATTCTAATCACAGCACTACAGTTAAATAATCGGGATGAACGTCAGTTGGATCCAGATTATTGAGCGTGCTTAGTGTTGCCTTAAAAGGCAGCATTGATTGTTTTTTTCTCTCTATAAAATTGTAGACAGCTTCATAAGACCGTTATAAAAACATAAATAAATTAAAAAAAAGACAATTTTTTCCTTTGGGTGTTGCTTCAAATGCTAGAAGTTGCAATATTTGCAGCAGCGAGTCGAAAAGACAGCTGAGGACGGCTAATATAATGCTGTTTGCTATAATGCTGTTAATCTCATTAATCATGGCCTGGTGTCTGCAGATTCGAGAAGCAAGAACATGAAATATAAGACTATTGCATCTGGAGCTTTTATGTCGTCCAGTAAAAGTCATAAGCTACACTTTCCAAGATGAGTAATAGTCCAGAGGGATTTGTGTACTCACAGGTGTGTGGTCTGCTTGTGGAAACCTTGTGATAATTGGCTTATGGGAGAAAAAAAGTGCTTTAAATTTTATTGAAAAATGTAATAATCTTAAAGACCCAAAACTCAACCTGCAAACTGAATATATAGCTCTATAAGCTCTTACGTTTACCTTAAGTAAATTCATTTCTTATTGTATGTGTGTGTGTGTGTGTGTGTGTAGAATTAAAAGGTCAGTGTTATCAAGGTCTCTATTTCTCCTTATTTAACCTATTAATGAAAAGTTATTCTATTGGCTTTAAAGGGCAAATAATGCGAGTGAGGTGGGGAATAAAGGAAGTGTTTCTATAGGAAAATAATCAACAATGAATGAATTAAAAAGAACAATTTCTGTGGGTGCCAAAGACCTGCCTGTCTGGTCCGATCTCACAGAAAACCCAATGCAGCACAAATTGTAAAAAAAATAAAATAAAATAAGTCAATGCTGGCTACAATATAAAGGCACCAGAATACCTATTGTATCACAGCCTTCCATGTTTGGGGCTTAGCAGGCAAAGAGTTCAAGATTGTTGATTCAGCCTCCAAATTCCCAGATCTCAATCCAATCAAGCATCCATGGTACAGGACAGTTTGTGCCAGCCAGACAAGTCAATCCGTAGATGGAAGGTCCACCCTGCAACCTTCTGTACAGCACCCCACAGATCCTGGTGCCAGACACAACAAGAAATCTTGTGGTTTCAGAAGGGGAATATACACAATACTAGGCTTAACTTTTTGCATTTTAATGTCATACTGTAGATGACAACCTTCCAGAGCAACCCTAGTGTCAGAACATCACAGTCGAGAACTGCCAGCAATAGAACCAGCATCCTAAGAGGTTTTTGTTCCCTAGGTATATAGGGAAAAAAATTATATGATATGATTTTTTTATGATAGAGAAAACATTTTACTTTATAGAAATGGATACTATGTAAATGAAAACAATGTGGACAAATCAAAAGGATTAGATTAACTGACATTTTTTATTTGTACATGTCTAAAGCAAATGCTATACAAGCCAGACAGGGATTTCTGATTGTGCAGAATAACTGAACACAGTTATGAGAGTAAAAAGTACCTTTAGTTCTCTATATAATCCGCTGCTACACTAATGCACTTTTCCAGCATTTTCACTAGTGCTGGGATACCATCAAGGTAGAACGTTTTCTCAGTACGACTGTACTGGCTGCTTCACGTCTGAAACGCTGGCCTACCAGGAACTCCTTTAATGGCCCAAACATGTGGAAATGTCTTGGAGCGAGGTCAGGACTGTAAGCGAGACAAGAAGTGTAACAAGTTCCATCGATTTATATATATATATATATATATATATATTTTAAATCAGGTCAGGCATGCCTGCTGAATATTAACAGGAATGACTGCAGTGGGATCTGAACCACCTTGTCTCATCACCGTAATGTGCTTAAACTCTTTTTGCCTTCATTCATAAGAGATTTCAATCACAAGTCGTGCTTTGACTTGAACACCTCTTGTACAGTGCATAGTTTTGTTATCAGATTTATTCATGCAATACTTCATATTGTCTACTTTCTTTGGAATATACAGCATTATTTCCAGCAGGGTCGTTCCGCAAGAGACTAATCTCAACTATCTCTTTTGTTCTTGTGTCAATTGTCATGATTTACTGTAGAATTGCCTCGTGGCACTGACTCTCGGTATCCTCTAGCTAAACCTGTCCGTTTATACCTCCTATCCTTTACTTCAGATAGGGAACTTTGACAGACAAGTATGCCCAGCTGAATGTTACACTATCATCCTGTGTAAAATAGGAAGAAAGACAGATGGATGGAATGAATGAATACTCCCAAATCTCTCTACCGATATATGACACATTTCTCAACTGTAATAGAGTGTGGCCTTGTTCTAGTGTACTATGCTGTGTCCTCAACTGTGATGGAGAGACAGAGAAAGAACTAGAGACATGAGGAGAGAGAGAAAGACAGACAGAAGGAAGACTTATATTCTTTGTTTTTTTTGTTCCCCATCCTTTATTTGTAGTGGCTTTCAACAAGAGTCAATAACACCTTCCTGCAATTTATCGATCAAAAATAAATCTGTACTGATTGGCTGTTAATCTGGTCTTTGAGTCTTTCAGATTTGTAGCTTAGTAATAATTGAGATTCAAAGAGCATCTTGTAATTTGCTTCTCATCAGTCTATTGCCCCCCTGATGGTTTTGTGTTGTCTATGATAAACATGCTCCAATACACAACACGTTGATAATGAAGCTTAATAATGCTTTGTACACAAATAAGGCATGCGCGTTTTATTGTTCGAAATGGCACATGGTGCTGAATCACTTTCAATGAATATGCAGGACATGGGTTTATTTGATGATACTGGAACTATATGAAGAATAAATAATTGTTAATGTACAATAGCCAGAGCTGCTGTGACCAATGAGGATTCAGGATCAACCACCATAATTGGAAGTTTAATTTGCATTTAATTTGCAAGTCTCCTGAGTTTGGCTCCAGGCCCCCTGTGACACTGTATACAGGATATGCATTATAGAAGATAAATCAATTAATGAATATGTAATTGCATAGATTAAATTAAAGAAATGGGAACAGATGTTTTATTGTGACAGGCTGCAAAGATGCAAGATGCAATTCAATAAAGATGCAATTCAAAAATGGATTGTTTTTGTAACAACCTCAGCAGCAACCTCATTTCCCCTCTCGTCTGTTCCAAGCACTCGGCATTCAGCATCAGCAGTATACTAATCACCGGCATCATCTGTCATCATCTACACCTGTGTCTCACTGGTTCATGCTTTAACTTAGATAAGGTACTTTAAGTTACAGGGACTGAACTGAAAATGAGAACCAAAATCCTGCCACAAATCAGAGCAAAAAAGTCATTCAGGAAGCCTGGATAACTACTTTTCAACACTACATTAAAAAGAAAGTCTGGCTCTTTGGAAGCAAAATGTGGAAAAATTAATTGCAAATTACTGTCCATTTGGAATAATTTTATATATCTGATTTAAATTTATACAATATATACAGAAAACGCCCCCTAAAACACACAATATCTGTGAATAGCCAACTGGTCCAACATTTCTGAGGGACTATGGGATTATGAATCAGTTTGATAGACTTTTATTTCAAGATAGTCTGAAATAAGACTGATACCCAAGGCTTAGATGGATTCATGTCCACCTCTTTGCCATTATTACCAAGAAACCCATTCAATCAGGCCTGCTGCCAGAGGGTCAGAAATAAGGAAGTGCACGGTGTCTCAGGAACGGAAGACTGCAGAGTGAAAATGGCAGTCCATCTCCTGATGAAAGTGCGGTGTCTGCCACCATCCACCCAGCTGCCAGTTAATGCTGAAGGATGAAGTGTCTTACAGCTTTATCAGCCTCACTCATCTTCAGAGAGGCCTTAATGAGGACACAGTCTCTCCATCCTCACTCCTGACTCCCAGACTGGGAAAACAAGATCAAAACGCCTCTGTGCTCCGTGAACTATGGATTTATCAGTGCCGCAGATTCATAATTATCAATCAACGATCCTCTATCCATCGCGTGTTATTTCAGCTGTGGGCTGAAGTACGTGCGCTTGCTAATTTGTTTACAAGCGATTGTTCCTTTTCTGAGAATGGCAAGAGCTTTTGTTTGACAAGAGGAGTGAGCTGAAATTTATTGAAATTTTCCACCGCTGAATTTAGATATAAATAATGCATAGGTGCAAGCTTTTAGATAAATGTTGAATGGTGGCAAAGTCTGTAAGAAATATACATAGAGTGGTTTGCCTGGGGATTTACTTTGAGCTCCGATCGATTAATAATCAGAAGCTTTTAAAAATCATTCATTTATTTAATTTAAGTAATTGGTTTATCCTGATCAGGATTATGATGGCCTTAAAGCATATAATGGGAACATTGGGCATGAGACATCTGTTTACACCCTGAATCACAAAGAATTGTTTTTTGTAAAAAAAAAAAATCTCAATAATCAGGATGCAGTTCCAAAACAGTGATATACAATAATGTGTCAATAATAATAATAATAAAAAAGTAATAATAATAAAATAAATTTAATAGTAGGAGTAAGCAGTATCTTACTATACTGGGCATGATGCTGGTATTGATCTCTGGATGCAATCTCAGTCTATTCCTATTAAACCATAGGGCAAACTTGAAGTTTTGGAGGAAGGACGTAACCAGAGAACATGAAGGAAACCCATGATTTAACTGAGGACCTTTATGCTGTAAACACGGCAACACTACCTGTTATTTCAAAAAATGCCGTCCAGTGTTGTCAACAAATACCCATGATGTGCCATTTTCACAACAAAAATGATCTTGATGATAGTGGAGACTGAAGCACACGGCCAGCTGTTCATAGCAAGTCCAAGTGCCGTACTGGAAGGCCAAACAGCAGGCTAATTGGGTCTGTTCATAATAAAAGGCTAATTCAGATACATGGTCCAATGGACATCGGATTTAATTGATATAATCCTCAAACACAGGGCCCTGTCCGATCAGAGCTGCAGTGACAGGACGGCATCAGAGAAACACATCTCTGCTCCAGATTGAGCTTTCTGGGAGCACTAATGAGAAGTGTTTCATTACAGCTGTTGCTTATCTGCAACTTGCTCTCCTCTGTCATTAAACTCATTGTATCAATTCAAGAACCATTTTCTTTTCTGGACTGCTGAGAAATCAGATCAATTTATTATGTGGATAATCACATATTTTGTTGGCTGACTGGAATTGTGGTCATAGGAAGGACAGTTGCCATTTCGGAAAACAGATTTTTTTTTTTTTTTAAATTTAAAGAGTTTTGGTTGTTTCCCAAGACTCCACAGTGGCTCAGTGGTTAGCACTGTCCCCTTGCACTTCCAGGGTCCGGGTTCGATTCCTGCCTCAGTGTGCATGGAGTTTGCATGATCTCCCCGTGCTTGGTGGGTTTCCTGCGGGAACTGCAGTTTCCTCCCACAGTCCAAAGACATGTATGTTATGCTAATTGCCATCCCCAAATTGCCCATAGAGTGTCCTGGGTCTCCTGGGATAGACTCCAGGCCCCTGTGACGCGTCAGGTTAAGGGACCAGCCCTAGGGCCCAACAGTGGCAATGTGCCAGTACCAGTGATCTAGTCCCCAACCCTCTGATCAGCAACCTAGAGCCTCAACTGTCTGAGGAACCACTACCCCATATTTGGTGTCCATATTGTGATTCTACAGGCTGAATACCTTACCATAATTAAGTACATTATTTTTTATTGTTCTAGGGTTGATCACATCAATATGTCACACTCGTGTTTCTGAAACGTAAATTAATAATTCTTTCCCCCTGGCCACTAGTTTCACAAGGTCATATAAGAAGAACGGGAGCATTAAATTTCCTGCTAAGCAAAATTTCATGCTAAATACCATCCATCAATATAAACTACTGACATGGTCAAGTGTAAAAGTTAAATACATTCTCTATTATATGCTTATTACTCATATCCCATTTTGTTTTTCAGAAAACTTAGCACCCTGTGGTAGATCTGCTTCATGAGAAATTCATAACACTACACATTGCCTTATTGAGCTATAAAGTCTTTTAGCAGTGACAGGGTTTGTAAACAGTATATTTATAGCACGTCATTGTTCACCCATAATAAAAGCTTTTGTAATGTAATGTGATGTCCTGTTAATAATAATAATAATAATAATAATAATAATAATAATAATAATAATAATAATAATAATAACAACAACAACAACAACAACGGTTGAAACAAAAACAACAAATGTTGTTTTGTTTTCTGTGTAAAGAATGAAGCCTGCTAAACATCATATTTTGCCCATCATATTACAATAATATCAAATTACATTATATTACAAAATAAAACAGATTGTTCTTGTTGAAATGTTAAGATGTTTAAAGATTGCAACCTGTATCACAGAGTTTTAACCATTTGAGAACTGAATGCCCTCATATGAGGATGTGAAATGTTCTCGCAACTACACTGTCTATACATCTTAGTGTGAGTTTCATGTAAGGACCGTTATAAGGTTATAATATATTATAAGGTATAATTCTTTTTATACACTAAGGAGAAAATGCAATGTACATAACATTTCATGAGATTAAATAAATGTAGGCGATTCAATGGTTGTCGTGCCAGTTCGCCATGTAGATTCGTTCATTATGTTTAATGGATGAGCCATGAGATGTTGAATGGGTTCATACAATAGAGGGAAAAATTACATGGTTTATAAGTATTGAAGTAATCTTTCACTACTGAATTGGGGCAGACCAAAATGTTTAGGTTCTGTAGTTAAAGTTTTAATATAATTGGTCTGAAATATAAACATACGTTCAAGTCAGCCCCGGATTGTTTCATTGGGCAGAATAACAGAACACAGTTACTGTATAAGGTAAACAACTATTTCTCCATATAATTCCCTGATACACTAATGCACTCATCCAAGGGTTGCAATACTGCTTGGATACCATCGAGGATGAAAGTTCTTTCATTACTGAAGATATAATTGGACTGCCTGCTTCATGCCTGAAATCTTGGCCTCCCAAACTCAGCGCATTTTAGTTAATTTTTATTTAATTTTAACCAACTATAGAAACATGAAAAAAAAAGGCCATATAGGCAAAGAAATCGCACAGATACACATGATCATGAGTTTTTCTGCTTGTTTTCTGTTATTTCTCTGACAAAAAAGTAAGAATAATGAGCTCATTTTGAGAGTTCTGCGTTTTTGCGACATCATTCCCATATTCCAGTAGTGGTAAAATTTACCCTTTAAAAAAGTAATGATAACTTTTATTCTACCTGACGTGTCTGAAAACCCAAATACACCCAAAGTTTAAAGTCTAATACCTCCCCATTAACACACTCTGGCAATGTTTCCATATAAGCACATATATATTCTTTTAATCATCTTTGACCTATGCTGTGACACCTACCTGTGCCGCATGAGTTTTATTAATGGCTCAAAAATGTGGAAATGGCTTGGCGCGAGGTCAGGACTGTACGTGAAATGTGGCAATAACTCCAATGCCGAGTTCCTGTAAAGTGCAAGTGGTGTTGGTGAATGATTGTGGGTCGAGCTCCCACAGACAGATGTGTCCTTCTGCAAATTGGTGACAAGTTATACATTAATTTTCAAGGACAGGGCGTTACACGCTGAATTCTCACGGGAATGAATGCAGTGGGCTTGGCTAGTTTTGTCAGACTTGCAACCTTTAGGTTTGAACCATTCAATTATTTTACTAACACTAAAAGTACTTTAAGTCTTCTGTAAATGTTGATCAAGTTTACACCTTCATTCATAAGAAATTTTATCGCAAGCCTAAAAATTTCTTGAGACTTGAATAACCGTTATAGATCACATATGTACAAAATTCAATGAACTATAACTTTACATATTAACAAATGTTACATTTTTTCATGAAAAAAAACAAACAGACCATGATATTCTTTTTTAATCTCTATTTATCACCTGTACTCCAGTAAAGTAATCTGAAACAGAAACACAGTCAGTCATTCAAACGCCTTATACTGAGCTGTCATTTTTGTGCTCTTTAACATGAGTGGCTTTATTTCTCCTTAGTTTCTAGTCTTGTTTCTGCTACCAGCACTTTTTCCTTGCTGCCCTCCCCTTCCTCCACCATTGGAGACACACAGCAGATGGCGCGGATAAATTTCACAACATTGCATTTTCCCCTTATGCATTTTTTTTCCTCCACAGAAGTGAGAAGAAATTCTGGCTCTTCCAGATGCTACAGTTTGTCTATTAGTGTCAGGAGGCTTTACTGCAGAACATTTGCTCCTTATAAAAGTCTGTTGGGCTTACGGTCTTCTTCGCTCTATTATATTCTCTTTAGCATACCGTCTACAGTTTCAGTGTTTTACATGAGCAGAGACTTTGTAATGATTTAGCAAATGATTTGATTTAATTAAGTCTCTAATGCACATTGTATTCATTACAATTCACTGCTTTAAGGATATTACTTGTACTCATTATAGGGCCATGATTATAATACATTTTATATTCAAAGATGCTTAAAATATGCCTAATATATCAACATAAAATATATAAGTAAATTCCTATGAAAGGCAACCATGCACCACCTTCGGAATAATCGTTAGAAAATGTAATTGTGATCATAGCTAAACTTAACAAATAACAATTAATTATTATTACTACCACTTCAAGTGTTATGGTGTAATGCAGTTTTGTGTGTGGTGTGTCCCAGTGATGCTACTGTACCCCAGCAGACGCTGCTGCCTGACCAGTGAGGACTGACCAGGATTTAGTATTTCGAAATAAACAAAAACATTTTTCGTGTATTTAAGTTACGGACACTACATAAAAGGGCATGAGAATGTATTCGGCAAATGTTTATATATGGGCCATGGGCCTACAATTAATTTATTGCTTACTATTGTGGCTCAGGTGGCTAAGACTCCAGGTTGTTGATTTGGGGATATATAATTAATAATAAATAATACATTTGTCTTTCCTATGTATGGAAACTTATGGCCCACCCAGTTCAATGTATGCATATTTATTAAAAAAAAAAAAAAAAAAAAAGGTAGCATGGATCAGGAGATAAGAAGCATTAACTATTATGAAAAATAGTGTTATATGATCCTATCTGAAAATTAACTTTTTCACCTACTGTACATGAGACACTTTTTAGCACCAATACCATGTTTTGGGTGATAGTAAAAGTTAAATAATGTTGCAAAAAATGTTTGTTAAGGTTAACATTGTATTTTATATCTGTTATTCCCTAGGCTTTGGTTGAGCATCAGCAATGTTCTAAGATATCGTTATATCGACAACGGTCTCACCTAGCCAGTGCTTGATTGACATTTTTATATTAATTTATACGATAGTGGCAGCTCCTCAGCTCTGAATGCTCCATGTGGGTATTGATTAGAGTTTTGAGGAGTAACATCACTTCATTATTTATTGTAATAGGTGCTTGAGGAATTATAAAAATAACAGCTCCTCCACCAGTGCAGCTCCTCAAATCAGCCCAATGCAAACAGCAACTGCTCAATTGACCGACCTGGGGAAATTACCTCACTATATCACTATGAGGGGGAAAAAAAAACATTGTCTTTGTCTCTGCCAGTTCAATATGTTTGGAGGCTTGGGAGAACCCTTCAAATATTTTCTATTAATTCTAACAAAATACTATGTTTCTCTTTTGCATGTATCTCAATCGCACATTACGTTCTGGTCCTGGTTATTGAAAAGGATCGTATTTTGTCAGACAACCATGGACACATGCTTCTTCCAGAATAAGTGAAGCCAGCTAACATCTTGATATTTACAATACAGATGTTACCAAACATTTTGAGAATGACACAAATATTAACTTTCACAATGTCTACTGCTAATATACACTACTGTTCAAAAGGTTTAGGTCACTTTCTAACTCCATGATGGTTCCTGATTTTTATTTCTTTCTACATTGTAAAGGAAGCTGAAGGCGTCCAAAA
>JAQMYJ010000019.1:17362252-17385865 GCA_030014305.1 Clarias laeviceps | reverse complement strand
GCAATACATTTAGTATGGAAATATTATAAAAAAAATATTTTCCTGAAGTGGGTATACATTTTTGATTGAGTCTGTATATAAATTTATATCAGTATTTAAGTCAGTATTTGGTGTGCTGCCACTCAGAGGATCCATTAGTCTCAGGTACGATTTGTGCACGAAAATTAGCTACTAAGTTTACTGAGCATCCTGTAAATTCACCCACAGTCACAGGTGCTTGTTTTTTTGCATGCAAAACCCAGCAGCTTCCATTTATGTTAGTTTTTTTTTCTAAAAAGTGGTTGCTGTAACTTTTAATTTTGTGGTGGAATACTGATAAAAAAAAATTTTAAATGTTTTTTTTGTTTTGACTCAATAACAAACTTATAAAATGACAAAAAAAATCCATAACAAACTTAAAGTACTAAAGTACGTTCTATACTAAAGTGCTGGATATGACTTTTGCATAATTCTGTACATCTCAAACAACAAAATATAGTAGTCCTTAAGACCCGGAGCATTTTTTGCATTTTATGTTTTAATAAATATATGTAGGGGTTAGTATTTCAACCAACTATACAAACATCATCACTCATCTCATCATTGTCTATACCGCTTTATCCTGTATTCAGGATATTGATTTTTAATGAGTTGTGTGTGTGTCCTCCTGTTTTTGTAATGATTATCCATGGGACAGTGAGCATTTTCTGTCTTTATTGCAAGTTGTTTTTGCTTGGTGACTTCACGTTTTCATGATTGTTATTGCTTGTCATGCAGAAACAGTATTATTGTTTCCTTGTGGAAATTTTTATTTATAAGTTAGTTATATCATGCATTTACAGTATTTGTGTATGTCTTAAATTGATGTCACTACAGAATGACATTTGACATATTTCCCTGACATTTGCACCCTGATGAAGACTTGAAGCTCTGATGAAGCTCACTTGATACAGTAGGTGACCTCACCTTCTGCAAATGTGTGAAGGGGGGGCACCAAGTTTGGCACGGTTGGCGGCAAATAATTATCAGTGGACCTCTGGCTTACTCCACTCATCAAAAGGAGGCATAGAGCCTAGCTTAGGGTTCGAAAGTCTGGAGAAGGTGTTTGGACATTGACAAGGAGAGTGGAATGTGAGTGGGCCTCAGGAACTTTAGAGGTGGATGGACTGTACAGCACTGTACATTGTACACCAATCCCCGGGCAAGAGACAGCCGCCAAATGATTGCATGCCCTGGTCCTTCAGTTTAGTCGAGAGCCAGCCATGGCGACACAGCTGCCAAAAGGGTAAAGACCACTGCCTGACGTTCCCAAAACCCCCGTTCCCATACAGACATCATCATGTTTGACTTACATCTGTAGCCGCACCAAAAGAAGATCGGACGAGGCCGGCTGTCTGTGACTGCAACCACGCAGTTGAGAAGCCTGTGAGAGCCACTGTCTACACAATTCCACTTCGCCACTCTGCAAAAGGGGTCTTGCCATGTGCCCCAGAGGCTGTAAAGGAGTGTGGATTGCATAAACAAGTGCTGAAGAACCACACATTTCTAGAAAGGGAAAACGTTAAGGCCCCCTTCCCCAGTCGGGATTGCTGCTGCAGCTCCTGGAAAAGCGCAAGCCATGTAGACTGCATTACATTTTGACTCCTGCCTGCGGCCGCATCATAGGCAGACTGGGTGGGGCCGGCTAGAAAATGTGCTGGTGAGTAGTCTACGAGAGCCCAATCCTTGCCAGCCGATTGCTTGCCAGCCGAGTGCCTACATGCCAGCTGGGCCTGGACCTGTACATGCACAACCTCATTCTTTTGCTCCCTTTCTTTCTTCTCTTTCTTCTTTAAATCCCTTTATTTCCCCATTTCCCTGATCAATACTACCCTTTTCCTGTAAGACCTCACCTGGTGTCTGTGTCTGCCCCAAGTCAAAAAATCTTACAGTATAAACCTACAGTATAAAGGGTCTGAAATCACCTATGCTTGAAATGCGTCGTCTGTTCAAGCCCTGGATTACCAAAGCATCCAACAACAGTTCGGAAGCAAAACGCAAACAAGCATCCAAAGGTTTTTATTGTCTTAATCGGGCCAGGATTTAAATCAATCAATATAATTTCACTAAAACATAATATTTTTCACTAAAAAATATAATATAATAAAAAATAAAGATATTTATTTTATTTATTTATTTATTTATTATTATTTATTTTTTAATCTTGTTCAGTTTTCTCTTGATCACTGGTAAAATGAGCTCAGAGAAGAACAAAAATAAGAAAACATTGGTGAATCCTAGAAATGAATGGATACGGTCAAAATAAGGAAGAGAAAAATCTGCATGTGATCAAAAATAAGAGAAAATTAGTTTGTTTATTGCTTTTTGCATGAGGCGCATTGTGTAACTTTGTCTTTCTTATCATGTCTCAACACTATAGCCTGTCACACTGTCAGCTACGTCATGCATGTCTGGTGTATAACTGTGAGCTCCGGTAGTCGACTGAGAACATAAACTGAATTAATCCCAGTTTTCCCGATTTAAATTCTCAAAAGAACATTTCCCACCCGAAGGAGAAAAACGTCCATGCAGACTTCCTCATGCATAACTCTGCTCATGAGGAACAACCTAACGAGCATTAGCTCAGAGAGGATTACTGCTTAATTTCATTTCACACTGTGCTAATAAGTTTGACACGAAGACAACCGGAGCCTCAGAAATCTTCCCCCCTAATGTAGGAACGCGTCACCACAATTCATTTATGTCCTGTTCCCAGATTCAAAGCACCTTTAAAGATAACAAATTACATCAAGGAGAAAGGCAGTGAAGCCATTAATTGGTTTAACTTTGTTGCTTTAATTAGGACTTCACTGGGGACAGAGATAAAGGATGTGAGCACGTGATTAGCTTAAACATCTTTTCCACTCCCTCTCTGTATCATAATTACCCTGCTTTTATTCCTGTGATCTTAGTGTGCACAGGCTTAGCTTTTTGATTTTTAAAGTTCAGGATGAAAATGAGCCCAAAAATGGATGAAATTATCAAAAGCACTGTACGATTATTCTATTATACCTCATCATTTTAACATGTCATTATTTAGACTGATCTTATTATTTCCCGAGATCTTACCTTAAATTATTATTTTGAGATTTCCACATACAGTAACTTATGAGATTGCTTTAACGTGATAGCTTATTTTGACTTTGTTTGCAACTTTGTTATTCCAAGATATCATGTTGCCATCTTGACATATTGTTCAGACTTGAAGATATTAAGTCATTATTTTGAGTTTTGTTATGATAATAATAGTCATATATAAAATTTTAGTCATTTTAGAATATTACCTTTATTCACTTTACTATTATTTATACACCTTTATTTAAAATTATCTCATTATTTTAAGATATTATGTCTTTATTAGGGCGGTCAATAGTAACACATTAACAAGTGATTAATTTAGAAATTTTAACAAGTTGGGATTTTTTTTATGATAATTAAGACGTTTGATCCTTATGGCTTCCCGTAATTGCGGTTACCCGGCTGTGTGTGATAATGGCACGTTTAATGCAGATAATAAGGCGACTGAGGAAACTGAACTGCCAGTTTCATTATAAAAAGCTTCTAGATGGAAGTTTGGATAAAACCAAAACTGTGTGCTTGAGCTACCTTCAAGGGTGAACTATTTTTTACAAAAATAGATTAAATGTAAGACCTTTAAATAGACTATTAAAGTGATGCAGAAGCTACTTTTATTGCACTCACTGGACATCAGTAAGTAACCATAACTATTCGGTGTAATAGCACACCTAACTGATGACAAATGGCAACTGCACTCATTCACTCTGGACGTGTAAAAAACAGAAGAATGACATTTTGCCAAAGCATGTGCTAGCTAATTAGTCCTGCCAAGGTAAAAACGAAATAACTGACAAAATCAGGACTATAGGAACACACAGGGCTCACAATATGATTGACACTGCAAAGAGTTAGCATTCGAGAGATTTTCATTTAACATTTATTAAATGTTAGTGATTGATATATTTTAAAACTACATAATATGTTTCTTATAACTACTGTAGTTTGTCATACATATCTTTATTCCAACATTACACATTTCTAATACAAGTCAATCCGAGTATTCTAAAATTGTGATTAATCATGAGGAAGCTAATTGTGAAGTTAATTGTGATTCATCTGGAGGAAACCCACCAAACCTGCTGAAAATGTGCAAACTCCACACACAGGAATTGACCCCCCGACCCTGAAGGTGCGCAGCCACAGCTCAGAGAAATGCATACTAGGTTTATTGGCATTCCCAAGAGTGTAGAGTGTGTGTGTGTGTGTGTGTGTGTGCGCCCTGTGATGGATTGGCACCCTGACCAGGTGTGGTATTTTTAAATAATATATTTAATCCAGCTTGTTGTAATTACTATTGAGTTACCTTGTTATTTTAAAATATTTATTTTATTATAAATAATGTATTTCTTCAAGATTTCATGTCATTATTTTAACAGCATTTACTTATTTCAATATATTATTTCAAAAAAAATTTTTTTTTTTTTAGATATTGCCATTATTTGTGACCCATTTCATCAAATCAGATATTAAATTGCATTTTGGGTTATTTGACTTGCAAAAGTTTATTACTGTAAGTTTATTACTGTATCATGTCCAGTTGCTGAGATGTAGCCAGTGTTAGTTTGTCTTGAAAAAGGGGGTCTCTGTCAAAAAAATGACAATCCTATTTTTAGAATAGGTAAGTGAGGATTTTGTGATGTACTATAAGAAAGACGGAACCCTCAGCCTCATTTTGACTTTCATGGGTAAAAACAAACATTTACAGTATTTATCACAGCTGGAGTAAACAGCTTGCATAGTGCTCATTAAAGTGCTTTAATACAATACTTATTAACCATAACACAAAACTAACTTGTGCAACTTAATACCTGACTTGACATGATATTACAGCTCACGCTTTATCTTTTTATTATGTTTATTTATTAACTGCTTAGGCTGTGTAGGGTACGGAGCCTATTAAACTGTACTTTCGAACTCACAACCCCTTTGAGAGTCAGTTTGGATGCCTATATATTTTAAAACCAGATGCTTTCCATCCTAATTTATCATCTTGCTTTACAAGAAAAAAAAATCTGTCAGAAAATGTGGTGAATACAAGATACAATTGCAGTAAAGGCTTTAAAAACAAGCAGTAGGCAAGAATCAAGCAATAGCTTGGTAAAATCAGGACACAAGTCTGAGAATTGATCTCAGAAAGTTTGGGATGTGGATTATGTGCTTAAAAAGACAGTTGCTGATTACTAACAATTGTGTGTGTGTGTGTGTGTGATTAGAACTTGAGTATTTGATTGCACTGATGTTTTCTGTGAATTCTCTAAATTGTAGTTCTGAGTGGATACAAGTTATGATTCTGGCAGTGTCAGTTCAGCAAAACACACACAAAAAAGAGAAATATATAAAAAAAAAACATGAAAAAAAAATCATCAACACTGGACTAGAACTGAACATGAGGGCTGGATAGGAGTTTGGCATGTGTCCCATGCCAGAACTTGGCACATGAACCAAACTGAACTTGGCATGGATATCGGGCTTGGCACAGTGATTGAGGTTAAGCTTGGCCAGTCTTCGGTGGATTGGAACTTGTCAAGGGTGCCAGGCAGGAACATGGCACTGGCAGCAGGTCGGTGTTTAGTGTCCTGTAATGTGAAAGAGACGTCATTCAGAACCTTAACCTGGGCTGTGAGTTGGTGCAGGCTGAAACTTGGCATAGACTGGAACATGACATGGGCACTTGGCATGAGCTGTGAACACAGTGACATTTTTGTTCCAATAGCTTACAGTTCCAGCTCCTAGGTTGTTCCTGACCATCAAAATCAAATTTATCTCAGCAGAGTGTTATGGTTTGGGTCTTCTTTCAGAACATGGAAAGAAGGAAAAGCAGCTACAACTTTAAACAAATGTTTAAGCTGATCTGCAGTTGGAATGTACAGTTTACAAATGGATTCAACATGTTCAACTTGTGTAACTCTACCTTCATCTTTCCTAGAATTGCTCTGAGTTCATTGGACTTCATTGTTCATTCAACTGTGTGTTGGATAGTCCAATTACTGCTGTCAAACAGACCCTTTAAAGGTTGTCAAAGAGAAACCAAGCCGCTGGAAACAGACATGGTTACTAATAGAAAGTTGAGAGGCCATAACTTCAATGCCACCACCAGATGAGCTGATCATCAACTATACATCAGTAAAGGGTTGACAGGCTCATGGTCCTCCAAGGCTTATCTATGCCTGTGGGGTCCAAATGCCAGCCCTTCTGGTCTGATTCCACAGAAAATCCTATGCAGCTCAAATCACCAAAATAAAAACGTCAATGCCGGCCACGATAGAGACGACATAGTGCATCACAGTCTAGTGGTCCAGCAGGCAAACAGCCAAAGGCTGCCCTACTGGCAGACATGGCCTCCAAATTTCCCAAATCCCAATCCAATCAAGCACCCATTGAATGTGCTGGACAAACGAGCTCAAGCCACGTTTCTTGTGGAGTTGAACTCTGAAGGACCGGAGTCACCCCAGTAGCACAAACGGAAACTGAACCTTAGGTGGTTTTAGTGCTATGACTGATCAGTTTTATTATTATTGGCCTTAATGTATAATTTTCACCCTGGGTTGAAGCCCAAAATACAGTAAAATAAACCTTGTGTTACAACTTCTTGGGTATCCCCCAAAAAAGACCAGCTATTCCCTAGACAGGCCAATATTACCATGACATTTATGTTCATGATTAGTCCGTGTAAACTTCTGACCCTAACTGTAAGCACAATGTGTAAGAAATTATGCCAGACTGACATGATCTTGGCATTTGGATTTATGCACATTGCCCTTTTCAAACAGGAAACTCTATAAGTGAAGGTTTTCATACTTAAATGTTATGCTTTAATTTGCATCCAAATGCCGAAAATAGGAATCTATCAACAAAAATGTTAAACACATGAATACCTCTTTTATTCTATACAGCTGTTGCTCTGATGACGCGTGTCAGTGATTGCTCTTATAGACCCATCATAAAGCAGGAAGCTAATGCACTTTTGACACCTCATGAAATGCTGGGACATTCAGTATATTTTATGTTAGACGAATTTAACCCACTGGTTTTGGGGACAATAAATGCTTGAAGCAAGCTTGGGGAGATTAATGACTTTTTATATTTTTGGCTTTTCACCCCTGCTGCCACACCTACTTTTTCTCAGCCTTTATTTTGCTCCATTCTGTTTTTCAGAGGTTTCTGCTCCTTTTGTGAGTACACCCCTATGCAGAAATGCATGTTCACATTCATGTAACTCAAACAAGACATGTAGCCTGTATAATGGCATTAATGAATATGGAAGAAATAATATCAGTTTAATTACTTTACATACAGTATCTGCAACGGTTGCTTAAGAGTCTAATCTTGCTGCATATTTATCTTTGAAACTGCTTTAATACTTACATTTCTATTTTTTCTAGCCACATACTGTATGAATAGTCATGTGAGGTTTATAAACACATAGAGGAAATTATGCTGACTGGGGGACCTCTAGGACATGAGTGGTTTGCAATTAGACGTTAACAGCGTTAACATTCTAAACAAGAAATAATCACAAATTAGGACGGAATCAAGTGTGTTAATTAAATAAACTACACTTCCACCGGAAATTTCAGAGAAATGACAAACAATTTTACTTTTAAGAGAAGCATGAGAAAAACAAAGTGTCCCTTTACAAACCTAGCAGTAAAGAGTAAGATTGGTTTCCAAGGAAACTTGGCCTGATAACAGTGTAGTGATCTTGGATTTAGGCATTAAAGTTCCTGGTAGTCCAATAAAATGTCAAACATCAAATTAGTTCCTTAATCAAAAGGAGCAAGTGGGGATTTTAAAACCGTTTATGGGAAGCGTGACACGTTTGAACATTTTACTGGATCTTTGCACTGAGACACAATTTAAATCAAACTGTGTTCTGCGGACCTATTCCAGAAACGTTGTGATAAAGTGTGGAGGATAGTGTTTACTGCAGGCCCGAGCTTGCCACTTGCCACAGCAAAACATTATAACCTGTAATACGTTGTAACATTTTTAACTGTCACACTCGAAGGCTTGTACTTTGTAGATCACTAAAATTAACCCCTGTATAAAACTATTCATTATTAGTATTGGTTTGAAAGTAGATATGTTAAGTGCGTGAATATAATTACTGTAACACAAAGGATGTTAGAGTAAGTTGTGGTTAAAGGCAGGATATCGTAAGTACGACAGGTACGTAACAGGTACACATAGGAAAACTACAGTAAGGACAAGTTTTACTTTTTGTCTTTATACCTCTCGACGGTCGAGCCCTTCAATACCCCGTTGATTTTTTTAATCCCGCATTCTGCCCCCATGGTCACACAGGTTAATATCTATACAGCTTCTCTTAGTTGTACACACTTGTTTAAAGTCCAGAGGTGACAGGGCTTTTGCCATTGCTATGCCTAGGCTGTGCACTATTAACTTTCCACATCACATTCGGTCTGCTTCTACTATTGACAGATTTAAATCAAAGCTGAACGCTGTTCTTTTCTCAAGTGCTTTTAGTTCAGTCTAAGGTTGCCAGAGGTTTCCTGTCAAATTTTTTATTTCTTATCTTATTTTGTTTTATTCTATGCATGTTGCAACCTAACATTATATACATTTGTATGTACAGTATGTATATTTATTTATTTCACTGGAAAGCACTTTGCGTCAACTGCTGTTATAAATGTTTCATACAAGTAAAATTATTTGGTTTAACCAGTAGACTGTGATGGATTGGCACCCTGTCCAGGCTGTACCCCGCCTTGTGCCCAAAATTTCCTGGGATAGGCTTCAGGCCCCCCGCGACCCTGTATACAGGATTAAGCAGTATAGACGATGAGTGAGTGAATGAGTTAACCGCTAGAAATAACAATTACGACGGGTGTTAAGTCAAACCAAGACTTTTGAGTGTTCAAAATCACAGAACACAGTTATGAGAATAGAAATTCCTTTTATTTCTCTATATAATCCCCTGCTACACTGATGCACTTATCCCAGCATTTCACTAGTGCTTCGATACTAGAAAGAGTAGAAAGATTTCTCAATACACCGGAGCCATGATCGGACAGCTTAACGTCTCAAACTCTGGCCTCCCAGGAACTCTCTTAATGACCCAAACAATATGTGGCAATAGCTCCCAGCTCCTGTAATGTGCAAGTGGTGCTGATGAATGTTTGTGTGTATAGTTCCCAAAGACAGATGGGCCGCTTCCACAAATTTGTGACAAGTTACCTCTCCATTTTCAAGGATCAGGCGTTCCACTTGCTGAATGTTCACGTGAATGACTGCAGTGGACTCTGAACTACCTCGACCGGGATCGTCACTCATGGTCATCTGGGCTTTATACAGCAGCTTTGAGTCTCATCACCATACTGTGCTTGAAGTCTTCTGTAAATGTCAATCGGTTTTACACTTTCACAGGAAATTTCATTACAATTTCTGGTTTGACTTGAACCCTTCATAAATAAAGGCTAGACACAGAACATGTGAACACCATGGGGTAGTAAACCAAAGACAAGACAGGACTGGGATGAAGACAGGGACAAAACTCAAAAAAAAAAGCATGTCAACATAAACACTATGTAATCTTATAACATCCAAAGCTGTCGATTTTTGGCTTAGTAACTTAATGAAGTGGGGAAAAAGACAGATTGGTCAGGAAACAACTGTTTATAGTCACCATGATATGTCAAAAGGAATTTTTTAAAAATTAATATTTCCAAAGAAAAAAAATCTTTTTTTAAACAGATAAAATTACCATATGTCCTAGTTGGTTTAGTTTAGTTGCTGAAGTATAATAGAAATAAAATACTTTGTATACTAAATGTTCTTTTACAGGAAATATTTTTGATGGTAACCATATTGTACAGTAACTCCACCATCAAACCAAGATGTTTATTATTTTCCTTTAACAGCATCCCAACAGGTGATTTATGCCTTGTGTGTATTGAAAGTAATGTAAAATTGGGGATGACATGAGGATCCTCTCTACAAATTTAGTCTCCATCACAACTGAAGCATTTATGTCATCATTGAGCACAACTCTCAAATCCTTAGAAATGGTTTGTCTTGAATTTTGTTTTCCCCTTCTTTAAAACTTCTTTATCTAACTGTGTACATCACTATTGTCTATGGTGTCAGCAGTGGGAGATTGTCCAGTTTATTTTTGTATGAACTGAAATTTTCTATCCAAAAATCTTTGCATTGAAAAAAGTTTTATTTGCAACTAAAATGAAACACTTTTCCCCTTTATCCAATTTGCTGCCGCTACTTTCTGTTTGACTTACTGATTGAAGTCACAATCAAAGCATGAGTTTGCTGTATTTTATTTCAACTCAAACAACATAGTCAACATATTGATACTAAATTCTATGCTTAAAAAAACACAAACACAACTGTGGCTGATGTATCCATTCTGCACAAACTGTGAGAGATGAAATTATAGCTTTTTGTAAAATCATACAAAATTCACACTTGTACAAGCCAAAGAATTTTGACAAAATATTTTAGCGTTTTTGCTTTTAACATGCTTGTGAGTCAAAGAAAGCATGCACAAATCGGTTTGCAATACTTCTTGTTTCATTAGAAATCCATTTGAAAAAAATAAAATAAAAAATTCGGAAAACTGTCAAACTGTCAAACTAAGTTTGTGAATTCTGATGAAGGTCTTGATGAAGGTCAGGTAGTTATATCTATAAATGACCACTGTTTGGCAGCTTGTCTGTTAGTGAGATGGGCTACTGGGCTACATGCCATATTATATATTTATATTCAGAAATCCTGTAAACAGCATTTTCTATATACATTAATAATGAGTGTAATTAGAGTACAGCAATGAATATGCACATTATGGGAGAAAAAGGTTTAATTGACTGTCAGGTGCTAAATGTGAGTGATAAATATGCTGCATTAAATCATGTAATTAGAAAGTTAACTTGTTGATTTAATGATCTTGTGAGTACAGAAGATGAGATGCTGGAAGGGGAACGCATAGAGCTTTGTTTGTGATGCAGTAAAATTAATTTTCTTAAAAGTAAGTAAATAAAGTTAAAGAAGTAAAGAGTCTTTTTCAAACTTCTTAATTTGATCCCAAAATCTTACACTCTCATGACTATAGAGTTCAGCGAGGCTCATCACATTTCATGAGAAATCATGTCTCATATGCATATTCAAAAGTTCTAATTATTTTATTTCTATTTATTGTATCTGAGGGATTTTATGTAATGAACCAACACAAAGTGGCACATAATTGTAAAGTGGAAGGAAAATGATAAATGGTTTTCAAAAAGTTCCTGAAAAAAAAAAATCTGAAAAGTGTGGCATACATTTGTATTTAGCTTCTTTTTTACTTTGACACCCCTAACTAAAATCTAGTGGAACCAATTGTTTTCAGAAGTTTCCTAATTAGTAAATAGAGTCCAGCTGTGTTTAATTTAATCTCAGTATAAATACAGCTGTTCTGTGAAACTCTTATGGGTTTGTTAGAGAACATTACAGAACAAACATCATCATGGAACACACCAGACAGTAAAAAAAAAAAAAAAGATTTAATTTTATAATTAGGACACCTAGTTGTAGCAGCGGGGATGTGATCGAGTGTTGCCTGGAGATGGAGAGGGACAGGTGACACAGGCAGGCAACACATAATTCTGCTCCACCTGTGGTTCATTAACAAGTTTATTTATTGGTGTTTCTTTTGTCTTGGCAGGAAGGAGAAATATGAGAGCCAGAGTCAAAGCCAGTGCTCAGATCAGTGTGAGTGCATGTGTGAAAATGAAGCATCTGCTGAAAACCAGATTAAACATGACTGAACCTGTTACACTATCAATTAAACTGCCTTATTATGGAAAAAAGAGGAATCTGTACAATTGTGTCACTGTGTGTCCTAGTCATTGTTTGTCTTCTTTCTCTTATTCTCCTATTTATTACATAATATGTCCAACATATGTAGTATTCAAAGTTTAAAGTTTAAAATTTAAAAGGAAGTTTACAGAAAGATGAACTGAAATCTGTGAAGCTATGCACTGCACATGTAAGCGGCATCTACTCAGTAAACTCCCAATTAACTGTGCGAATTAAGTCATAATGTGAGAATGTATTTTAAATCATTCTTTATTTGTGAAAAAAGTAACTTAACCTTCAGAAAGTGTTGATAGCTAATCAGGTGATAATAATGTTAGTGAGGCTTTAAAATCATATGCTGCTGCTTATTGTGCCCTCTTTTTGCTAATGATACATGTAGCTTCATTGCAGTGGCATGGTGTTTATTGAAGGTGGCATGGTGGCCTTGTACCCACAGGGTCCGGGTTCGATTCCTGTCTCTGTGTGCATGGAGTTTGCATGTTCTCCCCATGCTTGGTGGGTTTCCTCCGGGTGCTCTGGTTTCCTCGCACAGTCCAAAGACATGCAGATTAGGTTAATTGGCATTCCCAAAATAATGTGTGAATGTGTGTGCCCTGCGAAGGATTGGCACCTTGTCCAGGATATACTCCGCCTCATACCCCAAGTCTCCTGCAATAGTACTGAAATGCAACAGCACCTACCCTGGTACTACTGAAGTACCACATTAACACTATGGTATGTTATGGTATGTAATATAGTTTACCATAGTAAAAATTTTTAATGGGAAATTGCATTTTATTTCTGAATATTTAGTAATTAGTTTTTCAGAATTTCTAAATCAGTATTTAAAGCTCATCATTTTATTTATTTATGTAGTTATCTTGGACACATCCAGGTTTGCACGTAAGACCCCAAGACTAGTATCTAAAGTAAGTAGAACACATTTTCCAAGGACAGACCCTGATTTCAACCCTTAATTTAAAATATCCAGGTGTAACCTTTAGTGAATGTTAGCTGAGTCTGTAGTGTGTTTGATTTCAGGTGAACTGATCTCTCATTGAGTAGCTCTGAGGGTAGTTTCTGAAGCAGAGTCTATTCTGTAAATATGATTTTTTTTTTCCTTCCCACCCCATACAATTGTGCCACATGTGACTTTTGAGTTTAATTAGAAACCGACGATCCTCAGAGACTAAACTCTGACTAAATTTGTGCTTGAACTTTTTAATGTGAACCTTGTATTTGTATTAATAAGTCTAATATTTTATTTTTAGCATTCAGTTTGCATGAATAATATAAAAGTCATTTCTAAAGGTCGGCCCAACTTTACGAGCTACAAAATGGTCGTTTCCAATAAAAATGTTGCCTGTTGTTCATGGGAAGGGATATTTCCATCTACTGGTTTTGTTCAAGCACCTAAAAGGCTACCGTCTGGAGCAAAAGAACAGAAAAGGTGAATTGGATGTGAATTAAAGAAATAACACTGTGCAATGTACCAGAGCTTTCACACACTGGTGTAGCTTCTTACACGCTTTGGGCTTTTGAAATACCATGTTTTTTTGTGTGTTTTTTCTGTGAATGATTACCAACTACTGTAAATGTGTTTATATTTAGCTTCTTGAGTGTATTGATAAGTTATCTTATACATAAAGGTTCCCAATATAATTTAACATTGTACGCTGTGGCCAAAAGTTTTAAGAATTAAACAAATATCATTTTTTTTAACAAAGTCTGCTGCTTCAGTGTTTTTAGATCTTTTTGTCCGATGATACTATGTCATACTGAAGTGTATGGTGTGTGTTGAAACTTTGGCATGATCTAAAAACACTGAAACAGTAGACTGTGAAAATTAATATTTGTGTCATTCAAATATATTTGTGTCACTGGCCACGGCTGCATTTAGGAAAAGTTTATCATTTATAAACCATAAGCAATGCTAACAAAGCAACTCTCTCTCTCTCTCTACACACACACACACACACACACACACACACACACATACAAACACACAGACATTTAACCAATAAAAGCAATAGTTCCATAAATAGTAATAATAGTTCATAAATGTTACATAAGTATCTCTTAATGAAAAACTATCAAGTTAACAATTCTAAGGATTATATAAAGTTATTATTTGTCAAATGTTATTCTGAGTGTACACTGAAAAAAAAAAAACGTGTATGAAAAAAGAAACCAGAGATTAGTGCCAGGTTGGTTCTTGGCACACTGGAATGTGATGTTAACTCGTGATTATCATGCTTGAGTTTGGTGTGTGCACAGTGTTGGTGCTTGGATTTCTGGAACTTAACATGGATTTGGGCATTGGACAGGAGAGGCTGCTTTGTGGGCCCTGGGTAAAAGCTTGATAGGAATTGTGTAGAGTTCTGGGCAGGAAGCCATTTTGTGGGCTTTAGATAAGAGCAGTACAGGAGCACAAAGTCCTTAAAACCAGACAATGGCACCAGCATAATGGCATATTGCTCTCAATCTTGGGTGGTGGCAACAGTACAATGTCCTTAAAGCTGGCAGGGGTAAGGGTGCATCACAGGGCATGACTCTGGCAGACCACTGCAAAACAAGGCATGATTCAGGCAAAACAGGGAATACTTTTAAGTTGTGAATCATTGTGAATTTAATTTACCTTTTAGCTGACCTCTATAATACAATCACACACATTGGAGTGTGCAGGCTCTGCTTGTGTTATTGCTTTCTGGATCACTGCAACAGAAAACTAAATAGACACATTATAATTAGATGGCATTCTAATAAACACACTTGAACACATCACCACCACACCACACAAGGCTTGAATGGCACCTGGTGTGAGGAAGGGTTTCTGCAAGACAAGGGTTTGGCATAACCTGAGGCCTGGTGTAGGATGTCATCTGATTGGATGTTGTGGGGTGCTGGTCTGTTAAGATTTCCAGGCTGACCTCAAGTTACACATTAAATGTGGTTTTGGAGACCAGCAGGTTGACCTCCACAGGGTGCTGAGCAGGAAGTGTATCTGGGAACAGAAGCATATAACTGAATGTTGTTTCTGCCAGCTATTTAAGAAGTTGAGGATGTAATTACATGCAGAATTAATTAAGCATATTTACTAGCAATGATAAACTTAAACATAAGCAGCTCCCAACTATATCAGCGTTGGCAGTAAGCATGCATTTACTGTAAACAGGAAGCAAGTATAAAGACGATACATCAGTCAAAACAAGAATCCTTAAAACAAAATTACAGTCCTGGAAACAAAAAAGAAAAAGAAAAAAACACAGGAAAAACCATTGTTTGTTTTGAGGTTCATGTTGTTCATTCAAATCCCAGCACAGCTTGAGGTTCACTGTTGTGAGCCTTTGTGAAAAACACTTGGACTCCACTCTCATCTCTGTGCTTATATTCAATGAGGAAGACTTTTTTTTAATACATAATTATAACTTTCACATAATTTAGTTCCTTCTTTCCTATGAGTAATATGCGTTCACATTCTCACTTTTTGTACCTCATATACAGTAGAAGCCTCTTAAAGCATGAATTGAACATCTGACCAGATAAAAGGTACTTAATCCTAAGCAGCGACCCACGTACGTCTCTTCACAGGCAGACTGAGGTAAAATTAGTCCAGCTTTAAACTTTGATTGTTGTTTCCTGAGTATCAACATATTTAGTACTTTTGCATTTAGATTGTATATATTTAGAACTCTTGAGCCAGCCCTCATTTCTTAATATTTTACATTCAGACTTTCCTCTATTTTTAATGTACTGTACAGTAGTTGAAGATTCCTGAAGGACAGGCTCACATTTTGGCAATTTTGAGTCCAGTCCCTGTACCTGAACAGTTTCAGAGAACTGTAAAAACAATACAGTAACCTATGAATTATTCAAGTATATAACACATCTAACCGAAGGCATGAACCAGTGAGAAACAGGTGCAGATGACAGATGATCAGGCTGGTGGTTGGAACAGACGAGACTGGAAATGAGGTTGCTGCTGAGGTTCTTAAATAAACAACCATTTTTTTCATTGCATATTTAGGCATTTGTAGCTTGTAATAGTCAAATATTTGTTCCAATTTCTATAATTAGGAACATGATAAATGTAAATAAAGGGATATCTTGAAAATATGGTAAAGCTCAAAATATTCTAATATGTCAATATCCTAAATATGTTGATAATCAGGAACCAACAATCCAAGTTTAAAGCTGGACTAGTTTTAACTCACTAATAATTAGACCAAATTAGCAATGTAATATTCAAAAATAAGATATTATGTCATATTTCCAGGATATTCATTCAGCAGTCGCTAAGATATCTAGCAACTTACAAGTCATGTTTTATGTAACTTTGTATCTACAAACATACAGATTTTAGGTAAAATGTAGTGCCAGTTAAAATACTGCAGTCAGTTGATATTTTAAGACAAGAAAATCAGCTGGTCTGGAACAGTTCTGGCAAGAACAGTATTGTGTCAAGTGCATTTGCAAAGCCCATCAAGCACCATGATGAAACTGGCTCTCATGTTCAAAGGAGATTATTGCAAATTGCATATTTAAACAAAATAGCATTATGCAAACAAATCCAGTGGTTCTTTGACAGGGTTATTGTGATTGAATGATTGATTGATAGAGTTATTTTCTTACTTCCCTACTTATTCATCCATTCTTCTTACAACGTTTGGAAATCACAAATCACCAATATCAAATGTACTATCTTTCGATTTACTTATAGTTATTAAACTGTTTTGCATCCATTAAAATGGATTTAATCCAAATGTCATTGACCCATAAACAAGTAGCCTAGAAATACTTACTTAATGACCTAGTGTTGACCTCAGAGGTTGGGATCAAAACAATGGCTTCAGTTCATATGCCAAAAAAAAAAATTTACCCAAAATTTGTATAGTTGGAGTTTGTTCATAAAACTAATCTGGGCTGAGTGTGTGTGTGGAAATGATTTTAGGGGTCCCTGGCAGCAAAACATTTGAAAGTCCTTGTTATAAACGGTTAAAATTTAGTCCTGACACTTGGATGGACTTTATGAAAAGGCGTCCAGGAGGAAAGTGGTGTTAATTGCTGTGGGTGGATGCTGCTCCCCTTGTGTGTTCCAGATGGTCTAGACCAACACAAGCTGCTTCTTTATCAACATTGTCAGCTCTATTTGTGTGCGCTGGCACTGAAGTGGGGAAAGCATGCTGTGAATTAGGAATGTATCCCAAAAATGACCACTGTTTTCGTCTGTCAGTTTCTTTTACTTGCCAACTCCTGTAAGAGTCAGGTCCCTTGGGATAAAACTTTGTCAGTTTCAAATGGATAAATATAAAAGTGAATTGATGATACTGAAATTAGTGGCTTATCATTCTGCTTATATGTGGTAATTAGTCATGTTTATATAAACTACCAGTCAAAACGTTGGTTTCTATGAGTGAGCAATTAAAAAAGATGCGGTCAGTTGGCGTCACGTGGTTCAGAGGAAACCTTTGATACTCTTCGATCCTCCCAGACATACTGGTAGTAGTAGCCTTAATGTGGGAGCCCCCTTAGTGACAAGGGTGAATTGGATATGACTAAATTAGGGAGGAAATCGGGGGTATATCCCCCCCCCCCCCGCCAAAAAAAAAGAAACCCTGGACTCCCAGGAATTCCTTTAATGGCCCAAATATGTGGAAATGGCTTGGAGCGAGGTTAGGACTGTACGGGATATAGCAATAATTCTCAGCTGTATTCCTGTAATGAGCAAGTGGTGTTGGTGAATGATTGTGTGTACAGTTCCCACGGACAGATACATCTCTTCTAATGTTAGTGACAAGTTATCCGTCAATTTTCAAGGATCAGGCGTTCCGCTTGCTGAATTCTCACAGTTTTTTGCTACAGTGGGCTCCAAGCCACCTCGGCCTGGATCGTCATTCACGGATTGTTTAAAATGTTTGCACCATTCAAATGTTTTAGCATGGTCAAGATGTCATCATATCAGCATACTGTGCTTGATGTCTTCTGTAAACGTCAATCAGTGATGAGCAAGAAATTCACAAGAAATTTTAGCACAAATCCCGGTGATTGACTTGAAAAATCCTTGTAATAAATTCAAGCAACATTGCTTCATTTGAACCACAGTGAGAAACATCAAAGTTTTTTACGCTAAAATAAATGAGAGCAATACTTTAGAATACATTTTTGAAGCTGCTCTTGCCTGATGAAAATAACTAAATAAATAAAAACTGCCTTCCTTAATCTCTCTGACAGTAATGCCATCTGCATTCAAGCTCCTGGATGCAAACCACTCCAACTGTCACCATCACAAAAAAGCAAACCCCTGTGGAGAAGGTCCATTACATTTTGAGTTCCAATTTGAAAAAGCAAGATTGTGAGACTATTATATCTCACATCTGTTGGATTTTAGCAGATAAATGGGTCGTTCTGTTGTAGGCCATTTGCTGCAGATCGTTTTTATTTGCCAAAATGATATTTGTACAGTTGGCAGAGCTGTTTCTTTATGTATTTTATATAAATGTACAAAGCTAAGGACAAATTAATAGACCTAATGGCTTATAATGATTAGTGATAATTAGGTTGTTTATTTATCTTTTGTGCTGTTTTTTTGATATTGATATCCTAGTAATGGTTCCGAATCCAGGAGCAATGCTTAAGGCATGAGGCAGGATTTCACTGTGAACAGGATGCCGGAACACGGCAGAGGGTTAGGGTTGCACACATCTTTGCTGAGACCTAGGGGCAATTGTAATGTAATCCATCATAGCCAGGAGAACCTAAAAAATGCACAAGGACATAAGACAAACACTGCAAACTTGGAGCTGTGAAGCATCACTTCCTCCAGTACCGTTTCCACCTGCAGATCTGTCACTCACTGGATGTTTTTGTATGTTTTTTTGTGTCTGGAGTGTGTGCAGCAATAAGCAATAAGCAGTAAGATGACATTCCCAATTCGGAGGTATAATTAATTCACTTCAACTAAATAATAAAAAAAATTAAAATAAAAATGTACTTTTCTGCGTTGTCTTTTGCTAACACATGCTTGGATGATTGCATGGATAAACATGTGCTCTAGTGTTTTTTAATAAACCGGCGAGTGAGTGTACACTTGAAGTGAAAGTGTGAGTTGTGCGAACAGTAATCTGGTTCCGTGTACTGCATGTGGGCAGTTTAAAGAGCTGTGTCTGTTTCATTTCCCACACACTCCACTCAAACAACCTACCTTTCTGTGAAAGACAAAACTCATTTGTCAAATCCATCTGCCACATTTAATGCCTGTTGTGGATCAGAAGCTGCCAAACATCGTTCTGTTGGAATGAAGGGCAACAAAAGAGAAAATATGTCAAACCTAAAATGCAGAGGCTTTGCTGAGAAAGGCAGAGACTCTGTACTGATGCAGTGTACAGTATGTCCAACAGCAGCGAAATAGACAAAAGACGTAATACCAGATACGCTACATCCGCTGTAGGCTATAAATATTGACACATTTGGCCTTGAGTTTATCTTTTACGTACTTTTATGGACAATATCAAGCCCAATTCCTAGGACTCTAAAGCCTGTATTCCCGGGAATTTTTTTTTTATTTGTTTTATTTTAGTTCTCCTTCATGCAATCATCATGATTTATTAGAAAGAAAAACAATACACTCGTGGGGGAGGGGGGGGGGCTTAAATAAATCGATGCAAAAATGTTTTCAGTCCGTTAGATTAAAAAAAGTCATCAGCAAATCGTATTATAAAAAAGCATCATATAACTATAAAAATAACACATTTTCTAACATGAAAAAAAAAATTGTATTTAAAAAATCACATTGTTGAGAAAAGCCATTGTGAGTTGTTTCTGAGGAAAAAAAAACCCCAATAAGATCTCATTGTCAAGAGAAAAAACATAAATTAATCACATTTCCATGAGAAAAACCACAATGTTGTTATAAAAAAATATATATATATATTGTTGAAAAAAATCTATTCATCTATTTTTCTATACTACTTATCCTGTGCAGAGTCGCAGAAAACACAGAACAAATGCAACATACAACCTAGATGGGGTGCCAACCTATACAAGCACACAGATGGTCGCTTAATACTGTGGACAATTGGGAAATGCGTACAGCCTATAAGACGTGTCTTTGTCCTATACCAGGAGACTTAGGACATGCGATAAGATACACCCTGGACAGACACACTATGGGCAATTTTGGAACACCAATTAGCCTAATCTGCAATCTTCGGACTGTTGGAGGAAACTGGAGTACCCACCAACCTGGTGAGATTTGATAGAACCCCTAACCGTGCAGGTGTGAGGTGATCAGGCTAACCAGTAAACTACCATTAGGACAAGAAAATTGTGCAGCCACCAAATTAGTAATATTTTCACTTCATGTTTCAATTAATCCACAATCTAATGTTAATGTTAGCGATGAGGCTAGACAGTATTACAAAGTGTTCTCAAATACAGTGTTTGTTTATTCTAAGCTAATCGACTTGAGCATAACAATAAACTTAAACCACATCATATCTAGCTTTAATTATAACTCATTAGAGCCTCATGAAATCTGAGATGCAGTGCTCGCCTATGACATGCATCAGTGAGGGCGTGGTCATGGGCTGGTGTGTGTGTGAGTGAGAGGCAGGAGGTGCAGAGTGCTTAGAAATATGCATTTATGCAACAAGGTGCATAATGCTTGATATTACACTTGACATAATGCATTTGTAACAATTTTAATTAGGTTAGTTTAACTAGTCTATCATGTGAGCAAATGCTATGACTGTTATGCGGTCTCTTATCTCAGTCGTTTGGATTTGGCATAAATTGCCTCTTGCTGCTTTGGAGTGTGTTTCATCCCTATTACACACAAAGTGGCTAAAATGCACTAGAAGAAAATTACTGATTTGTCCCAGTCTGTTGTTCTCACGAAGCATAAACTGAAAGGTTGTTTATTTTGTAGTGCTGGAAATGCTCTTAGTCTACTACTGGCTCTGCTGGGTCTTTAAACTGCAGTGAGAGTTATCATTTGTATGTTGGCAGCTTTTAACAGCATGTTGGATATCTGAAGAAGCCCCAACTCTATAGTGCATGAAGGGAGAAAGATGAAGATCGGCAGTAAAATAAAAAAAGACTGAAAATAAGTGAGATTGTGCAGAATACCAGAACACACTCTCCATATTTCTCCATGAATCCCTTGCTATGCTAATGCACTTATCCCAGCATTTCACTAGTGCGTGGATACCATCAAGGTAGAAAGTTCTCTTAGCTATGATCGAACTGCCTCCTTCACGTCTGAATCGCTGGCCTCCCAGGAACTGCTTTAATGGTGCAAAGATGTTAGAAATGGCTTGGAGCGAAGTCAGGAGTGTACAGTGGATGTGGCAATAAATCCTAGCCGAGTTCCTGTAATGTGAAAGAGGTGTTCGTGAATGATTGTGTGTGCAGTTCTCTTCTGCAAGTTAAGTTCATCCTTTATTCTTTTCATATGCCAGCTTTTTCTTAAATAAAAACATTAAAAAGATTTTATAATGTTAATAAACTGATGCTAACTAATAATGAAAAGAAAAAAAGATATTCATATTCAAAAATATATTCATAATATACAGAGTAATATACTGCATTAATATATTTCAATATATTGAAAAATATATAACGAATTTCCCACTTTTCATATATTGAGAAATATAGTCACATGTATATAAATGTATATCTTAATGTATGTAATTTTATTTTACAATATACTTCATAATATATTGAATTTGATATAATATATATATATATATATATATATATATTTTACAATATGGTTATATGTTAATGTAGTTCAAACAACTAGTTTAATGTAATTCTGATTAATAGTCATTAATCAGAGCACACTGACAAAGTAAAAGTGTGTGTATAAATCTTAAACATGCATGAAGTTTCAATAATGTTTCAATAAAGTATAAATATAATGTTTTTTATCCTCATATCCATAAATGGACATTCATTCATATATTAATAAATATAAGCACTAGTTTCCTATATATGGAAATGTATTATTTAATATATTGCATTATATTTAACAATATACTGTATTGCCTTGTTTTTTTTCGGTAAGGGACTTGCTCAAGCAGCAACCTGGTGGAGCTGGGGCTCGAACTGCTGACCTTTTAATCAGTAACTCAGAGCCTTATCACACCAAGCCACCACCGCCCCGACTGAGCCAACATCACCCCAAGGCTCAGGTGTACCAATTGCTGAACGTTCACGGGAACAACTGCAGTGGGCTCTGAGCCACCTCGGCCAGAAATTGTTTCCTTGAAACAATTCTTGAAAATGTTTCCACCGTTCAAATATTTTACTGCGGCTAAGAGTCTCATCACTGTACTGTGCTTGTAGTCTACTCTAAATCTCAATTGGTTTTATGCTTTTTATAAACAATAAATTTTAGCACAAGTCCCAGTTTGAATTGAATGATTCCATGCAACGTGAAATTGTGTTTATAGTAAAACAGATTTTGAGTTAGATAAGCATGTCTCATAATACTGCAGGTGTATGTCCTGTGTTTTGACAGAAGGGAGTCTGAGGCTACAGTGTACTTTCTAGTCAGAAAAGAAAGATGAGGGCAGTCACTGGAGGTATAAGGTGCGGACAAGTCGAGTCATGACAGTGAGTGGGCTGTAGATTGAGAGGCAGATGGTCTCAATCTTGCATTCAGTGTTACTGTAGGGTGACATACCACCAATCCTGGACACGATCTCGATCTCTCTCTCTCTCTCTCTCTCGCTCTCTCTCTCCTTCACACAATCTGGTGAAAAAACCCTCTTTCTTCCTACTTGATGCATTAATATTCTGTATACAGTATGTAGTGCTGATCTCCTTTCTATAGCACAGTATGCAAAAAATGAAGGATAAAATAAAATTAAATAACCCAGCATATTAGAAAGGAAAACATTCATCTACTTGACTAAATAAAGAGAAAATGTAGAGAATCCTCCAGTTTTCTGAGTGTTGTAGCTGATACCTTGCTATGTAGCTGAACAGTTAGTGAGGAGATCATTGTGTGGCCAGACCAGCATCCTTTTCATTTATGTGTTGGTCCAGAAGCTGAAAAGTATCTACTGAATTTTAAATATTTATGGACTGGGTTTATGGACTGTGTGTGCTTTTTTTCTTTACCAGAAGCAGTCATGAGGTACCAGAAATATAGCCACCATGGGACCATAAAGGAAGCTTAGTGTATTGTTCATTGAGAGGCAGGACAAAAGGGTGAGAACATGGTATGTTTGTGATTAAGTCAATAGTGGAGTGCAAAATGTGATGGCATGCAAAACAAAAGTGCTGTGGATAATTCATAGGGTTTTGTGATGCCATATTGATGAAACAGGGTGTAAAGAGGCAAAATAACCAGATCGTCTCAGGTTACTTTGCTGTAACCCTGTTCCCTGAAAAAGCGGGAACGAGATGCTGCTTGAAAATGCTATAGGGACGTCTTTTTGTTCAACCAGTTGTGAAGCATGTGTTTATCAAACACGCCAAACTTTGGCTTATATACAGTAACCTCGGTCAGGTGACATCATCTGATGAGGTGCACCTGCAGGTTATATATAGGAGTGAACCAGAAACATCCTCAAGTAAAGTTTTGTCTGAAAGGACGTCTAGTCACGCCAGCAGTGCGGCATTCGAGCACAGCATCTCGTTCCCGCTTTTTCAGGGAACAGGGTTACAGCAAAGTAACCCGAGACGTTCCCTTTCAAAAGC
>JAQMYJ010000019.1:17351127-17362152 GCA_030014305.1 Clarias laeviceps | reverse complement strand
GCTGCTCTGACTTACGCCACTGGCTAGTGCGGTGGACATAAATCTGAAGAGCACGTACTGGACACAGTAAGTGAAGTTTTTCCTGCCCCGGAGCTGTAAAAGGCAACATGCTTCACAACCGGTTGAACAAAGAGACGTTCCCATAGCGTTTTCACGCAACATCAACTGTAGCTTTTGAAAGGGAACTAAACATACTGTACAACACAATAGTGTGACAAACTAATGACAGGACAGATCCCATGTCACTTAGCTTATGCAGCGGCACCTCAGCATAAGAATGCCCTGCCTAAAGAACAAGAATTTTTGCAAGTAATTTGCCCCAGCATATGAACCACAAGTCGAACCAAGTCGAACCGGACACCTGCTACTGTAGGTTGCAGGTACATCTGGAACTTGCTTAAAGCTTGTTTGTGTCAGTGGAAAGCCAAGCAATGTAAGTTTACATATCTTTTTTTCTGTGTGTTTTTCGCAATTTGTGCAAGATTTAGTGAAAACATTCTTTAGCACCATGGGTCCCAGGAACATTCGCAAGGATGGTGGCAATAAGAAAAGGTAGCTACTTTAAAGCAGCCAGTGCCAAGTGGAATCATATTAAAGTTGTAGGTTTAATGCATATTTATTTTATACATGTAAACCCTAGTCGCACGGGATTAGTATTATCGTGTGATTTAGAAATTACCTCCTCACATCTGAATTTCGTGTGGTGCATTCGCACAGGAAGCCTGCTATTTTACTTTAATTTATTAGACTTATCTCTCGGATATGATGTCAAGGCTTTATTTTGGATAGGCTATTGTTTGGAACTGTCTTGTCTTTATAGGTCTAGCTCTATGATATAAACAATAGAGTTTTCCTTAGCATATGCTGCTATACTGTACATGTCATCTATCTCCATCTAATTATTCTTTTTGCTTTTGCACTTCTGATGGCTATCAGCTTTCTCTTTCTGCACATTGTATTATTGTATGGTGTGTATGGGCGACATGGCCAAGCACCCAAAATACTTTCAAAGCACTCCAACGCATCCTCCATTTTTCGTGGAAGATGGATAAAAAGACACACAGGCAACCTTAAAAAAGGATATATGACCCTGCCAAATCCTAGCCAAATCACAGACATGCTGATTCGCACAAGACTAATATTATTTTGGGACCTTGGTATTCGGTGAAATATGGTAGGACATTTGCAGGGGAATTTTCACCTTACAAATTAAAGACATGGCAGATTTGCATGGGATTAAGATCACAGACAACCTCTGCAATTATTACTAATTAATAGAGATCCCCAGGTAATACTAATCCGGTGTGAATAGGGCTATATTTTACTTAATTTACATGCCTTTCTTAAAAAATATGATTATAGTGTTGGAAATTGGTAATATTGGTATTTGTTTTAGGTGGCTAGAACGGATTATCTGCATTAACATTATTTCCTATGGGAAAATGCGTTTCGCAATACGAAGTTTCGTCTTAAGAACTCACCTCCGGAATAGCTAAAATTCGTATTTCGTAACTTCTGTTTACACAATATAAGCCGCTTCTTTTTTTTGATGTACAACATGTTGCAACCATCATCAGAGTTTCTAGCAAATATTGCTCTAGTTAATTCTCTATTTAGCAGTCATTTAATGGCACAATTTATCATCTTAAGCATAAATGGCCTCCAAAACAAAGCTCGTTGTTCTCATTGTTCCTTTGCATTTGTTATACTTAATGCTATGGATGTTTCAGAGCTCAGATTTATACATAAAACCTTAATGCTTTTTATATTGTGCCACAATGCCATGGCAACTGCTCCTTTTGGAACTGATGATAAAATGTGTTTGGGCGCTTTCCAAGTTTGAAGTAACAGCAGGTTAAGTGGGTGTAGAGCGATGATGAATATGCTGGAGATAAAATGCTGTCTTGGCTCCTGGAAGAGCGGCAGACACACCTTTTGTAACCTCCTTTAGTTTGATATGACTGGTAGAATAAGAACTGTAACCGCATAATCTGATTATCAAAGCGTACCTGTTAGCACCATGTTAGTACAAAACCTTTATCTGATTTATTCATTTGTATGCCGTGAGGCTAAGCTGGTATTCAATGTTTTTTTATTATTATTATTTATTTTTTATTTATTTTTGCTGTAAACAGGGAGCTTTGTGAATTCTAAGCCATGCTCCTTAAATTAAATGATCAGTGCTGATTACTGTTGTGTTAGAAAATGTTAAATATAGAATAGATAAATCCCTAAGAACAGTAATCACTTTCCATCGACCCTAAAGCCGTTCTGCTTTCTTTCACTAAGCGGTGAATTGATTTGGATTATGTGCTTGATATGCATCACCAAACAAAAACTCTACAGCTTGTGAAATAGGTTTCAGGAATCGACTAAGGCAAAAGAAAAAGAAATAAAAGGTGTTTAAGCTTAGACGCTCATGCAAATACACTTTTAACTGTATGCTCTGCACAGTGCCTTGAAGAAATATTCATCCCCTTGAACCTTTCCACATTATGTACTGCTACACCTGCACATGAAATAAACTTTCTTTATCTAACTTGTGACAGAAAGGTTAATTAAATGGGAAAAAGGCATACATTTATGCCTTGGGTGAGGACATGGCAGAACTATCTTTGGCAGCAATTATACTTCCATGTTTTTATCTGCTTTGCACATCTGGATCCTGATTTTTTATTATTATTTTTTTCCCTCAGCTGTTAAAATGACTCAAGCTCTGTCAGAAAGAAGACCTTCGATGAGCACAACTTTTCACATTTTGCCATGGATCTCAATTAATTTGAGTTGTGGTATTTTTGATTAGGCCAAAAAAAATCCCAGATTATTAATACACACCCTGGCTCTTAGTTTGGATCTTAGGCAATGTAATTTAGGCAGGATGCTAAGGGTCACTGATTTTCTGAAAGAGTCAAGTCTTATTAACAGAACCAGAATTTCTTTTAGGACGGGCTCGATACACCTTACCCTGCACCCTGTCTAGCTTTTCCACAATGTGATGCCACCAGAACCATGCTTCATCAGGATGATAACCCATTCAAACAGCTTTGGTTTCACATAAAATATTTTATTTTGTAATGAGGCCAAAAAAATAATAATTCAGATGTCAGATCAGAGAACGTGTTCAATTTCTTTGCTGCATCACCAACATGGGATTTCAGAAGCTTTTTTTTTTTTTTCCAATTTGAGACCCAACTTTATACAATAGTTTTCATCTTGCCATTTCATCAAGCTCAGATTTATGGAGTGTCTAGGCAAGCGGCAAGATGGGTATACAGTTATACACAAGACAAATTGTGTTTAAATCAGAATGATTTTCCATATTGATCCCTAGTTCCAGATATTGTCTGATGTTTGATTGTCTACCACAGTGACCCTTAACCCTGCTCCTGGAGGACCCCCTGCCCTACACATTTTAGTGTTTTCTAAGCTCCCAGCATACCCGATTTAACTAGTCTGCTAATCAACAGCCTTCTCTGCAAAGGGATTAGGGCAAAGATCCTCTGGTGTACACCTAACATTCCTGGGATTAGACTCCATTACATTCAATAAATGTGAATATGTACAGTATAAAGAAACTTAATGACCTAATCTACAGTACTTGTCCTGTTTACTGGACACATTTCAGGAGCAGTCGGTGATGTAACTATTCACTTGAATGTCTTACTATAACAGAATAGAGCAGATGGTCTCTTAATAAACCTCATTCCATATGCCACACTTAATAACAAAAGCAAAGATGGACTGCTGCTGGAAGTGTTTATTCCTTGAATTCATTTTTTACTGCATGTGCAGTTAGAAAAGTTTAGGTCTATATTGATTTTATGTTTGCTTCAAACGACCTGAGGGATGGTTGGCAGAGAAGAGACATAACTCATCTCTCGATTTTAAACTATTTAAAAGATTTGTAGCCTGGCAGCTACGTTCGCTGCTGCTTTATTTTATCATGAATTTGCTCCATTTTTTTGTTCCACAGCAAAAGCATTGTGTTGTCTATGAAGCTTGGATGCAAGAACATTTTGCAGACATTTGTGCATGATTTATAATTAAATTCTGATTTGGTGTCCCAGAGATTAATTCCAATGCCTTTTTCCACCATTTGTCTCTGTCTTCTTGAGTACTCTAGAAGAACTACAAAGTTTAAACTTTATCCACTGTAGGCTGAGTGAACTTGTCATACACTGATAATATTCAGAAGTTTTTTCCATTTGTGAGGAAATAAAAAAAAAATCAGAGGTGACTCAACCATGGTGAAAGAAAGCAGCAGCATGTAAATTCAAATTGATGAAAGAGGTTTTTGCTTCAGTGGAAATACCTGAGAGGAAGTGATGTCAGTGCAGATCAACCCAGTCATGTTTCACTGTCAGATGCATTTAGCTTATTATCCAAACTGCCACACTGGGATGGACATTCTTCCACTTAGATGAAGATTTCTTTCAGATGGAGTTCAAGACCCTGGCAGGTTTTAGTTAATTTATTTATTTATTCATTCATTTATTTAATCTTACCCAAAAGCTTGTCTTTGTAGCTGTTGTCATACTGAGACCAATATAATCCTTTAAAGATTTCCTCTAGAAACCTTTTCTGCTTAGAATTAATCCTAAATGAAAGTCCATATATTCCCAGGATTCATATATTCCATAGGGATAACCATGTTCTTGGTATTGCACTGTCATATTGTGATTACTTCTACACAGCTTCTGCCTGAGAAGAAAAAAAACCCCCCCACAAAATCCCTTCGAAAAGTTCACCACAGGACTGTTCCCTGTTATAGAATCTAATGATGGCCTTAGGGTTTTTCCCTATAATCTCCTTGGAGGACAGAAACTGTCCCTGTTCTGTAGTATAGTCTTTAAGACAATTCTTTGGGGGTGAAAATATATACAGCAATTATCCATAAAATCCCCCCATGGCGCCTCCATTACCTTTGCGACTCGAGAGGTGCTACTGTGATCTGCTAATTTATTTAAGCAGCCTGGCATTCATTATACATCGCAGAGTGTGCATAGGGAAAAAGAGTCCAGTGGTGGCGGCACTTGTCCTTGTCAAAAGGATGATAATGTATTATATTGAAGTGCTTATAGTAAGAAATTCAAATGTAATTTGCCTCTTTTCTGTAGACATTTAGGTTTCCCAAATGTAATGTGTGAAGAATTAAAAGTATAAATAGCCATCTTGGTGAATAATAGAGTTGTACTACGATTGTTAGTAAAACAACACCCCCCCCCACACATTCTGTATTTTATTTGGTTAAAATTCGGCAAAAAATACAAATAAAAGTTTTGATATTAGTTGCATTTTCATGTATCATATACCACTTGTCAATCAAGGCATGTTCATCTTATAGCACAGAAACATTTGTATTAAATCACATTTCACATTTATTTCATGTTTAGGCTCAGTGGTGGCTCAAGGAAGGTTTGGGGTTCAAGCCCCAGCACTGCCAAGTTGATCATTGAGAAAGGCCCTTAACTCTGTCTGCTTCAGGAGATGCTGTATCCTGGCCAGAGGTGGGGAGTAACGAGTTACATTTACTTGAGTAACATTTTGAAGAAAATTTACTTCTATGAGTAGTTTTACTGCACCATACTTTTTACTTTTACTTGAGTATATTTGTGAAGAACAAATTCTACTCTTACTCTGCTACATTCGGCTTCACTCGACTTGTTACTTTTGTAACCATTTATTCTACACAGGCCGCCGGTAGATCGACTACATGACTGTTTCCAATCACATTACTGCATGATGTTTGACCAATCAGCCACAAAAACAATAACCACATACAGTCACATCATCACACTCTAACAGGCAGCATAGCGGGGGAAAAAAATCTTCAGCTGGCATCAAATACAAGGCATGTTTCGCCTGCAAAAGAATAGCTTCATACTGTGGTGCCTTCTCTATCTGCCAAAACAGACACACACTTCAGCATACATTATAAAAACTTGACTTCTAACCTATGGAAACATGATGCGGTAAGTTTAGCTGTTTCATTGAATGTTGCAATGTTGGCATATATAATTATTATAATTATACTATAGTAATTCACAAATTTCTTGGCAGATAAAGCTCTTCTTATGGTGATGAATTCTTAATGATTTACTTTTTTTTTTTGTTATATTAGACTTTTAGTCTAAAATTGGTGCTAATTTGTGTTCTTTTGTATTCTTATTTGTTTACTTTTGTAATCTATTTTCCTTATACACCAACCAAAGCTTCTGCTTGCAGCAGCAGAATAAGTGTGAAAGGGAATTTCCTAAACACCTAAACCATTTTCCTAAACACAGATGCTTATCACGGGTTTAATGTGACAACAGGAAAATATGTCCCTAAATAACTGATTAGAAGTAGAAATAATTAATTGAACAGGTCATTAAATATTTAACGTTTAAACGGCCACAGAGACAGTCTGGCGCTTGCGAGTTCTCTGTACAGGATTGGCACCCCATCCAGCCCAAGTCCCCGGGGATAGGCTTGAAATCCCTTGCAACCAGTTATACTTCATGCCACTGAGCTGAATTTGCTACTGACCTCTCCTGACACCTCCCAATTTGACATCGGCTCAGAAGTCGGTGGGGTCGGTACCAATTTGGTTAAGTTTTCAAGCATAGTGACCCCACATCGGGCCATTAACAATTTAAACAAATTCCCAAGGACATGAAAACGACAATAAATAATAACACAATAAAGAAGTGTTAGCGACATGAAAACTTTTCAATAGCAAGCAATTAAGGAATTTAACATTCTCATAATCTTATACTGAGTCCTAAAGTATTGATAACAAAACAGTAGTGTAAACAAAATTACAATGATGCTATCGACAGAAATTAATGATATGATCACAACATCATATTATCCCGGATAGACGCAGACCTTTAAAAGAGGTGCCGACTTCCGCATCTGTCAGTTGGAAGTCTGACACCGTCATGGATGCTGCAGAAGCGGTGTGCATCCTTTTAATATTTTTCCGACAACAACTAGCCCTTAATATTAGAATAACATTTCTAGTGTGCATCAGACTTTAACATGTCCTGCAACATATCTTTCAATCGTGTTTAATCATTACTATTTTCCTTAAAATATAACTTTGTTAATTTTGTCATTACTTCAATCTACATTTAATATGATCGTCAAAGGTTTACGTGCATTTCTTGTCGCATAAGGTATAATTTATTTCATTAATTTATCACTGTATTTTATGACTTTCCAAATAAATGAACACTATATGATATTAAAGTTAAAGTTTATTTTGATTCATTCCAAACAAAATAGTTTCCTCTTTGCAAACTTACAATTTTAAGGCTTCATAAGATTAATAAAAAAAATAATAATAAAATAAAAAATCCAGTCTCTTCAAAGATTTATTCATTTTAAATGATATTTATTGATTTCCCCACAAATAAAATATTCCTTAATATTTACATAACCAATATCTCTGCAATACATGCTACTATATGTTAAACAAGATATACAACAAATAACAGTAATATCTGTTTTTTTTTTCTTCTGCCTACTGTAATAGGTAAGAAGGCGATACCAATACTTAAGAATCCATAAATTTGCTTAAGAAATGTTACCGAGGCGTTAAAAAATTCACACAAATTTTCTCCAATTTTCCGCCAGACACTAATAATGCTAACAAACAAGACAGAATTCACACAGAGCCCAAAAGAGTCTGTAAGGAGCTGTTACCAACCTCTACCAAGATTATAATAGCGATAAGAATGGAAAAGAAAATGTGTAATAATAGTATCAATTTGTTAATGGCACATTTAATTAGTTAACTAACTTTTACTTATTTATTTAATAGTTATTGATTTATTTTGTGATCAAGTGTTAATTTTTAGTATTTTTGGTAAGAGTGTGAAAAGGCATTCTACCAGGAAAGGAAATAAAGCCACAAATATTACTTAGTTAATTGTCATAATTATAATGGATTGTAGCATTGTTGCAGCTCGTATTAATTAGTCTTTTTTTTTATGCTAACCTTTTTTGCTGAAAGCTGGAACCCTATTCCAGCTTTTAGCAAAAACAAAAACAAAAACATTGGAACCCATAACATTAAGTGAAACATACGCCCAAGAGATGTGGAATTTATTCAGTAGATATTCTCTCCCTGGTCAGAAAAGCAAAGTGAACCCAACTGACCAGATGGTGGTGCAATGCTAACATGATACCGTAGATAGCAGATGGAGTTAAACTCAAATAATGAACAATTGGATTTAAAGTTTAGTCCACTTGAACCAAATTCTGGTTAGTTTTCCCCCTTGTTGTGGTTTGGCTGGGCAGGTCTGACCACAGCAAACACTCCAAGACCCTTTCTCAATGCGGTCTTGGTCTGGTCCCAAACAAACCTTGGATTAGTTAGTTTGTGGTAAGCACATGATATGACCATAATCTGCACCAACTCCTAGGAGTACTCTTCAAGTTTGGACAATCTCCTTCTGTAGTCAGGTACGCACTCCCTTGTTCTGTTACAGTAAGTCAAATGTAGGCGGTGTATCTTTTTGCAAAGTGTGGCACAATAGTGCATATTTATCTGTCAGCATAGTTTTGTTTGGAATGTTGTGCATATAATTACTACAGTCAATAAGAGCAAATGCCAGGTGTGCTGTTTCTTTACATTGCAGAGCAAATTCCTTTCACAGGATTATTCACCGAAACAAAACACAGATTTTCTTTCTGTGCTTGTGCTCTCGTTCCCAGACTCACATAAGCAGCAAGCAGGGGTGAAGGTTCTTACATCACTTGACTTGATGCATTTTGGCTCATTTTGTTAGTTCCCTCTGTGAAAAGAAACAAAATCAAGGGGAAATGCACCAAAAATGTGTCAATACAATGAATAATTTTTATTTACTCAAAGATTGATGCATTTCTTGCCTATGATTTTCTTAATTTTGTTTTAATATTACATACTTTCAAAGACACTGTGTTTGTACTGGCAGGGTGGGAACTGATTTACCCCAGGTCACAGTCACTTGTAGTTTATGAACACATAACACTTGTTGGTGTGCATTGTTTAATTTTGGACCTACATGAACCCTATGGTATTGGGTTACTGATTGGAAGGTTTCAGGTTCAAATCCCGGCACCATCAAGCTACAACTGTTGGAACTTTGAGCAAGCCCCTAAACCCTCAATTGTCTCATATGTGTCATGAGATAAAAAAAATAATTCACTCTGGATAAGGGTTTCTGCAAACGGCATGGATGTGATTCTATATCTTTAATTTACCAGGAAAAGCCCACTTTATTCTATCCAGGTTGTGTGCAGGAATTCCTTTTTTTCATCTGGTCAGTAAAACAAAGTGGATGTAAGGAAGGTCCAGAATCCTCCAGGGCCCAAAGATTGAAGGAGCTGCAGAAGCCTCTGAGGAATTCAGCTTTCCTTTGTGATGGAAATATAGGGCTGATATTCAGGTCCAGTAAACATGGTGGCATTTCCAAGAAACCAATCTTCCCGTCTTCTATATTTTAATTTTTAGGAAAATGCCAGTCTTGCACACTGTGCTTCTTCAAGACAGCTTGAGGAAAGGTCATGAAGGAGAAGCGAGTGAAAGAGACAGACAGATGTGATTTAATGTGAAGGATAGCTGAAAATGTTTTTTTTTTATTATATAAATGTTATTTTAGCTATTTTCTAATACTAATATTTATATATTGGCTACTACTATTACTACTACTACCATTAATAATAATAATAATAATAATAATAATAATACATTTTCTAAATATTGAATTACATACATGATGCAATTAACCATTCAGATATTTTTTTTTTATTGAATTGACAAAGCCACAAAATGAAGTATTGTCCCATAAAAAAAACTACACTACAGAAAGATGTTCTAATAATGGTTCTAAACAAGGTAAAACATGAGCCATTAAATCGATTAAATTCTTTTAAATGTAAAATAAGATGAAACATTTGTTTTTAAATACAGTATTAAATTAAAGTGTATTTCTAGTTGAATAGGGCATTAAAAGGATTACAAATTATTTTTTTTTCTTTGTTAATATATTTGTAATGGCACTCTTATCCTGGAATCACTCTCACATGTTCACCAAAATTGCTTGTGTTTCTGCTTTAACAATCTCACTTACCTGTTGGATTTACAGTAGATTTGGATAAACTGCAGAATAGTGGGGGGTAAAAGAGGATGCTCTCCATGTGAGCGTTGACGAAGTGTGTGATCTCCTTCTGTCTATTGGATTGAGGTGGTTTCACACAGTGAGCGATTGGTGTGATTGATTAGCCCAGTGTGACCTCAGTGTGAAGAGGAAAAACAGGAAATGGAGAAATCCAGACAAGTATGAAGAAGCTTAATGAGGCTAATCCTTGATGATGCACATGAACACCTCCTTCTCTTGTGTGCGTGTGTATGTGTGTGTGTATGCGTATTCATCCCTTGACTTCCTTCACAGGGTAGAGTCAGGTGTTGCCGTAAATGCATTAGTATTTCTGTGATTTATAAGGATTTTTACTTATGTAAATATTTTTAAGCATTGTGCAATTCTTCTGTATCAGTGAGCTTTCTGCCACTGAGCTTAATTAAGCTTCCCAGGTTGAAAGATGATCTGTTTTGCCTATTTGGAAAAAAATGTTCAATGCATGAATTTGAGATTATGGTGACAATTTAAAAAATTCACTTATAATAGATTTTTATCTTTCACATTCATACCCATGACTGCCCAAATATTGTACATTAAAAACGTCCCTTTTTTATACGATAAGTATATCAATTTCTAAAATCATGTTTTAATTGGTTGACCTAAAACAGTATTTGCAGCACACTTTTGCACGATATTTATTAATTATTACAAATCAGTTTCAGTCTAAAACATGTTTACATATCATTTTGAGTTAAAATTAATTAGTTCAAATTATAGTTTTCTTAGTGTAACTAAGGCCAGGTTTTTATACACTGATCCACATAATTACAATACAAAACATTAAAGGGGTCATACGGTCCTACATGCACTTTTTCAAGCTGTTTGGACTGAAATGTGTGTTAGGAGAGTGTGTACA
>JAQMYJ010000019.1:17255502-17266252 GCA_030014305.1 Clarias laeviceps | reverse complement strand
TTTTAAATAAATAGACAATTTTATGATGTAGGCCGAAAATGAGCTTCCCCTATTTGACAGACCAGTAGCCGCCACTTATGAATACATACTAGATTTAACCAGAGCAAGGAGTTTTTCTCACTACATTCAGCTTAATGGAACAGGTACAGCGTTGTGGGGAGTTCTGGAATTTGGAGTTCCTTCAGGCCATGACACGACCTCACCGAGCAGCTCTTGAACCCGTGAACTAACACATTAAACATTTAAAAGTTGCACTGCAAAACGAACATGGAAACCGACAAGGTTTTGATTTATGGTAAAAAGGACGAGCATTACTTGTCAGTTTATTGTTAGCTAAGTGGGCACTTTTTCCCCCATGTGTCCCCACACATCAAAGAGAACTTCAACTCATTGACCTATTTTTCTGTCCCTCGTGCTGCTGTCCACTGCAGGGTATTTTTATAGCACACTAGTTCAATTTGCTCACCCAGTTGCCTACATTTAACAAGGACATTCAAGAAAATCAAACGGAAATATACAGTAGTATCATATCTTAATACAAGTACAGAATGAAAATGAGAGATGCACAATGAAAAAGTGCAAATCTGCTTCTGTTTTGTTTGCGAAAGAGAATGTCACCTACTCTGTCCATCCTGCAGAATTCTTTCAGGGCTGGCCGAGCACACCTCTTGATGTCTACATGAGTAGTGACTGTAACACATGGCCCGGTGGTGGAGAAAATGGATCAATGTCCAGCAGAATTTGCAGTGCAAAATCATAAACTAAACTAATGATGGGAGTCAGTAACCATTCCATAATCTTGCACTTGTTGTGTTTCCTGAACAATCAATCCCACCACCCTTGAGTATTACTACACTCTGAGTACATTGCACATAACTAGGATTACTCGCATAAGCAGCTACTGTACAGTATTTCCGAGTATTTTAATATATTTCAAAATTAAAAACATGACACATATGTTAAAGCAGAAGTACATAATCATTGTAGACCAATTAATATTAACCGTTGTACACACAGTCGTTTTTTCCTTCGTTGGTGATTTATTGGTATAATTTTTCCTAAACCTAAAGAATGCCCACATCTGGGAGCGACATCTAGGGAAAATGTATAACAGGTGGTGATGGGAAGTTTGGGTCATTTTAGTGAATCAGTTCACTGAATCTCATTCATCAAAATGAAAGATTTTTTTTTTGAGTAATTCAGTTCTCATTTATTTTGTTCTTTTTATCAGAAATAAAATAAATTATTACATTTTTAATAAACAGAACCCCAACATGTCTACCTACACAAATTTTGGCTATAGTTCCGCTACAGTAATGAAAATATTACAGTTCAGCTAAGGACATATTACGATAAACAGAATGAGTAGCTCACCTCTCATATCTTCTGATCCGATTCATTTGTTGTTTTGTCACATGACTCTGATAGACGCTATGCAGTGCAATACACAGGGAACAGAATTGGGCGGTTCTTCTCACGAGTCTTCTAGTCCTAGTCGTTCGTTCTTTTGAATCTATTCCACTGCATAGCATCTATGGAAGTCACATGACAAAAAAAAGAACGATTCGGAACAAAATACTTGAGAGGTAACTACTCAATTCTGTTTCCTGTACATAACCTACGGAGGTTTTGTGCTGCTTTGCGCATGCGCGCCCAGAAGAAAATGAACAAATCTCTCTTTGAGACGACTCGTTCTTCTGAGTCACATTAAAGACTCGTACAAAAAGAACCAATCGTTCATGAACGACCCATTACTAATAACAGCTCACCTTGAGATATATTGTCCAACATTTTACACAACAGTGTTGTGAACTTGCGCAGTTATTGGTAGTAGCTGGAATTTTTAACGCTTAACATCGATTGCCATTTTTCATAATCAGTCGCACAGAAAATGCACAGATAATAGTATATAATCAATGATTCCATTAATAGTACAGCAGAACCAAGTTCTCAAGGTGAAAATTCTTATTGCGATACAAATTTTCCCATAAGAATGAATGTATGTGCAGATAATCCGTTCCAGCCACCCAAAAATATTTCCAATATTACCTATTGCCTATTACATATTGCTATGATCATATTTGTGCTTATACAAACAATATAACCATTTAGAAAAGACATATAAATGATGTCAAATGTGAAATAAATAAATATTAAACCTCACTTAACCTTAAGTCATGATTCCTCTTAGCACCGGCTGCATTTCAGTGAGTGTGAAGACTCACACTCTTCACTTGGCTTTCCACTGACGCAAAGTTTTGAACAGCTCCCAGAGACACGCGCGTAACTTACTGTAGTCTTCGTTCCGTTCGGTTCGTCCATCTGGTTCGTTGCAAAATTTTAATTCTTAAGGCTAAAATTATTAAGGAATGTCCTCCGTATGCCAGGGTTATACACACACACACACACACACAAATGTGCTTTTTTTCTGAAGATAAATCAACCACACTTCTGTCTTTTTTCAATAAATAGCAATAAATAAGCATTGTGGTACGAGGGTACACACTCCTGACCCCCTGCATGGATCTGACCCACATCTGAATCAAAATTCCTTTAATTTGCATACAGAATATTATGAAATATTCAGTAAGATTTATACATTTTAAAGCTACAATGCATTCACGTCACCCATCATACATAGAAATATATTTGTAAACGTTCTAAGATCCAGGTCACACAGTGGGAAGTGTGACAGGAAAAGGTTCAGGATGCAGCTGTCAGTCAAAACTTTATCACTGTCAGCAACGTAAATGGTGTGGCATAACCATTTTTTATCATGTGTTATGTGTTTTCAAGGTTGTTTGTATAAGTAAGAAATACAAGGAAACAAAAAACAATGATTGCACCGTCACATACCAAATTTATTCAGGAACCCATCATTCGCATCTAGTAAAATGGAAGCGCCTGATTGGCTCATAATAATATTTAATAAATTGGTAAAAAAAAAAACAATAAGCAGTATAAAATATTCTTTTTATATAAAGCATACTGTTCTTTGTGTAGAATGAACTAGATTACAGCAGTGTGCTGTAACATGAGTATTTCTCCACCCTCTGTTGGGTGATTGCCAGGATGTTTATGGAAAATCCATTCTGAAAGCCAGGTTAATGCATTTCATCAATAAAGGTTTGGAAGGGCACATTTAGTCAGTGCTTTTGGATTCAAACAGGCAGTGCCTTATGTAAGTAGTCACCCTTATTTGATCACATTTTGCTTTTAAATGGAAGAGTGATGAGAAGAAAGCTATTAGCCATTTGGAGACTCAAATGAGACTCACAGAGTGAGCAGAAAGCTTCTCTAGTTTGATGCCACCCAAATGTAACTTTAGTCTCGGCACAAAGTGCCGTTCTTCGGCCTCAGTGCTGCACTTTTATTTATCTATTTATTTTTATTATTTGTTTTGGAAAGTTCTAAAAAAAAAAAAAAAAAACAGTCTCAGAGTAAAGCATGGTGTGGTGATGTTTTTCATTATCAGGGATTTGGAACCTGGTGAAAGTTGAGGGGCAAAAAGGGATGGAGCTCAACGCAGACCAATCCTGTGCTGAAGATAACCTGTTAACTTCTGCAAGAGAAGTGCGAGCAAGCATAAAGATTAGAGCGAGTCACACCCGTTCAACTTGAGAGATCAAGTGCCCCCTCGAATCTTCCAAATTAGATCAGTGTAGGAAATTCTGTTTTTGCAGTAATTGATTTAATTTGCCTCACCAATGCAATTTTAAAACTAAATATCCTCATTTGAAGTCTGAACTGTGCACACATACTGTACATCCCTCTCTGTTAAAGGTACAGTGGTACCTCGGCATACGGATTTAATCCGTTCCACAGGCGAGTATCGTGAAACGCATTTTCCCAATGTAAAGGCAGATAATCCGTTCTAGCCACCCAAAAATATTACCAGTATTACCAATTTTCAACAATATAATGATAGTCTTGCATAAAAACAAAACATTTAAAAAACACATGTAAATGAAGTAAAATATAAAAAAATAAATACACATTAAACCTGACTTAACCTTAATTTATGATTCTTCTTGGCACCGGCTGATTAAAAACAAAATTGAAACGGCTCCCTTTTCTTCTTGATACTCTCCTTGTTAACATTCTTGAGACCCATGAGGTGCTATGTCTTCACTAAATCTTGCACAAAATGCAAAAAAAAAATCCACAAAAATAATATGTAAACTCGCTTCGACACAAGTTGTGAATGACTCCCAAATACGCGCAACTTAGCCGGCGCTCAGTTTGTCTCGGTTCGTTCACATCAGTGATTAACTTACGTATACAGTAAGTGATGCAGGAAGCATGAAGGTTAACTTTTTTGTTCTCTCCTTATCTTGTTTTAGTGGCGACTCACAAACCAAATAGGTCCATACTGCCATCTGCTGTATCGGAGAGTGTAAATATGAAGCGTACACGAGAGCGGAGAGCAAAAATAATGTGAGCACTAGGCAGAAGGGAAGTGCTACGGTGGGAGCAATTGTTCCTGGGCACGGTACAAATCAATCATGCCTAATGAGAAAATGCCTCAAGTCTCACACAAGGGCGGGAGGAATGTTGTTCATTGCTTGCCAGTTACATTAAATTGAGAAAGCCAAACACTTCACCATCATGTTTTATAACAGTTAGGAATTTTTGTTTATCATTATATGATATTTGGGGAGTTAAACTGGACGGTTTTAATTATTGCAGGGTTACAATTCCACTTTCATTTAATTAATCTTGTGCTTATCAAGTTTTAAGTCTATACAGGTCGTCTAAAAATCAGCTTGTTTTAAAAAGAGGTCCAAATGTATTTCACAGCTTAATTTTTAAGTACATTTTTGTTTTAGGATCTCCTTTGTTGTATTTCTGGTTACTTTTAACAGAAACGTACTGTAAACGCCTTTAAGCTGAATAGTTTATGTTAATGCATTTGATGGATTCTGTTTGTGAGATAATTGTCCTCGGTAGGGTTACATATTTATTGTTGTTTATTTCTTGGAAATGAATGCAAATTCCTCATTAAAACTCAGCAGGCTCTCCGAAATCTTTAAAAACATCCTATTTTACGTGGCATATGTTTCCGAACTCACAAGCACACAAAGCTCATTAAAACCCACCGTTGCGTTAGTCGTCTCGTTAAGAACTTTTGACAAGTTTGCAATTTCATGCCCTTAACCATGCAGAAGATTTCTTTTTTTTGACTTGAAAACTCTCTTCAGTCGCATCTCTCTGGCATTAACATGGTCTGCTGTTCTGTCTTGAGGTGATTAGTGAAATGCAGACCTTCTAAAGTGGAATCATTAGCTTGGCAGCGCTGCATACATCTACTGTTTGTCCCTATTTCAGTTTAAATCATTACAATTGATTTAAATATAATGAAGCCCCAGAAAGGCAAAAAACCCCCCCAAAAAAACAGAAACTAGCTGTTTGCCAGGAATCGACCCAGGATCAAAGCTGGATTATAGTGTATTGAGCCTCTGAATTTTGGTCAGCCAAATTTGACTTTCTGTCTTTTGGTGGTTGGCAAAAACCCATCAAGTGCCTGAATTCCGGCAATCTTCCAACATTATATAGATACACCCATCTATCTTATTTCTGTACTTCTTATCCTGTGTTGGGTGATCAGAGTCTACCCCAGGGAACTCAGGGCACAAGGCCGGGGATGCCCCGGATGTAGGAAGGTGCCAAGACTTCCTACACACACTCCACAAAGAGTCTTTAAATATTTAAATACCATAATACTGTCAATTAATTGCTAGTGTCATGTTTAAGCATGACATATTCGGCAGTGCAATGGTGTACAGTAGTGGCACTGCACTGTGGCCAGGTTCGAGTTCCATCTTGGGTATGTTTCCATGTTCTCCCAATGCTTGACGGAATTCCTCCTGGTATGCTGGTTTTCTCCCAAAGTTCAAAGGTATCCAGGAAAGGCTAATTGGTGTTTACAAATTGTCCAGTGTGTGTGTGCTTGTGTGCCCTGCGATTGATTGGCACCCCATCCAGGATGTACCACGCTTCATACCTCAAATTTCCTTGCCTCCTGCCACCCTGTACAAGATAATGTAAGGGAAGCAGGTTTAAGCTCAGAATCTAATGTAACATCTACTGTATTTAAGGCTTTTCTGACATGGGACTCCATATATTATGTAATAGCATTTAAATATGTAGTTGCATCTGAGGTCATAAAAAAGAGTCTAGATTCATATTAAATACCTACTACTGTATGTTCGCTTAACTCATCTCCTGAATACAGCCCTCATACAGTATCACATTGACAATATACAAATGTCTGTTTTTTTCCCCCCTCACTCTTTCTATGAATTCAGAGCAGCATAAATCTCTAGTTTTGTTCCACTGGTGCAGTGTGTCAAGCCTTAGCACAGATTTGCCCTCCACCCTGCTTCACTAATAACACCACTCAACAACTTGACACATTAAATCCCCACTCAACCCTGATGGAACCTGGCCTGAACACACAATAACTGGAACAGAACTTTTATATGTGTAATGCAGGAAAGGTTGCGTGAGTGGGCGGCGTCTGGCATGGCTAGCCACGGTTTCATGCATTCTATGGAGAGTTATTAACTTAGAGCTGTGAAAGCTTCCGTCTTGTTCGATGCCCTGTACAGGAAATGGCGCTTGTCGAAATCCTGCCATTACTGTTTATATTCAGGCCAGTTGGATCCTATGGGTCTGCCAAAAATGTGCTTTTCCAAAGGCATTTTATTGTTTTTGTTCTCCTCTTTCTTTTGGTATCTATCAGTACCCCTTTCTATTTTACATCTCTTTCTTAGCCACCACTGCCCCGAATGATATATATGCATGTCAAAGTAAGAGGAAAGACATTATGTTAGGTCCATACAGTGTTTGCAGCAACCATGAATACATCTGTCATATTCACTTTATTGAACCCCTGGTAAAATGTAGTGCAAAGTGCAGCTTTCATCCATCTGGAATAAAACTTTGCTCCAGATATTACAAAAAAAAAACAACAAAAAAAAAAAACACTTAATAGACATCTACAGCAACTGATTTACACTGCTTCCTTTTTAATTCTTAAAATTTGCAAAAAACATGAGAAGGCCTGCTTATATGATTTCGCCTTGGGCTGCACAGTAATCAGGAAAGCTTTAGCTAATTGGGTTTTGTTATTATTTTCAGCTTCAAAGGCACGTCCCAGATAGGAAGGAATTGCCCAGGATGGAAGGAAGTGGAAATGTAGATTTGGAAACAAACACCATGTTGCTCCATAAACAGAAAAGGAACTAGTAGTTGAGAGGTCTACCTCAAGTCGCTTAGGAAATCTCAGATTGAGGACACGTTTTGACTGGCTGTTAATAGCTATAGGTTGGGAATTACATACTGTAGGAATCCGTATAGAGTATGCTATGATCCCATACTGTATGTTGTAGGTACCACACTAAGTACGCCAAATCAAGCCTTTGGTCTTCTCTGTTTTGTGTACCAATTGGTAAAGCCAGTGACATTGATAAGGGATGGGTTTATAATTAAGTATAGATTCCTTTTTTCCTTTCAAGGTTATGTTGTCGTGTTGTTTCTGGGTTTTTCCTTTCCAGTGGTCCCGGCTTTCTCATAATTGATCCAAATCTACTGTACATGGACAGCTCTAAAGCTGCTTTGTGCCAATGTCTATGGGTCAATGGCTAATTGAATCTAAATAAACCATATATTGTTGAATGAAAAAAAAGGATCACCCTCCATGTTATTGTTCTTGGAAATATTACGTGCAGATACTGTATACACAAATCAGCCACAACACTCAAACCACTGCCAGGTAAATTGAATGACATTCATAATCAATAATAGTCTCGAATAGTTTCTGCGGAGGAATGTTCAAGCTTTGATGCAGATTTGTTCCTCTATTTTCATTTACACACTCAAAGGCATTTAGCACCCCAGTGAATAGTACAGGGAAGTCATCATTGTTCACACATGTGCATTCCAGTCCACTCTCCTTGGCTACCTTTGGAAACTGTTCTCATTATAATAACAATGGCTAGATACCTTATGGACAGACCTTGTTACCAGTAAACTGGTGACAACATCATGGGCACCCAAGGCTCATTTATGCCTGTGGAGATCAAAGGCCAGCTTGTCTCGTCCGATCTTACAGATAGACAGGTATCAGAACCTTCAGAGCATCACAGCCTGATGTGTATGGGGCATAGCATGCAAAGAGTTAAAGGTTGTTAATCTAGATGTCCAAGTTCCTCAGATCCCAATCCGATCGAGCATCCCTGGAATGCGCTGGACTATCAGGACTTATTCATGGAGGCCTCACCCCGAAAACCACAGCACAAAAATGATCTGCCACTAATGTCCCAGTGCCAGACACCACAGCACATCCCCAGTGGTCCTATGGAGTCATGCCCCGAGGGGCTTGCCCCAGTGACACAAGGGGATCCTAGACAATTTTATGCACACAGTTACAGAGCTGTGGTGTAATAGATTTGCTCCTTCATAGCTAGTAATTTTAAACAAGCTACTTGCAAATAGACCAGAAATCACAGAGATATTGCTTTGTATTCGAGAGAGTTGCAGCACATGGCCCAGATGAATAAGGATAGCTACCTCATTACGAAGAAAGTGTTTTTTTTAGTCTGGTTTCCGTCCCACATTGAAACCAGTATTGATGCTTAACAGCTTGTTAGGACAATATTTGTCCGACTTTTAAAATGAATGCTGTCTTTGGTTAATGATTTTCTCAGTGGTCTGTGCGTATGAGAGATGCATGGCCCCGCTCTAAGCGCACTCTGATGTGATCCCTAATGAGAGATGCCAAATTGCAAATTTCTCTCTTGAATGTATGTTTTTTCATGTTTTTGTTATTCATCTTTGATATGTAGCTTTATTTTATTGTATTTTTTTTCCATTCCGTGCAGTGTTTGACTTCAAAATGTGTATCTGCAATCCCTTTAGTTATTTGTCGTCTCGCTTTTTTAGAGTGTCTGTAAAGGTCACTGATGTGAGACAGCGTTATTCCGCTAATGAAAGGTGATGGGTCTGCTGGTTAACACAGTGCAGACTGTAATTACATACTGATTCTAATTATGGGATGTGCGATCTCTCGCCAAATGCTTGAGGTGAAAAGATGGACAGTTTATACAGTAGGTTCGGCTAGGCGTAAACACTAAATTGAATGCATGTATTGCTCCTACAAAAATGAAACCACCCCTCTATCACCCAACACTAATAATTCATTTTGCTGAAATTATCTCTTTTTTAGCTATCTGTCCATAATTCCGACTTATCATTAGGTGAGGAGCCTGTTTATGTCATGTTCATAGATAAGGGAGGTTTTCACATCCACCAAATGGCTGCATGGGGTTTAGTTTTAGTCCAAATTTGACCCTCGGAAGCTCAAAATTCTGCATTCACTAACGAAACTGGATTTAAACTTTATTCGTCACTCTGTTGCTTTAGTCTTGGCAGCCATCAGCGAGTTCTTTGTTCCAGACAGTTTACTATTACATCTTTAATACATAGTTCTTGCCAGGCTAACACCGAAAATGTTGCACACACAAACACAGAGGTATCCTTAATGAGGACGGTCTTTTCTGCCATTTTGATTATTAATTCCCCCCCCTAATAATGCAGCAACATTGAGAGATAGATCCTCTTCCCCTTGCTTCAGCCTAGGATAAAAAGATGCGAATATTAGAAGCATGATGTCTCTGTGTGTTGAAGCGCTAACACAAAAGCATCAGACTCACTAATCCGATAAACAGATGCACTTTCTGTGGGTGAGAATCTTCCTCTTTCACACAAGATGGTATGTATGTTAATCTATAATATATGATTAAACAACTAATTACCTGATCGCGGCACTGCTTACGTGATGGCTTCTTGGTTAGCACTGTCGTCTGGCATCCAGGGATGGTGTTCGATTCCCGCCTTAGATCTGCATGTTCTCCCTGAGCTTGGTGCAGATTAGGCTAATTGGCGTTCCCAAATTGCCTGTAGTGTGTAAGTGAACATGTGTGTGTGTGCTCTGCGATGGATTGGCACCCTGCAATGGATTGGCACTCCTGGGATAATCTCATTAATGGCTTCAATTTTCTATCAACTATAAAGATTGGATTTCGGAAAGGTCATGTAGGCTGATGAGACCAGACTGAACCTATTCCAGAGTGATGGGCGCAACAGGGTGAGAAGGGAAGCACTTGATGCGATGAACCCATCATGTTCCCATTCAGTGTTACGATCTGGTGCTGCTCCAGTTGCTTAGGTCCAGACTTAACAAAGTTACAGTGCAATACAATTAAGTTGACTGATGACTTGAGTGTACTAAATTAATAGGTAATCACATCATTAGAGTTTTTACTTCTTGGGCACAGGTATATTCTAGGACTCAAAGTGTGAAAAAGTGGTTTTTGGAGCATGAACAATAATGTTCATACATTGCGCACAGAATCAAAGCTAAATGCAAGGCAGTGTATAACAATAGCAGTGCTTTTTCTTCCTCAATGTCCTGCAGAGAATTTTCAAATGCTAAGTATTGTAGCGAATGACAGGGCTCCCACAGAGAGAGAGAGCAATCAAGGGATCACAGTCCAGACATCCCTTTCCCAGCCTGCATGGCGCCACCCTGATAACCTTATCTGGTTCGCAATCTTAAGGGGGACGTCTGTAAAACTAAGAAACTCCAGGCCAGATGCTTTGAAGTAGACCCAAAAAAACCAAGGGTGTAAATCGGCGATCCGGTAAACAAAGAAGACTGTTTTACAGCTTCACCCCGAGCTGGGGG
>JAQMYJ010000019.1:17230116-17254702 GCA_030014305.1 Clarias laeviceps | reverse complement strand
CCTTTCTGTAATAGTTCTTGCAAGAACACTATTGTCAAGTGCATTTGCAAAATCCGTCAAGCACCATAATGAAACTGTTTCTCATAAAGACCATCCCAGGAGGATCCCAGGTAGGTTGGGATGGTATATATATACATATATATATATATATATATACATACTGTAGTACACCGGGCCATATAGCTGGCTCTGTAAAAAGTCTTAATTTCAAATAATTGACTGTTATCTGGGGAAAATGTCTGGGTGATTCTCCCACTGCATTATATATAGGCATGGAGTTAATTGACTAATTAATGGTTTCATTTTCCTAACATAGAATTTTTTGTGCTATTAGAGTTTTACTTCTGTGCCTTCTCTCTTAACAGAATTCTTAGATCATAACATGCCCCAAGGGTTTGTTCCAGTTTGGTGAAATGTTTATTGTATGAAGAGAGAATGTGTGTGAAGATACAGATTACTGTTAACACAGGCAACTTGAGCTCCTTTCTTTTGGAAAGGACAAAACAGTATATGCAATTATAACCCTGCTTCATAATATTTAAGTACAAAAGTTGTGCCAATATTTACACTGGGAAAGGTATGCATATGCGGATTCATACCATAACATTTGGTACATACAGTTTGGTGTGCTTGTGATCCAAGTGAATACAGTCTAGTTTTAAATAGTTCCTGGTGGTTTTCTTCATTAAGTTATTGATTTTAAAGTGATTTTTGTTGTTTACGGTCATACATGTATATACATGTTCAAAAGTTAGCACACCCTCTTTTTAATTCTATGTGTTTTTGTGCAAAATAAAAATTTTTTGCATAATAACATAATAAAAATCATCTGATGGTAGCAAGTCTTAGTATTAGGCAAGAACTACCTCAGACAAATGACTACATATAACTTTTTCATCATGCATTTACTGTACTGTATACCAGCATATTCTAGCAGCAAATCTGAGGCCATAGTACTTTCATGGTCTTTCCTGATTTTAATTTCTTTCTACATTGTTAAACAATACTGAAGGTATCCAAAATATGCAATATTTGTAATTAGCCTTCATATTCTAACGGCTCTAGTCTGGGGTGCTGTTAAACTCTAAATTAACTAAGATTTGGTCTTGCTTTCCTGAGAAGATCTCCATGAGAGCCAGTTTCATCATGGTTCTTGATGGGTTTGGCAAATATACTTGACAATACTGTTCTTGCAAGAACTATTCTAGAACAGCTGACCTTTTTGTCCAAACATTTGAGAACACCACTTAGCATACTCACCAAGTTCCTTTTGCTGTACTGTACCTTTACATTTTAGGCATTAGGCCCTTATCCAGAGCGACTTACATTTTTATCTCATTATACATCTCAGAAGTTGAGGGATAAGGGCTTTGCTTAAGGGCCCAACAGGGACAACTTGGTGGTCGTGGGATACAACCGTAGTCCAATGCCTTAACCTCAGAGCTACCCCTGCCCCCTGTACCAGAACCTGTTTACCCTTACACTGCTATTATTTATATTTAAATACAACTTTAAGATAAAGAATGGCAAATTTTGCACATTTTTCTTAACCAATCAACAACGAATTTATCTTTAGTAAATAATGATAAGAAGATGGACATTCACAGTTTATTACAGTTAAATTTGTATTTAAACATTGCGAGCAGGACAATCATAACAAATTAGTTATGTGAGACAAATTAATACAGCCCAAATATTTTATATAAACAGAATACAAGAAAAACAACAAGGCTTTCAAAAATACTGTTGTTATTGATCTTCCTCATTCTAAAAAAAATAAAGAAAAAAGAAAAGAAAAAAAAGTCCAATACTACAGTATGCCTGAGTAGGAAGTTCAACCCAATGTGGTGTCCACGTGAATAGATACTGTATGTTAACTGTGGAGAAATATTATGCAAAACAAACATTACCAGTTATTATATTTAAATATTGTTAATTCTTAATAGCAATTAATCAAGTACAAATTGTTCCAAAAAGAAATGTCCTAAGAGATGATTACTGAAATGTACTGTAGATCAAACTTTTTTTTTTTATGTCATATAGATAATGCTCAGATTCTGATGTAAATAGATACGTAGACAATGATAGATACTTTTATTTTTGCCAAGCAGGGAAGAAAATGGTTTTTGCTCAGCAATGCTAAGCCACAATCCTTCTTTTTCTTCCCTTTGGCCAGTGTCATTTTTATGTTTCTCATACTGAGATACCAGTTGGGAATGAATGGAAATGGAAAGCTAAATAGCCTCTAGCAATGTGTTTTTAACCCTGGCTGCACACTATCTTTTATTTATTTTTATTATTATATTCTATATGTCCTGTCCATGATGTTAAATCACCAATATTCTGGAAGTGGTAAAACTTTTTCAGGAAGACTCATTTCGTAATATGAAATAGGCTAATGAAATGCAACAAGTAAATTGAGGCAAACAAACACAAATTCAATGTTGGGAATAGTACAGTAAAATTACATTTTTATTTACTTTCATGCGTGCTTTTCTGGATTTTTTACATCTGCTATCTCTTTCCGATCTATTATTTATGCTTTCACTGGGCCAGCTCTGTATCCAAGGCCTCCTGAGAGTCGATTATCGCTTTAAAGCTGTAAAATCTAAAACTCCCGAACATCAATCTGTATCAAACTTTTATTTATTATTTTTTTATATACAGTAAGTGATCCATACAGTATTGTTGTAAGTTATAAATGATCGCTTATTTCCTAAATATAACTTTCCAGAGTTTTCATATTAAACTGCTTTATTTATTGTTACCATTTGATCCCTGTATCACTGATGCAGCATTCCAAGTTGCTTACTGTATAAGAATGTTAAGCTTTTTAGAAAATGCCGGCCATCTGGGATAATATTCAGTCCAGTTAATCCTATTAGCCATCGCATAGACAATGGAGGGGGTTTTATTAATTTTTTTTTTTCTGTTTCTTTTAAAAGAAGGGTCTTTTTCTGACTGTGTTGAATTTTTAGCTTGTTCTTTCCATATCTGTTTGGGTTTCTTTTGGGTTCTCAAGTTTTCTCACAAAAACATGACAGACATGCACTTTTGGAGTTGTTCTGATCCAGTCATCTAGACGTCACTCAAATCCTTGACTTGACATTTGCCTCCAACACATCGCTTTCAAGGTCGAAATGTTCACTTGCTCCTTAATAGACAGTATCCCACTCTACAATATCTTCTAATGATATATTGTAACTGTAGCTACTGTAGAAAATTGTCATTACTAGATGACTTGGTCAGAGCAACTCCAAAACTGTAGCTCTTTTCCTGGTCTGCAGTGGTCAGGACATACCAAAAGCGGTCCAAGGATGGGGCCGGATGGGGTAGTCTGGTCTAATAGAAGAGCTGCTGTACTGTAGCTGAAATTATTGAAAAGAATAACGCTGGTATGAATAGAAAGATCACAAGTGCATCGCTGTTTTGGTGTAAAATGGGGGACACTTACCGAATATTGGGCAGGTGGTCATAAAGTCACAGCTGATCTGTGTACAGTATGTCTGTTCGAGAGTGTGTTCCCATCTCATGGCCAATGGATAGGTTTGAACATCTACAACAACCCTGACTAGAATGAATTTCTTCTATAGTTTTGTTAAGTTTTATACAATCACTAGGAATTGATTTTGATATTGGTGCTTAAAAGCAACCGATTTTAAACGAAATGAGGGGAAAACTTCAGTAACAAGCACAGGACAACTTTTATGATTACTGTAGCACTTTCTCAATGGAAATAAAAAGGTGTGGCTTTAGGATAAGCCATTTGGGGCAAATAGAATCTTTAAGATATTCATATGGAAAGTTCCATATCCGTGGCAATCCAAATTCGACAAATCCAACAAATATATAATACTTCATGCTTTTTTAACGCTTCATTCTTTGTAGTAACTGTGACTGGGAGGATTATGAACACCTTGCTACACATACACCAGTCTGGTGGTAAGCTACTGTTTGGCCTGCCAGATGCATTTGCACGATATATCTGTGATTAATCCTCATAGTTCAGCGATTCTGCATCAGGGGCCTCATATAGAAGCCATTGTTTGACCCGTTGCTGCTGGAATTTATGACCCGGGAGCTGTTGCATTGCAAAGATGCCCTGAATTGTATTTCCCAGTTTGTCTCGGTTTTTTATTAATGGCTGCATGAAAGTTCCAAACTGTTTTATGAGCAGTGAATTGTATCTTGTGTGGCCTTTTAAAGACACACACCGCTGACCAGGAGACGATTATGCAGTGGCGCTGGTATAAAGAACCTTGTGTGATGGGGATATATTACATACATATTACTGTATATATGCAGCATTTAATGGTGTGAGGAAACTGGAGAATATAGTAGAATGATAAGTATAGAATAAATCAATCAAAAAAAAAATCATTCAACCTCATTTTCTTACTATTGTGCCCACAAGGAAGCCAGATATGACACTGTTGTGTTTACTGTAATTCTCACTGGTTTGTGCGCAGGAGATGCTCCATTAATCAGGTACAGGTCACAGATAGTTTCATCTTTGAAAATCGGCGTCATTCGACTCATAGGGTGTGATAAACGGCTTCTCTGGGCAACATGAATAAAACAATACCTTTTGTCTGCACATAGACAAACACATAAAGAATTTAAAATGTCATATTAAGCACATGAAATATATCATTATGCAAAATAATTTCAGTGTCAAAAGTCATAAATGTAAATGAGAAACAAGGACATGTGTGTAGACTTATGCTACATTGGTAGAAGAATTGTTGCTATGTCCTGACTTGATATCAAATTGAATATGTCATTAACATATCATTATAATATCAAGAATAATGCATATCATCCTCATCATCATCATCTAGGAACCTCTGTAATCCAGCTAGGGACCGTGGAGGTCAATGGTGATTACTATTGTATTTATACCCATTTTACGACCATGATAGGACCTCTGGGAATAGAACCCGGATCCTGGAGGTGCAAAGTGACAGTGCTGACCACTAAGCCACTGTGCCACCTTAATAATGCATATACACACACATTTAAAAAAAAAAAAAAAAGTTTTCTTCAGTTAACAGTATGCTACAATACTCAAAATTTCTGAATGATAAACAAAGCTCTTGTACTTTTGTCAAGGGTCTAAAAACTCTTATTGCCATTCCAAAAGCCTGCTTTATGGTCTTCACGGTCTTTATCGCCTCTATGCAACTAAAGTCCGTGATTAATCACCTATCGAAGGCTCCACCTCCGTGATCACGCACACAGCCTTCCTCTGAATTACTACATGCCCCTGCTTTATGACAATAATAAAATGACCACCTTTAGCCATTAAAAGCTGAAATTAGTCATAGACTTTATTATTTATGTGTTTTTTCCACAGAGATGTGAGTTTAATTCCTGTGAGCTAATGAGGTGCAAATCAGGGGTGAGCGACTGTCGGGGCTTTATCTGCGGCATTCATTTCCTTCAACTTTGTGCACTTAAGCGCTTCTCTCCAGATGATTAGCCTCTCCATATTGACCCGCAGCAGGTGCGGGGTCTCTCAGGAGCGGAACTGCGAAAAGAAACTGATTGCATGTTTAAACTGTCAAGTACAAGCTATTTATCATCTTTCTCCCATAGCGCCTGTGGTAGCATTGGTGTGTGGAAAAACTAGGTTCACTCCTTGGAGATAATAATCGCGCTCTTCACCTCCAACCCGACACACACAACTCATTGACCACAATGCACCTGTCGTCTCATTTCATGGTCCTTCTTTTTGGAGTGTTCTCTTGATTAGCTGTGTCAAAAAACACTTGAATCTCTGACAGGACACACTTGAGTGGATTTTGGAGAGTCATTTTATAGATGTCGTGTGTCGATTAGACAGTTCATATTTCAAATGTCCCTAGCAACTTTAGTGTCCAAAGGTGTTCAGTGCAATGGGACACCCATGACCATGTGATACTTTTCTAATGCTCCACAGTCTATTCTTTATGATCCCTGGCACATTGAAGCCTATTTTTCTGATTAGCGTAAATGATTAGTCTTTTTTTAAGGCTACGCAGCTGTTTAGTCCTAGTCTCTTGAGTTCTCTTCGCATTGTTCTTGTTGAAATGACTTTCACTATTAACCACAGCTATGAGTTTTGCTATTGTTTAATGATTCTTTTTATTTATTTATGATTTACTGTACTTTTTAGAACTGTACCGTATGTATTTGATTTCTTAAAGACTTGCCAGGCCACCATACATATACACTACATACGTTATATACTGTACACTGCAGCCCTTATTATATAGATATCTCCACTTGAATATTTCGCACTAGCTCACAATAATTTCAAATTATTTATTTGACTAAGAGAAAAAAAATCCCTACAAGCCTGACATAGTATTCATGAGACATACTCGTGCCAGCATCCTCCTCGATAGTCTTGAAGCAAGGTGTGCAGATTTAATTTGATGCTTTACTAACTTTCTTAAAATCTCTGAGCATTTTTCATTAAGGTCCCAGCAGTGTTTCTTCCTAATAAACATTGCCTCGGTGAAGAGTTCGGTTTGGCAACATGTTCCCCAAAACTGCTCGACAAACTGGTAAACAATAGAAGTATAAAACAAGACTAATCCTGTTTACCCAAACCTCTAGGGGTTGAGTGTCTGATAGTTGGATTTTAAGAGCAACACAAACATGCAGGCTTTTATGTTTCCCTTGGATAGGGATGAAAGTGTTTTCTTTTGGTTTTAATGAGCGCACAACACAACAAGACAATAGCTGTCAAAAAAATAATGGGATTCTTTTATTCCTTGCTGAGAAAAGTCTTCGAGAGTTGCCTCATGCATGAGAAGATGTAGGATGTTGGAGTAGCAAGTAAACTGTAGAGTACACTTATACCCAGGTAGACAGTTTTGTCCCAAGCAAAGAAAACAACTAAGGTTTTTGGGGTAAATTTAACTTGAGTTTTATTTGCTAGGGAGCAATTGAAAAAGGGCATGTGGTCTAATGAGTCCAGTCCCAGAGAGATGGCTGCGTCAGGGTACGAAGGGAAGGGCATGAAACCATGCAGTATTATGATCTGGGGTTGCTTCAGTTGGTCAGGTCTAGGCTCAGCAGTGTTACATGGCAACAAAATTAAGTCAGCTGGTGACCTGAACCAGGTTATCACATCGATTGAGTTTTTCTTTTATATATGTATATACTGTATATTCATCCATCCAACTGGGAACCAAATAATTCATACCAAGTGTCACAAATGTTGAGTCACAAGATAATGAGTTACAGATGTTGACTTATTGTCCAGTGACCGGGAGTTCTGATCACTTAATCTTTGTAATGATGAAACCTATTTTGCAGTCCAGCTTTACTTCACTTAATAGCATTATTTAATCTTTAAGGTTATCTTTACCTTCCAACAGTTAAGTAAATCTGTTCTGCAAATCGTCTATGTCGGATTATTGTGTTATAATTTTATATGACCCAACAAAAGGTATTAGCCAAAGAAATACACAAGGTGTGCTTGAATAGAAACCTTTTAAGCACTGGTTATCATTTACGTAAGTCTTCATTTAACTGCACTAAAGTGATCCTTGAAAGTGAAGGTTTCAACACATCCAATGCCAGGCTGCTGCTGTGTTTTTGTGTGAGTTCAATAAAACAATAAAAAGTACCTTTTCTCCAGTCACGCTGTTGAAAAATAACGAAACTTCTACTGGCAAGAATGTAAAATGGAGTCTTTCTATCTGTTACCTGGCCAGTGAGCCTTAATAGTTCAAAATTGTTCAAGGGGAACGTAAACAGACAAAAACACCATTGCAGTTTAAAGATGCATCTCATGTTTCATCAGCCAGTCAGTGGTGATTGATTGCTTTTAAGATTGAACTTGGTGTTTAGCTTAAATCTCATATGCAGAACATCTTTTCAAGCTGAGAAGGCCTGATGTGAATATAGCTTGTATCCAAATTCATTAATCAAATCATGACATATATTGCATGAGGAAAATCAAATTTGTTGGAAATTGGTTTGCTTGGAAAAACCAGACAGCATTTTTTCCAATGTTTAACTGTCCAGTTTTTAGTAAGTCTGTACCCATTATGGTCTTCTATCCTGTTGTAGCTTATCAGCATCAATGTCCAACAGGTTAGGCATTCAAAGGTGCTTTTCTGCTCACCACAGTTATTTGAACTACTGTAGCATCTTACCAGTCTGGCCACTGTGCTCTGGCTTTTATCATCAGGCACTTTCACTCACAGAACTGCTGCATACTAGGGACGGTTCACATTATGTGTAAACTCTAAACTCTAGAGATTGTTGTGTACAAAAATCCCAAGAGATCAGTAGTTTCTGAAGCATGCAAACCAGCCCATCTGGCATCAACAAGTCACTGAAATATTCTATTATATAATATATATACATCTTTTCAATGTATTAATTTTGTCCCCGTTCTGCTGTTTAATGCGACCATTAAGTAAGATTGAATGCATTGTGCTGGTGTCACATGGTTGGCCGATCATTGCATAAATGCTCAGGTGTCCAGAGGTTTGTAATTAAGTGAATGGGAAGTTTATTTACGTGTCCTTAAAGTATCTGTGTAAATTCTTGAACTATTATTCAATTAATTTGGTTGAAACACAATTTTTTTCTTGCTGTTTTTCAGAATTTACCCAAAGCGAACAGTGAATCTTTTTTTTTTTTTTTAACTTTTTTTTTTTTTGCAACACATGCCATAAATATATTCTACAGTTTTATGTGTCATATACCAGACATTCTTGTGGAATTTGCCACAGGCAAGTCCGAGGAGACATAACCACTATTGTGAAAGGATCCTTTCAGAATATATATTTTTTCAGTTTTTCCTTTGATGTTCAAGCCAGGCATACTGTAAAGAGCTGGAATCTTATTGATCAGCACAACGAGAATGAGCCAAACACTGTATTTAGAGATGTCAGTAGCACTAGAGAGGGTCGAAAAATGGTTGGGATGGTTGGATCAGGTCCATTTGTACTAAAGAGGCAACAGGAGGCCCATGATTCTTTGGCAGCCAGGTACTGAGTGGGTAGAATAAGGGGTTGGTTGCCTGGATCAGGTCCATTCGTTGTTGGGAATTCGTTCGACAGGATGGTTATTGCTCCTTTGCAGCACTTGCTTCATCCTGCCCCTATGTTGTTCACATTAATAAGGAGCTAATATTGTGTTCACTTCATTTCGTGGAATTTTTATTCAGGCATTATGGGGTGGGATGCAAGAGAAAGACCATCAAGCCCCAATGAAATGATTTTTAGCAGTAATTTGATTCCGTATGTTTGTGTACACTGAACTGCTTAAGATACTCAAACACTCAGCCACCACCACAATGAACCTTACAATAATGGCAGTACCTTAGCAATCTAGCTAAATATCAAGAACACTATAGAGCCTTTTTCTAAAATACTTCATCTTACTGATGGGGAGCCACAGATGGTGCATAATGATGGAATTGTATTGATGGTAAGTTTGAGGGAAAGATATACTGTGTATTCACATCTCCACAAATAGGATTAGTGGTTACCACCGTCGATTCACTGCTTTACCGTTGGTGGTTTGAATCTTGAATCAGGGCTTTGTCTGTAGAAATGGCATTTTCTCCTCCTGCTTGGTGGTTTCCTCCCACAGTGCACAGGAAGACAGGAAGTGTAACTTGGCATTGGCATTTCAAAATGACCTACACTGTATGATTGGGTGTGTGTGCTTGTGCCCTGCGATGGGTTAGCCACCCCAGTTCCATGAGATCCAAACTCCTGGTGACCCTACTCAAGATATGTGGTATAGATAATGGATGGATAGATGGATGGATGGATGAATGGATGGACCTGTCACATAAGCGTGACCTTTAAAACTTAAAACTTTTTTTTTAATTAAAACCAACACACAGCAAAACCCCTGGTGTTAAACTAACACTCATTACCCTAATTAAATTAACCCAGTTGGACTCAAATGAGCTCTGAAAGTGTTTGATCGACAGTGGGGAGTTTTACGGTTGGAAAATGGAAATGGAATAATGCATAAGAATACCTGCACCAAAAAAATGCAAAACAAGGTGGCATTTTTTGTGGGTGGCGCCTAATGAAGACACAGGCATTCTATGAGCGCTGCCTAGCATGTTTTGTTGCATTCAGTGGCCGGGGTTTGGGAATTGGAACCCTAGAAACCTACAGTACCACTGAGCCACCACTGCCCAGCTATATCTTTTAAGAAGTGTGTGCTACAAACACAAGCAGTTCTGATGATCCCCTCAGTCCAATCCTTTAATCTTATCTTGCTGAACCAAAGTTCTTTTTTTTTTAACCTGCAGTAAAAGCTAGTTTGCAATAAAACTTAAAGTCGGTGCCATTATTCTTTCAGTTCTGGCCCCAAACAACACAGCAAGGTGACATTTTCGGATGTTGATGCCTCTAAGTTTCCAATGTTTTGTCTCCAGGGAACACTGTGATGTATTCATGACATAGGCTCCGAAAGAGTCTAAAGAGCTAATGCTGCTACTGCAGAGCAAGACTTTGGGGGGCAGAGCATCTGGTTCCAGAGAGCATTTAATCGAAGATTATGGAGATTTGCGCAAATATAAATCATGATAAAAAGATTTTTTTTATTGTTTTCCCAGGAGGACGAACTATAAAATGAAAATGAGAATATCTCCAAGACGTTTAGTGAAGACAGTCACATCAATAAGACTAATGGACATGTGCTAAATGCTCTGAAACCAATTTTGATTTCAGGAGCACTTTAATCCTGTATTGGGCACATGTTTATTCAGGTATTACATCGTTCATATTGCTTAGCAGCTCTGTGGGATTTTCCAAAGTCCAAAGAATGTGTTCTGGATATTAAGTGTGCATTACGCGTTCATGAAATCCCTATAGAGTATCCATTGACAGTTGCCCTTACTTGTCAATCACAGACTCAGCAGTCTTGTGTTCTTGAAAAGAAAATGGGATAAGGGGTGGATAAATGTATAAATTTGAATTGTGGACTGGATGGATAAATGTGAACTTGTAGGTATAAAGTCAAAATGGTTATGAGCGAAAGACTACCGTATTGCTTGGTGAATAAAGGGCTTTTGAAATGATGTAATCGTTTAGTAATTTCAAGCATTATCAGGATCAGGAATGACTGGCCTTGTTTGTGCTGTCTTGAGAAATCTACTTTTGACTGTTCTCAAGGTTACAGTGCTCCAGGAAAGCTTCTACGGATATGGTTACAGGTATGGTTGGGCAATGTCTTTGTAATAAAGGCACCATCCATCAGATATTCCACCAATGCTGATCCCGAGATCCACTGTATTATTACCTTATTTACGTGTGGAATTCAAAATAAAATTCTGTTTCAATCCCAATTATAATACAGTTTGTATCTGATCTACAGTTTAGCTTTCTGATATAAACGCATCGTTGTGGAATCTTTCTATGAGTTTGGTTCTAATCTCTGTGCCTCTGAAAGTATACTTGCTGCTGGGAAGAAATTATTGGGCCATGCATCACAGTGACTTTAAACATGGCATAAATGCTTGTGCTAGATGGGCTGCTTTGATTAATTCAGAAACTGCTGATCTCTGAAGATTTTCCAGGCCAGTTAGGTTTAATAGTCTGCAGGTAGGGATAGTCCAAAAGCATTTTTTATAATATGCCAAATTTGGGTTGATCATGCAAAATGTAACGAGTAAAAAATGTAACAATAAAAAATATAGTCGCATGAAACGTACAGTATGGAGTTTCTTTACAGGTGAAGCTGAGTAAAATAAATACTGTAAGTTGCTAATTGTTAATACTTATTTGAAGTGCAAAGTGGTCAAAAAGGATCTGAATTATTCCCTACTATAGGACTTGGTACCATAGGACTATAAGCACCATAGGACTTTATAAAAATTTGACCAAAAAATTTGACATTATTTCGTAATCTAACAACATAGCCAATTCTCATGCAAATTATCTAAAAAACTGAACGCGGCACGGTGGTGTAGTGATTAGCACTGTTGCCTTGCACATCCAGGGTCTGGGTTCGATTCCCAGCCAGGCTCGATTCCTGTCTCTGTGTGCATGGTGTTTGCATGTTCTCCCTGTGCCTGGTGGGTTTCCTCTGGGTACTCCGGGTTTCCTCCCACAGTCCAAAGACATGTACAGAAGGTTCCCAAATTGCCCATAGTGTGTGAGTGTGTGTATGTATGTGTGTGTGCTCTGTGATGGATTGGCACCCTGTCCAGGGTGTACCCCGCCTCGTTCCCTAAGTCTCCTGGGATAGGCGTCAGGCCCCCCGTGACCCTGTATACAGGATTAAGCGGTATAGACGATAAGTGATTGAGTAAGTGATTGTAAAAACTGGACTGGTCTTTATCTCCTATCTTCCTATAAGCCTAGAGGAACTCAACCAGAGAGTCATTGACAGAGAATGTTACGCAAGATATGCTACAGCATGTTTGGCAGGAGCTGGACTACCGACTTGACGTGCGTCATGTCACAGGCGGTGCGCAGATTAAACATTTGTGAAGCTTTGTTAAATCGGTTAGAAAAACTATATGTTTGCATATGTTGTTTTCATAAATAAATATATATATTTTTTTTTACATGAAACCTATTGAATTTTATTTGCCTAGGATATATGTACGGTAGTTAATCAGATATTCATATTTCAAATGATGTAACATGTTTTGGGGACATGTTACATCACGCCATGTCCCGCACTCCATGGTTGTACCCAATAGTTGTTAGGTCTTTCAGCTGATCTGCACTCAACTATCTGTGCTTGAGACCGACACTGCATCTGGACATGGGTGAGAATCGGACCCGGGAAAGACAGGCAAGACACCTACTGTACTACTGAGCCACCAATGCCCTGTGTACCGCACTAATTAGGTCAACACCATTGGGTACCACAGTGGCCACCAAGGGTTTGCAGGTATACTGTATATGTTATGTTTGTACATACTGTACCATATATTAGGTATGTTAATGTATACTACTGATATGCTATTATACAGGCATACAGGTATAAAGTGGAACCATAATATATAAATACTGTATTACCATTATGGTACATAAACATGTATACAATTTTTGACAGTTTTCTGATATGTGTTCCATAGTACTATACTACTGTACATAGTAGAACGATACTATAGTACATGTAGCACTGTTTCAAAGTTAGAAACATGCACCATAGTGTGGTTTGTGTGCTATACTGTATAAGCAAATAAGTACCATGATACTGTCAAAAAAAGCATGGTACAGTATATTGTATACCATAGTACAGATACAATCCGGAAAGATGTCCGGAAAAAAATGTGTTGAGAGAAAGAAACAGAAGAGAGAAAGAAAAAAAAAAGAAAAAAAAAACATCTATATGATGTCTGGAAAAGAATTCACAAGCTTATGCTGATAGATTTCTACTGCATAAAGTTGGATGATGGAGAGGAAGAGAGATGGAAGGAGAATAAATGAGTGGAGAGGATGGCATGAAAAACGAGCTTCTTCAAAACTCATTTTCTCTGATTTTGTGGGTTAACAGGGCACTTATACTGGTGTCCGAACGACTGCACACTTCATATGACACTCCATCTGCCACAGTGCGAGAAAAGAAACATTCTGATCTCACATATCTATTAATTCATGTGTATGCGTCCCGCTGATGGAATGTAAATGAGTTCCTCAGTGTGACCATCCATAATCCTGCTAATAAAACCCCACCGAACCTCCTACAGTATGTCTCTCTTCCTCCTTCTCTTCGTGCTTCTTCCTCACTCCTCCTCCTCCTCCACCTCTATGATGGAACAAAGAATAAAAATAAATAAGCCTGCACCTTTAAAATGTCAGACTTGATGATCATGACGAAGGTGGCGCCTGACTTGACCCTACCGTCTTAGACTGGAGGTCTAATTTTCAGCGCTTTAATATTACGTCTAGTCTCTGATAAAGATCAGATGAGGGTGCTGTGTGTCAAATTGTTCACAAGAAAACTGCTGTCGTATTCTATCATCCTGACATGAGGAAATATCTATATTAGGAATCTACCTGAATATGGATATCAGTATGAACAGATCATATTTTCTAAAACGATATATACAAATAAAACAGATGCACTATTTTTGTTTTATAGCTTGGTAGGAAGGATTACAGTTGCACAAACATTTACATTTACTTTAAAATGGCGATGAACAAGATGTCAGATATGAAGCGTAGAAGCATTAACATAATACTGTATGGCATATGTAGCTCGTATAGCATTGCATGACACATTTACAGCATCCTTATTAACTGCCTGGACAGGGTCATGGTGTTTAAATTAGTATATGCCTTTGTTTATACAAGGGGTCTTCAAGTCAAACAAGGACAGAATAACAGAACAAAGTAAAAACTAATTTATTTCTCTATTTAATCCTGTACAACACTAATTCACTTATCCCAGTGTTTCCCTAATGCTGGAATACCATCAAAGTTTTCTCAGTATGATGGAGCTGTGATCAGACTGGCTGATTCACATCTGAAACGCTGGCCTCCCAGGAACTCCTTTAATGGCCCTAACATGTGGGAATGGTTTCGAGCGAGGACAGTACATCTCTACATCGATTTTCATTATCGAGTCAACGAAGGTTCATGGGAACGACTGCAGAAGGCTCCGAGCCACCTCATCCTGGAGCGTCATTCAGGGCAATACGGCCTTCTTTAAAACGTTTGCACCATTCAAATTTTACACCGAGTTACACTATACTCTTCGAAAAAGTCTTCTGTAAATGTCGGTTTTATCAGTTTTGTGCTTTCATTTACTAGAACTTTCATCACAAATCCTGGTTTGACTTGAACGCCCCTTATATTTAGAACAAATCCAGATGAAGGTGTGAATGAAAATAATAATGGACAATAAAGACCCACAAGCATGTTTTATTTAGGCATGGTAAAAACAAGGGCGACTGTACTGTAGCTGAGGTTGAGGAACTGTAAAGACCAGAATATCTTTCGCTGCCTTTGTTTTTCGCTAAATTATTCAGTTTTAGAGCATTTGTCATTTGAACGTTTATTTAAATAGCAAAATTGATTAAATTGCGCAGCTCTACATGACACACCATTTCTGTATCTAGCGTTACAAAGCATTAAAAAAAAAAAAGAACAAAAGCATGGCATTAAATCGGGCAAAACATACTAGTCAAAAGTTTGGACACACTTTGTAATTCCATGGTCTTTCCTGATTTTCACTTCTCCACAATGTAAGACAGTGCTAAAGGCTTACAAAATATGCATTAATCTCCTCTTGAACAGTTGATATTGAGATGTGTCTGCTACTTATGCTCTATAAAGCCTTCATAATGAGGTCCTGTCTTGCTTTCCTGGGATGGTCTTCATGAGAGACCATGGTGCTTGATGGGATTTGCAAACATCCCATCCCATTGACAATACTGTTCTTACAGGAACTATTCCACAACAGCTATTGACCCTACCGTCTTAGACTGGAGGTCTAATTTTCAGCGCTTTAATATTACGTCTAGTCTCTGATAAAGATCAGATGAGGGTGCTGTGTGTCAGATTGTTCACAAGAAAACTGCGGTCGTATTCTATCATCCTGACATGAGGAAATATCTTCATGTCTTAAAATAACAACTGATTGTTGTTGTTGTTGTTGTTGTTGTTACTTAAATACCTAATACAATATGTGATCTTTTATAGTTTTGGGGAGAAAATCATATTGTTCTATGAAATTAAGAAAATAAATCTAAACTTGTGTCCAAACTTATGACTCATACTGTATATTTGGAATTTAGATCCAACCTCCCTAAGAAGAAGGCTAAAGATCCTTATGATACAATATAAAATAAGGAATTACATAACTCACGATGATACTGTACATGGTCCATAAGGAAACCGTTAAAGCCAGTCCATGCTTGTGTGTATTATATACTTTAATTAATTCATGTTTTTTTTTAATCATACCTCTCTTGCTGATACATTTTTCTATTACGTATGCACGCAATGTAATTAAGCATTAATGTTAAAACCATAACATAATATCCCAAATAGTTCTTTCTTCAAAAAACCTTTGTTAATAAAAATTAATTCATGTAAGGATGTTTTCCTTCTTCGTTAGTCTCATGGCTGTTAACAACAGTTTTAATTTCCTATTTATTTTCTTTGAAGTAGCCGGAGAGTCAATGTACTGTATATTTAAGCATAAAGTGTAAGTTAGAGTATTTACGGTCCAAAAAGATTAATGGATGTAAATTGACTTCAAAGTGAAAAGTCTGAGATGAGATTAAAAAAGAAAAAAACAGAACGTCAGCTCTTTTGGCCGTTAAAGGGTCATGATTTTAATTGAACCGTATCGTTATTAAAATTTGCTTGATGACTTTGCATCGCCATGTGGGCATATACACGCTGTTTATACTGTAAAACCAAAGTCAAAAACTGCAACAAGGTAATTTGATAGTAGCACTTTACTCATTCAACTAAGAACTTTCAGAACTTTAGATGATGCAGCATTTTTTTTCCAATCAGTTCCACTTCAAAACTTGCAAGTAATTACATTTAGACTTTCTGTCTCTTTGCAAAAGAGTGGAACAGACCTTATAATCCCTAGCACTGATTTAAAGTACTAATGGTGCCCCTTCTTAAGCTAAACATAATTAGCTTAAGTATTCCAGGTTGCTTAACAGAAAAAAAAAACAAAAAAAAACTAACAACTGTGGAATTTATGATGCTGCTTTGAGAAAACTCTAACTGAAGCCTCCTCAACTCTTCAACTCAATTCCTGCATTCTTTAGTTTGTGACCTGGAAATCGATCGCTGCCTGCCATCTTTAAGGAAGTGTCCGATCTTGCAGTACTGTCAGAATAATCAATGAACAAGGAAACAGGAACTTTTGGATCAATGATATACTACTGTTTTCAATGTGGAAACTTCCTGAGAAAATTATTGACAACCAAAAAAAAAAAAGATCGAACAATAATAACCACAAATCCAATTAATAACAGATATTTAATTCAAATATCTGTTATTTGATCAAGAATGTAGAAAATAAATGGCAAAACAAAAAACATTGATATGGAGGTTCAAAGCACAAGCACATTGTTTCTATACAAAATCTACCAATCCTGACGAATTTCAAATGTATCTATGTGAGAAATTGTGATTCATGAAATAGATGAGATTTTTTTTAGAGAATAATCATAATAAAAAAGCCATTATAATAAATATATATTATGTATATATTATGATATATATCATAAAACTGTATAGAATAAAACTGTGTGTACATAGTTTAAAAATAAAAAAATATTTTGGGGGGACGTGAGATGAGTAATAGAACATATCAAGATGATTTTTGAAATATGTTTGTTTGTTTGTGCCCACATCACGTAAAAACTACTGAACAAATTTTAATGGGGTTTTCACAGGTGTATTTGGCCGAGCTTGAGGTAATATGTAGGCTTTGTTCCATCGCAGTTCCGCGCACTTCAAGATAACAAAATTCAACAGATGGCGTTTTTTTTTAAACGCATTAATGAGTGTGCAATTAAATTTCATGTGAATGAAGTCGCGGGCACATCTAGTATATAATAGAAAGGTATTAATATATACATTAATATGCCTTGCTAGCATTATCTAATTAATGTGGAGAAAGAAAAAATTCAAAGGAAAATATGCTAACCACACTGTCACTGTTTTTTCCTTCCAAACAACGTGTTTATTCACCATAAATCGTTTTAATTATGTATTTCAGTCATTTCTGAGCAGTTTATTAGCAGTAAATATAATTAACCTAAACAGGTTTACAATTGTTCCTCTTTGATTTGATATTGTTGTAAATATGTACCGCAGGAAAAAAGATTGTGCTATCTGGGAAAATTGCCAGCATGCGTTACATGTACTATTGATCACAATGCCAAGGTGGTACATTTGAGGCACGTAACTGTATGAACTGTCCTTACTAATTAGATCGTCTATGTTTTTTATTAATTTTTTTCTTTCACTTTTAAATATGTATGCATGTTGCACTCTCAATGACACTCCTTCATGAACCAATAAAACTTTTTATTACAGAACATATTTTCTGCTGGAGAATTGGTTTGTAGAGTTGATGTCTGCTCTTTGAGAAATGTCAAAATGACAGGTATAATCTTGTAGGACATGTCTGCAAGGCAACAGTCTAATCAGAGCAAAGCCTGTGGTGTATCTAGAATGGGTCATATTTTATACATCACAGTTATGTAGACAGTGGATCCCAAATAGTCGGGTTTAATCCCAAATGCTCACGTTTGATTTCTGCTGTAACTCAGCCACGTCTGTCAGCAACTGAAGAATATATATATACAGTATATATATATATATATATATATATATATATATACACAGTGGGGCAAAAAGGTATTTAGTCAGCCACCAATTGTGCAAGTTCTCCCACTTAAAAAGATGAGTGAGGCCTGTAATTTTCATCATAGGTATACTGTACCTCAACTAAGAGAGACAAAATGAGAAAAAAAAAATCCAGAAAATCACATTGTAGGATTGTTAAAGAATTTATTTGCAAATATTGTGGAAAATAAGTATTTGGTCAATAACAAAATTTCATCTCTATACTTTGTTATATACACTTTGTTGGCAATGACAGAAGTCAAGCGTTTTCTGTAAGTCTTCACAAGGTTTTCACACACTGTTGCTGGTATTTTGGCCCATTCTTCCATGCAGATCTCCTCTAGAGCATTGATGTTTTGGGGCTGTCGCTGGGCAACACAGACTTTCAACTCCCTCTGAAGATTTTCTATGGGATTGAGATCTGGAGACTGGCTAGGCCACTCCAGGATCTTGAAATGCTTCTAACGAAAGCCACTCCTTCGTTGCCCGGGCGGTGTGTTTGGGATCATTGTCATGCTGAAAGACCCAGCCAGTGTTTCATCTTCAATGCCTTTGCTGATGGAAGGAGATCTGGAGGCTGACTAAATACTATATATACATGGGAAGTTTCATGGGATGTTTTTTACCAATATATATATTTTTTCCAAATGGTGGAGATGTTGGTTTTACCAAACTACCAAATAATGGAAAAATATGTCATAGAAAACGATAAATTTTGAGGTGGGGGTACAATAGCACAAATGTTAGTTTTTCGCCTATATTATTCACCTTATTTTTCAGGCCGTGCTACAAAACTATTTAAAAGTCATACTTTTTAAAGGCAGCATCATCTAATGCACTTTTTTAGCAAATCATAAGTCAACTGAGGAGTAGAGATGGCTCAATCAGGTTAAATTTGACATATTTTTCAAATGACATATTGACTCAAAATATGCTCTACCAAATAATTGAGCAGAACTTACGGGTTACAATGCATGTGTATAGCCAACCTGACTTATTTTGCTCCGGGGAACTGGGGAGCATTCAGCATATAAGGTCATGTCTGTCAATAAAATCTTCCTCATAGCTCAATAAAGGGCCTTCTTGGATGGAGGACATTTATAGCATTATCTGGAATGCTTTTCCAGGCTGATAATAATTCAGGGACTTAAAGCACCATGTTTAACAATGGCCACAGTATCGTCCTTAAATGAGTCTGGATCAGCATCGGTCAGCTGGATAGAATTTCAGCAAGCTGTGTCGGATTCCGTTAGTGATGTGCAACCTGTGGCTCCAAAATCACATTTACTGTATAACACAGTGCTGTCCGAAATGGAATTTATAGTGGAGAATTCTATTTAGATTTAGAAAAGCTCATTTCAACTGGGATTAAAGTAATAAGGTTTCTTTACCGCTAAATTAATATATATGGTGACAAGGTGGCTAAGTGGTTAGCATTGTTGCCTTGCATCTTCAGGTTCCGGGTTCAATTCCCATGTTGGTTCTGTGTGCATGGAGTTTGCATGTTTTCCCTGTGCTGGGTGGGTTTTCTCCCACAGTCCGAAAACATGCAGATTAGATTCATTGCCTTTTTTCCAATTACCTGTAGTGTGTCAATGTTGAGGTGGCACAGTAGTGTAGTGGTTAGCACTGTCACCTTGCACCTCCAGGGTTAGCGTCCGATTCCCCACCAGGTTCAATTCCCTGGCCAGGCTCAATTCCCGTCTCTGTTTGCATGTTCTCCCCGTGCTTGGTGGGTTTCCTCCGGGTACTCCGGTTTCCTCCCACAGTCCAAAGACATGCAGATTAGGCTAATTGGCATTCCCAAATTGCACGTAGTGTGTGAATGAGTGTGTGAGTGAGTGTTTGTATGTGTGCCCTGCGATGGATTGGCACTCTGTCCAGGGTGTACCCCACCTCAGGCCCTAAGTCTCCGGGGATAGGCTCCAGGCGTGTGAATGTGAATGTTGACCGAAGATCCTACCATTAATGTACAAATGGAAATAAATTATATATATATATATATATATATATATATACCACCAATGACATGCGCACACAGGCTCACAGAGCAGGCTAAGCTTTGAGCAGAGAGAGAAAATAGATTTTTAACCTCTCTACTGAAACTTGCTTTTGCTTTACACGCGCGCTGTACACACACGCATACAGACACAAAATAAAATATGTTCTACACACACACACACACGTGGTCACAGTGTTGTAGTAAACAGTACACATGTGCACGGATGTTGATTATACCAGTAAGAGATGCGCACTAAGACCCATTAGGGGAGACGATTACCCACAATTCCTCACCGCAAGAGAGAAAAAAAAAGTTGCCTCAGTTGTGATCACGTGACGCTCAGCGTCATAACAAGAAGCGCATGCGTGATACATGATACTAGGTACTCGTAAACCAAGACTTGTTCGTTTTCCAAGTCAAAATTTATTAAAAAACTTTGCTCGTCTTGCGGAACAATCGCAAACGTTTCTCAGCATAGTTGTATACAGTGTTTATCCTGCTTTATTTAAAATGAACCTCACTGTATATTTCCATCAGCTCTGCTAGTTGCAGCACTATGTAGCAGACAATGTTTTATTCTATTAGTCTCTGCCACCCCTACTCTTTTTCATCTCGTGTTTTTTCCAGCAGTTTTTCCTCAACTGAGTAGATGGATCTTTTCAGAAAATCCCATTGTGTGCTGCAGCATCAGAAGGTTATCATTAATCTTTCTTTTCATGTGGAAATGATAAGTAGATAATAAGATAATAAAGCCTCTTGTTCTTGATTTTGCCCATGATGTGGCTCGGTAATTGGGACTCGCTCCAACGTAATGAGAGGACTGTGTTTGATCTGGCTGTGTGGAGATGAGCACTGTTACCCTCTTTCAGTATTTGTTTATCTGACTTTTCTATTGAAAATCACTTCAAAGTGAAGTATTATACAGTTCAAGCATAGGGTCCAACCTCAGCAGATGTGGCTTAAAGGAAGTGCTCAGGAAAGGCTGCTTTATACAGTAGTAACCCTGGAATTTTAACTCTGGTCCTTAGGGTCATTAAAACAGAGCTGTCATTGCTATGTACGGAGCTACTGAGGTAAAATCATGATTATTTTATAAGAAGCTGTGGCTGCAGATTTATATACTGATTTATATACTGAAGCCACAGGTTAAGCTTCTCTAGATCTTTTTTATCGCCACTGTTTATTTATCTCAGGATTTGGACTGCAATTTAATTGTATTGAAATAGATCATTTTGGCCACAAGAGGCCAGAAATGGAGTGACTGACACGATGATGTAATCTTATTAAAGTTCATTTAATTTTCTTCCTTTTTAAAAATTTTTTTATTAAGTTTATTTTTTTTGTACTTTTCACTGTTAGTTTTTTTTCTGTTCTTTTCTTTATGTTGTAGTTGCCATTGTTGTTATATAATTTTTTTCTCTTTCTTTTTTTTTAAATCCTTCTATTGCATTTGTCATTATTGTTAGTGTTTTTTTGTTCAGTTTTTTCTTCTTCTTTGTGTTGTACTTGCTGTTAGTGTAATTGACACTTTTGTCTGTTTTCCCACTGTTGTAGTCATTACTGTTATTTTAATTTTTTCTTCTATTTGTCCCTTTTATGTTAGCTTTTTTTATGCCATAGTTGTCATTGCTGTGGTTACTTGTTTTTAACTTCCTGCAGGAAGAATAAACCTACATTGATCTGTCCATTCATCTTTGAAGGTTTTGCTTTCATAGTCTACTTGCCTTTTTTTTGGAGTAAGCCATGCTGTGTCGTGGTTTTATTTGTGTTTGGTGAGGATTATGGCAGCTTGTAGATGCATTACTGTCGTTTCTGTGTCTTTCTCTGTCGAATGACGCGTATACAGTAAGCATGCCCGCGTCAAGGGAAAAAAGCAGTTTATTCATACAAAAAATGCTTTTTAGGGTTACTTTAATTCTACTCAACATTTTGATTTCATTTATGGCACAGGTTTATACCTAAGTACCGGCAAATACCTAAGTACTACCAAAACTTCATTAAATTCTGTTCAGCCAGTTTTGCGTGACCCTGTGACAAAATCTGGCTAGGCAGACATACAGAGAGATATTTTTGACTTGAGATATTGAGACTGGTTTCTGGTACTCCATTCGGTACTTTACGTTCTGGTATGAAAAAGCTGATTTCTGACCAAACCTTTCTTTTATTTATAACGATATCCATCAAATGCCAGGGGTCTTGATCTGGATTGTGTTATGGCTTTGATGGGATTGCAGGAACTTCATGTTCATGATGACATGTTTCGCACTGTTGTGGAAGTTGACATTTAATGTTGTTAAAATAACAACATGCATGTGCACAAATTTCTCCTTTAGTTAGTTGTACTTTAGAGAGCCTTATCAAAATGTCAAACAAGCTGAAACACAATTTAAGTACAGGAGGAGTCGAACACGAGTGTGTTTTTCTGTGTGCCATTTCTGTTTCATCCTTGTAAATCTCTTATTCTAATTACATAAGCTTGGTTGTTTAAAAGTCTGTTTGAAATAGATATAACTGATCACTCATGTGTCATGGGTAAAATGAATAAATATTAGTATTTGTTTCAAATTTGGCACAATGGGTTTTACGCATAGTACAGTATATACTGTATCAGAATAACAGAATAAGAACTCTTATGACGTTTTTTTTTTTTTTTCCTTAATGTCTGGACACAAGATAGATTCATTCATGTCAGGAATTCTGAGTCATGTGTTAGACTTTATTATCTTTACTCCATAAAAACACAGCTGTGCATATGATACTGTACGTTATTAATCCTGCTTCAGGGCTTATTCGACTCAATATGGATTTTATTTTATTTGTTATATTCTGATCTGTTTCAATGACGTCTACGGAATACAATGCAGTGCATTTACCTGTGCATTTTCACCATGCAGGAATAAAGACCCCTGAATCACCTCCACCCCATCTCTCACTTCCTTTACCCACGCTTTCATCTGCACCCTAGTTCATCATCCTTTGTGTCAACCTTTCAAAACACAGCTCTGTAGATAACTCTGGGATGCAGCTGTGTTCAAAATGCTAAAGGGGAAGTGACAAAGGTCATGCAGACGGTGTAAAACCCTCCTGACTACTAAATCAGACTGGACTGATTATTGTTTTCCTCGATGTCATTAGGCTGCATGTGCTTATCCCCCTCCCTACATGACCTCACACACCTTGCCTCGACCCTGTTTATATCAGTGGACTAATAATCATCCACACTTCAATTATGTGCTAGCTGTTTATGTGTGCCTGTACCATGTGTGCATAAAAGTGTTACTTTTGTGCAATTCATATGTAAACATGTATTAAAATAAATGTAGGTTAACGTGTATTGTACTGTATGTGGATGGTAGACCAACAGACCAATACAGTAAAAGTAATCCTCAGCCAGAGACAATAGACATTCATTATCTCATAACAAAAAACAGCATCTAAGCAGTATTAATATATATTTAATTACACTTAAATAAAAAGACTATTTTAATAAATAAAAAAAGTCAAATAAAAGTCCAGTAATTTTTTTATTGTGCAGAAAGTAAAACCTTTATTGAATGTCTCTATATTATCCCTTGCTACACTAATGCACTTATCCCAGTGTTTCTCTAGTGCTTGGATACCATCAAGGTACAGTAGAAGGTTTTCCCAGTATGCCAGAGCCATGAAACACTGGCCTCCCATGAACTCCTTTACTGGCCCAAATATGTGGAAATGGCTTGGAGCGAGGGAGGCCATAACTCCCATTAGTGTACTGTAAAGTGGTGTTCATGAATAATCGCATGGCCAATGGGCTCTGAGTCACCTTGGGCAGGATTAACATCATTAACAGATATACGTCTTTCTTTAAAAAGTTTGTTTTACTAAGTGTCCCATCACCGTACTATGCTTCTTTAAATGTCAATGTCAATCAGCTGTATGCCTCCATTCACAAGTCCCGGGTTGACTTGAAAAAGAGAAAAGTTTACTTATTCTAGTGGTGAATTTCTTAATAACACTTTACCATTATAGCTTCAAAAAATTTCAGTTTAATTTGATTGGGTGCGTGAGTCACATGATCCAGGATGTTCCTCACCTTGTGTCCTCAGTAGCTTGTAAAACTTTTACTTTATTATTTATTTTTATTTTATTTACCTTTATTTAACCAGGCAAGACAGATTAAGAACAGGGTTTCTTATTTACAACTGTGGCCTGGCAAAGGCTGAGTCTTTTGGGGGAAGTAGGGGAACTGATAAATAAAACAATTTAAGAAATATATACAAAATTACGA
>JAQMYJ010000019.1:17215851-17225912 GCA_030014305.1 Clarias laeviceps | reverse complement strand
AAGGAGGTGCCGGAGTCATGTTTTGGGCCGGAATCATGGGGAGAGAGCTGGTAGGCCCCTGTAGGGCCCCTGAAGGTATGAAAATGACCTCTGGAGTTAAATTCCTATACATTAGGAAACCATTTACATTATAGGAGCAGCAAAGGTCTTTGCAGGCAAATAGTCTTTACATCAAAAATAATGTAATATCAAAAATAATAAACCTCAGTAAATCAAGTTGATCTACATGTACAGTACATATCAAGCAAACATTAGATACTGAACCAGTAAGTTAAGAAGGAAGTTGTGCATTTGAGTTATTCTAAAAAAGTTAAACCTTTGAAAGTTTAATGTTCTAACAAACTTTTCTGGTGGAAAAAGTGCCATATGAGGCTTTGTCAGTATTTAATTTTTAACTCTGAAGCATGTGAGATGCAGACTTTCTGTGAGAATGAATAACCAGTTGGCATGACTTGATTAGACATCCAGCACTGAAATCCCTAAAGATTAATTCCAGTCATTCAGCATGTTTCCACACAAAAGAGGCTGTAATGGAAAACCCCAGTCTGCAAAATGCTTTCATGGTCATGATGTTTAACATAACAAATAACCACAAGCACGGGATCTCCATCATGCCAGGCATCAGTCAGTTTGTTCCAGAGAAGCTCTGAAACTAAAACAGCTGCCATACGATGGCTCAAAATGTGAGAGTTAATTAAGCCAACAATTTGAATAGTCTCTAATTGATCATCTCACATTCGAGCTCCAGAGACCATTCCAAGAAATAAAGACAGATATTCAATAGTGTCCCATCAGTGCGGTAATCTGTCAAGTGCAGGTGATGCATAGAATTATCTGACTTAATTATAAAACACATCCATGTGTGATAAATGATATCATTACTTTCTTCCTGCTCTCATTTCAGTCAAATTCCCCAAGTGTCTTGAATGCAGAGATGTTTGAGCCATATGCATTGCTACTGTTGATCAATGTCTTCACAACAAGCTTCAATAAATCTTAGCTAATATTGTATGGGTCATGAATCTTAATATGCTATTGATGAAAATATTGTGATTTTTTTATTATTACACTGTGCTAATTGAACATCCCATTCATAGACCACGGGGTTCTATAACCAGATGTCCCCATGCGGCCACAACAGCTTTAATAATGTCCAGAATAGAAGTTGATCAAGTACAGTAGGTATTCCATTCCTTTCCAAAGGTGTTTGGTGAGGTCGAGGTTAGGGTTCTGGGCGTACCTTTTGAGATCTTTGACACCAACTTCAGCACACCTTCTCTTCGTGCCCTGGCCTCCAATCAAGCACCCATCGAAGTGCCGGACAAACAAGACCCACACCACAATCATCAGCACCTAAAAAAAACAGTGCCAGATGTCACAGCCCACCCCCAGAGGGCCGGTGGAGCCACCCCCTGAGGGGCCAGATCTGCCAAGGTGGCTCACGAGAAACCCACAACATTAAATGTTAATGATTTTTATATTATGTGAGATCAGTGTCCATGTTATGCCAGAAAATTCTGTCCAGCTGGTCAGCAGAACTATTGCTTAATCCGAAATCAAGTTTCTGACTTCAGTCTGCTAGAGGAAATTCCTGACCCTTTAAATGGGAGATTTAAAGTTTTTTTAAAAGAGGCTGCATATAAAACTGCTGAGATTTGTAAACTCTTAAGCACTAAAATGATTAATATTCATTTATTCATTCATTCATTCATTCATTCATCTTTTATACCGCTTATCCTGATACAGGGTTGCAGGGGCCTGGAGCCTATCCTAGGAGACTTTGGACACATGGTGGTGTACAATCCCAATTAGCCTAATTTGCATGTTTGGACTGTGGGAGGAAACCAGAGTACCTGGAGGAAAACCACCAAGCACAGGGAGAACATTCAAACTCCATACACACAGATAATTAAAAATAATTAAGGGTAATTGTTGGGTTTCTTTGGACAGCATATTTTGTTTCTTTGATCTCAGATCTTTCAAAAGAGAGAGTAATTTAAATTTAGACCGGTGCAAAAGAAAACTCAGTCATGTTTCCACTTCTGCCTCCATCTCCTTACATCTGATACAAGTTTCTAGTATGTGGTAAAAAATGTAGAGGTGAATTTTTAGAACGTTATTTAATCGTCCTTTGAAGTTCTCATGCTGTCTCTGAGTTCAGAGCTGTGTTAACTCATGCCAACTCCTTTGCACCATCTGTTCACTTTGTGCATTTTGAAGTGACTAATTGAAGTCCTAAGTGGTTTGTCTTGTGATTAAGTAAATCTTATGCAGCTTTTGTGTAAATATAGGAGTCTAAGGATAGGGATGATGAAATCAGGAATTCACTCGATTCCCCATAATTCCCCAAATAATTTCTAATAAAAAATTAAGGAATGTTATTTTAACATCTGTATCATTTGTTTGTGTTTTCTTTAGAGAAATGTGATGAAGCACTGGCCACACCCCTTTCCCATAGTGCCTTCAGAAGCTCGTCAGTGTTCACAAGCGGCTATGGTCCTGAATACGCCAAACTGAACAGGAGAGGAGGTGAGAGGCTTTAACCACACCCAATGCATGCACACATATTCTCTGGTGCTTTGAAATAAAGGTAAAGCTGTAATTTTAAGGATTTTATAGAATATCTTAAGGATCGGTTTCATTAAAGCACATATTGACTTTGCTGATATAGAAAAAAAAAAATCAGCTACCATTAACCCTAAATTAAGTCAATAACCTTCCATCAATAACTTATACATAATTTTATCAGATGTCTATAACAATAAAATCAAAACAGTTCCTATTAGAGGTCTCAGATGTTTGAAGCTGACAGTATCTTTAACACAGGTGAAGGTAAGGTACATTCTTAATTAAACCTCCGCTAGTGTGGGTCAGTGGACTGTGTGTAAATATTTAATGGGACATGGACTTTTACTGTGGCTGCTGGATCTCAGTGACACAATGCACACTGCCACACCGTTTGACATCTATAGTGCACACTGGTGGATTTCTTTATTTACATTTTGCAATAGGGTCTATTCATTGTTACAGACTATAAATGCTTTCTTCATCATAACATTTTACCTTAGACATAAACGTTTATAATCGGGTAGAAGAATTAATCACTGATAGTTTTGTACAACGAGGGGTGTTCAACTTGTGATGAACTTTCTCATGAATGAATGCATAAATTCTATTTACATTTACAAAAGACTTCAAGCACAGTACAGTGATTAGACTCTTAGCCACAGTAAAATATCTGAATGTTGCAAATGTTTTAAAGAACCCTGCATGCCTGTGAATGGATGCATCAGTCTGTGGCAATTGTACACAAAATCATTTACCAACACCACTTGACCATTACAGGACCTCGCTCCCAGCCATTTCCACATGTTTGGGCTGTTAAAGGAGTTAATTGGTGGCCTGTGTTTCAGACATGAAGCAGGCAGTCTGATCATGGCTCCACTGTACTGAGAAACTTTCTACAGTGGAACCTTGGATTATGAGCATAATTCGTTCCGGAAGCAGGCTTGTATTTCAAAACACTCGTAAGCCAAATCGAATTTCCCCATAAGAAATAATGGGAACTCAAATTATTCGTTCCACAGCCCAAAAAATTGAATACGTTTAAAATGTGTTTAATTTTGTGCGTGCTTCCGTTTGTTTGCGCAGGCACTGTGTATGTGTGTATGTGTGTGTGTGTGTGTGAAGCTAAAGTAAGGAGCCCCTCCCCCTCTCCCTCTTCTCGTCTTACACAGTTACCCTTCCTCCACTCTTTTCACATGCGTGCACACAACGGAAACACTGTTATCAGAAAAATAAACAAGAAATCTCTCTAATGACACTCGATTGAGCGACACATTAACGGAATCACTGCTGTAAAGTAAAAATAAAACAAATTACCCTGCACTTTATCTTTGAAAAGAATCGCGACAGAGCAGTGTTTCTGTGTAGAGCAAAACATTTGCTCGGTTGTAATCACGTGATGCTAGCAGTCAAAACAAGAAGCGCATGCTATACTCGGTACTCGTCAACCAAGACTTGTTCGTTTTCCAAGTCAAAAATATATTAAAAATCTTTGCTCGTCTTGCGGAACACTCGCATTACTCGCAATCCAATGTTTCACTGTATCTTAATGGTATCCAACACTAGTGAAACGGTGGATTAAGTGTAGCATCAGTGTAGCAGGGGATTATGTAGACAAATAAAGGTAGTTTTACTCTCATACATGTGGTCTGTTATACAATCAAAAGTTTGACTTGAACACCATTATGATGTTATTATATTGTATTAGTAATAAAAATATATACACTATTCATCATATATATCCATACAGTATATACACTATCCAAAGTTTGGACACACCTTCTAATTCCATAGTCTTTCCTGATAAACACAATTTTTCTGACTTTCATTCTGGCTAATTAATTTCCTTAGCTTGTTCTTAACAAATCTTATAAACCACTAAACAGCCTTTTCTTTTCAAAGAGAAAGGACTTATACTTTTCAGCAAAACACAGAAAACTGTATTACAGTACATACCAAAACCCACTTGTTCACTGTTGCATTGCATTGCTTTTTTTTTCTTTCCTTCTGTCATGTGATCAGTGAAGCGAAAACTATCGGCTGGGCAAAACAGCAACTGCTGTGAATGAACTAAATGTTGTCTATGGGCTTGAAACCAAAAAAAAAACAGATGTTTCCAATCTGTTACTGCGATTGCAATTACCCTAATACTCATGAGAATGTGGTGATGCTATCACGTACTGAGGTGAAACTGAAACTGGTAAATGAGAGGCTAATGATACATTGTATTCTTTGACATTTATTTAAAATTCATTAGAATGAAAATTAATTATCAATTAAAAATGTTTCATAAGAATAAACATCCTTACCTTTTCTAAGTATGATTCTTTATGAAAATACAATCAAAACATGAGTTTCCTACTGTCTATATGTTTCTAATTAAAATTCATAGATATTATTCATACTAAATTCCACAATCCCAGAAACAGAGCTGCAGGCTTATCAATTGTGACAAAACTGTGGAAGGTTGCTTTATATACAGTAATTTTCTAAAATGATACAAAATTCACACTGATTTTACCCAAAACAGTTCTGACAAATGATTCTTTGTGTGTTTTTACCAATGTGACTTGCACATACAGTAATATCCTCTATACTGTAAATGTGTAATATTTCTTGCTTAAGAAAATTGAGATGACTGTCACACCCATTACATACATGCTATACTGTATGTGGCAGGTGTCAACCCTTATCAATAAATGGCCTGATGGATTCAGGTGTAGCTTCTGATTGGAATGAAAACCTGCATCCATGGTGGCCCTTTCCTGGGTAAGATTTGACATGTGTCCTATATGTGGCTCTTCCCCAAAATGTTACCACAATGTTGGAGGCGTATAATTATACATAATCTCATTGTATTCTGTATTCTTGCAATATTTCTTCTCTGGGACTAAGAGACTCAAATATGTTTGTTTGGCTCATCATGACAGTGTTGGTGTGCACGACACGTTGGCTGCACAGAGTGCTGACCTCCATCTTTGGGATGAACTGAAGTGCATCCCAGGGCTCTAACTTCTGATTTCATTAATATTGTTATGGGAAAATGGGCAAACATGATATGATTAAAAATCAAAAACATACAGGCATGCTTCAAGATCGTGGGAAAATCTAGTCGTCCCAGAAGAATGGAGGTTAAAATACAGCATACGGGGATTAAATTTGGAATGGCATGTTCAAAATCCACATATTGATGTGATACTTATATACTTGGTGGCACGTTGGCTTAATGGTTATAATGCTAAGGCCTTGCACGTCCAGGTCCTGTGTTTCATACTTGCCTCGGGTCTGTGTGCTTGAAGTTCGTATGTTCTCCCTGTGCTTGGTGGGTTTCATCCTGGTTCTCCGGTTTCCACCCACAGTCCAAAGACATGCATATAAGGTTAATTGGCGTTCCCAAATTGCCTGTAGTGTGTGAATGAGTGTGTGAGTACAGTATGTGTGTTTGTGAATGATGACTGGAGGTCCTTCCATGGCTGTACAAAATGAGAGTAAATACAATGGTCACTATTGGTCTCCACACTCCCTAGTTGGACTACAGATATTTCTAGATGGACAGATGGATGGATGGATGGACTTATGAACTTACAATGTATAATGAATACAGGTGATCCCAAAAGAGATATTTGGTTATGAATGTATTTTTCCAAATGATTGTGAAGTGGGATTAATTTTGGATGCCTACGTACCAAAACTGACCAAATGCTGTGGGCAATTCTGAACAAAAACATGATGTATTTATGCAAAAACCTAGTATTAATATATTGGTCAATCATCTCATTAAAGACTATGTAGAGGAATGTTAGTCCACTGAAAAAGGTCCTGACCTTACGCAGCTCTCAAAATAACACAGCTCTCCTGTTCCTGTATAGTCCTTATTCAGCAGAGCTGAAGGCATCTGTTTAGCCCTAGCCCATCTGTGAAGTGGAGACAGGAAGGAAAAGGTCAGATCCCTGTCGAATGTAAACCTGTTATTCCTTCGCAGCTGGAAATGCAAAGGTAGTGAGATGGAAGGACTGGGGAGAGATGATGAACAGGCGAGCCAGCGGGAACCTAATGAGAGGGAGAGCAGGGAATCGGTTGCAACTTTGCTGAGGGGAGGAAAGCCAGCTATGTTCAGCATTCAGCCCAAGACCCGAGTCTCTGCTGAATAGAAATGTGGCCGTGCATGAGATTGGGGTGTTAATAAGATGCACAGTTCCAGTGATCCCTGCACTTCATTTTATTTTTCATTCTCTGTAGTGAATTAAATCTCCTCAGCTTGCTACGGAGGCAAAATGACATTTATAGGCTATGCAAACAATTTGACCTCCTTCCTCATTTCCTCTTTGGTTTAAATACACTTCTATATTTATTCGCATTAACCCATAAGTTACCTAGCTTGGGTTTACCTAACTTTTCTCAAACCCGCTTTATTCCTAGAATTCTAATTGAACTCTCAGGCAGAATTTGACTTGTTCAATTTTAAAAAAGGCAAAGCTTTAGTACAAGTAAGACAGAAATAAATATTAAAGCCCTGGTCAAGTTTCCATTTCTGCCCAGGAGCAATTACAAACCAAGTAGGATGAAGGCTCCGTGACCTATTCACTCTAGGACACATGAAGCCAACCTTTGCGCCATTTTTTGAAATGCTGCTGATCACTCTCCCTAATGAATGTGCTCAGAGACAGACATGACTATTAAGTGGTCTTTTGATTGACAGGGGAAAAAGTAATCCATCCTTCTCACAAAGGCAACACAGGTGATTTTGCTTGATCAGATTCCTTGCCATCGATTGTTGTTTTATTGTTGGTTTCCAGATTTGCTTTTAATTGCGGCCTTGGCCTTGCACTTCCATCGTTTTCGGTTCTGCCTGCATGTTCTCCCAATGTGCTTAGTAGATTAGACAGATTGACATTTACAAATTTCCCACAGTGGGTGAATTTGTGCCAACTTGTGCTCGGTGATGGATTGGCACTTTGTCCAGAATGTACCCCACCTAGTGCATCAAGTCAAATGGGAAAAAGTTTCAAGCCTCCCTCAACCCTGTACAGAATAAGCAGTATGGAGAAAGAGTGAGTGAGTGTTCAAAGCATTGTGTAATTTCTAAAAACTTGATTTCTACAATCCAAAAGAACTTTTTAGTTTTTTTTCCTAATCCAAATCCTTTGCACTTTTTTATGAATTAAATGAGCGGTTGGGACATTGGGTAGCATGGTGTGTTGAGTTTTGCACATCCATTCAATTTCTGTGTGGGTTTCATCTGACCTCTTCAATATCCTGTGTACATTCCCACCTTACTCTTACTGGTTTAATGTTTCTTTGTTATCTCTTTGGGTTTGTTATTGTACGTGAAAGGTCTGCTTCTCTAAAGCAAAGCCAAGCTTCTTTTTGCTTCACTGACCTGCCTTCCTTCTCCTCCCGGATACTTTCTTTTACTCCCCTTATCTTATCAGAACATCACTCTCTATGCCAGGTTACAGTAGCGTCATCTCCCCACTGGCAGTCCTTTTATCTCCTCCACCTTTCATTCATCCTCTTCACTGCTTCTATTCTCACTATGACACTTTTAAGCCTCTCTCTTTAAGTCTGGTCATAAAGTCAACCGGCCCAGCTTATCATGCATCGACTCCATATGTACACACTTATCAGCAAGCCGTATGTCTTTATTTATTTAATTAATTTTTTTATTTATTTGAAGTCAATAAGGTGCCTTAAAGAGCACCTGAATCCTTTCTATTCAGAAATAGACTGTGTTTAGCCTGTCGAAGCAAGATTGCAAATAATGACTGCGTAAAAACGAGTCAGATAAGAAATTTTATTGAGAACTACATCACTCCTTATCAAGCATTCTATATATATATACTTATCACATATATAAATAAATGTATATCTATATTTGTAAGTATATCTTTTTTATGTTCCAACATCAAAATGGGGAAATGGGATATCTGTATTTCAGATATTCAGCTGTTGAATGCCTGATATTTTTCAACAATATACTTTAGATTTTTAAACAGATAAACCTAAAGAAATAAAAAATAAACAGGGGTCCATGCAAAAATGTCTTACTGCTAAAACAGGACAAAGGCAACTTGCAAGACTTATTTGCCGGTTTAATAAACATTTAAAGTAAAAATAATAAAAATAAATAAATAAATATAACAATAATTGAAAAAAAGATATAATAATAATAATAATAATAATAATAGTAGTAGTAAAAAAATAATAATAATAATAATAACAATAGTAAAAAATTAATGAAAAATTATTATTATTATTATTATTATTATTAATAATAATAATAATAATAATAATAGTGAATATAATGTAGTAAACGCCATTGCTCACTGCACACCTCTGTGTTATACTATGTTTGCATTCACACAAATCGTTTTTTTCTTGCACCTTTTAAACTTGAAAAAAGAAAGAAGCAGGGGGGTAACAGTTATCACATTTGTATTAGCAGTTACTCATGAGTGTTTTTTGCTTTTGTGAAAAATTGCACCTTTAATTCAAACCTCAATACAATCCACAAAGCCTGACCAACAAATGCAGACTAAAACTACTTTCCTTATTTTGTTAATTTGAAGAAAATGCAGAAAACAGAGAAAGATAACACAGAAAACTGTATTTTTTCATGGTCTGAAACATGGTCTGTGTAGAGACCAGGAACCTTCAAGACAATGTTTAATGACTAGATCATAGTTGGAGTGTATAGGTTTTCTGATCTTGCTCAGTAAAACTAGATTGATCTTTCTGGGTGTGTAGGTGCTGGAGGCTGGGCTCCTCTCGACACCGATCATTACCCGTGGCTGCAGGTGGATCTGGGCAGCAGGAAGCAGGTGACTGCTGTTGCCACTCAGGGTCGATACAGCAGCTCAGACTGGACCACACGCTACAGACTGCTCTACAGTGACACGGGCAGGAACTGGAAACCCTACCATCAGGATGGAAACATCTGGGTAATTACAGCACTCATTTTTCTAGATGATTGGTTTTTGAGAACATCCTATGATTTACATTAACTCAAAGAACCATGAAGTTGCAAAATATGGTTTTACAGTATATATTTTTTCTTTGGATTAATATGCTGCGTATTGACAATAGGAACACTTCTACTGCAGGTGGACCTACAGTACATGTTTGTATGAACTTAAAAGAATCCCATTTGTACGTATTGCATTTTATTGATTACAGACTTGTTGCAGATCAATAGGTGTTCTATCACATGCTTAGCCATGACTCCATCATATACACAACACATAATACACTGACTTAAGTCCAAACAGCCAGCATTTGAAGAGCTATGAATTAAGTTTCTTGTTTAATTTAGATTTCTAATTGAATTTTACATCAGGTATGAAATAAAGCTGAGAAATATAATTTTACTTTACATTCGTTTGCTGAGCATACCGTAAATAACACTCAAAGCAATTCAACTAATATATACTGGTCCTTCTCAAAAAATTAGCATATTGTGATAAAGTTCATTATTTTCTGTAATGTACTGATAAACA
>JAQMYJ010000019.1:17186931-17199453 GCA_030014305.1 Clarias laeviceps | reverse complement strand
TTACAACATTATTGTTGAAATACACAGTCCTGAAAAAGGGGCGTTTCTTTTTTTGCTGAGTATATATATATATATATATATATTTATCATTTTTTTTTTTTACATTAAAATTTTTGTAATTTTTTAATTTATTTATTTTGTACAGTAAATGCACAGTGGATGCCCAACTACAGTATATGTCGAAGAATGACTAAAAAGTGAATTATGGGTAGGCGCATAATGGGTACCTTTTAACAACATTTTTTTATTTCAAATGCTGAGCTTCAGGAATTCACAGCACGGTATATGCATAATGAACTCATATAATGCAGCCATTTCATAAGATATATTTAAACACGGCTCTTTCAAACGATTTAACCTTTTTTAAATATGCAATACAAACACTGAGTTTGCACAACAGAGATACTGTATTTTACCAAATATGACTCTTATTTAAACCTCCTACTCACTGTTTTTCCCTCCCTCAAACTCGCTTTTCTTATTATTATGTATTCAGCCCGCAGCAAAACAAATCGTGGATCTAATTTAATCTATGCACTATACAGGAGGGAACTTCAGTTTGATGTTCTGGTTTAATGCTATACTGAACACACTGAGTACGCTGCTTTAAGCAGCTCCTTTATTCTCATCAAGGTACCTTGCCAAATAAGTTTTACGATTGAAAATGGTAATTATTATCTTCTCATTTTCTGCTCCACTTCCAGCGTAATTTGACATTCTCCTGTGTGGCATCTCATACCTTCCCGGTTTCCTTTAACGGCACGAGTTTCCTGCAGCTGCCTGGGAGAAGGGAGCACAACATGGTGTCTGTGAGTTTCCAGTTTCGCACGTGGAACGCGAACGGCCTCCTCCTGTTCAGCGCGCTGGCTGACGGCATGCTCGAGCTCACGCTGAAAGATGGCAGAGTCACGGCGCACGTCAGCATCACGCAGCAGAAGAACTTGGGCGTAGACATGGTGTCAGGTACAGACTGATGTTCGGGACAGCACAGTGCCATTCATGTGCGCATGAAGTCATTTGAGAAATGATAAGAAAGTGCAAAGTTTTGTCAGGAATACCGTTATATAAAATACTTTTGATTTCTTGGACTGCGTCACTTTATACTTCCAGTACTTCCATGTTAACGCATTAGAAAAACAGTAAAAATACAGAAAGCCCTAAGGAAGCTCATTCCATTCGTGTTCATGTTTCCTCTGGCTGTATTTTCTCATCTTACATCTTCTTCCTCTGATGTGTAAATTCCCTTTTGTGGGTGTGTATTTCTCAAATGCCTAATGTTTGTAATTATTAATTCCAATAGGAGGGCTTATATAACCATCTCAGCTTCTCTTTATTTTTAATCTTTTAAAAAACAGCTGTTTTGGCTTAAAGGGAACTCAAAGGTCTATATTAATGCAGTAATTTATTTTTGTACAACCTTGGAGGCAAGATGGCTTACACTGTAGTTAGCACTGTCGCCTTGAATCTCCAGGTTCTGGGTTCAATTTCTGCCTTGGGGTCCGTGTGCATGGAGTTTGCATGTTCTCCCCATGCTTGGTGGGTTTCCTCTGGGTACTCAGGTTTCCTCCCATGCTCCAGAGACCTGCAGATTAGGCTGGTTGCCGTTCCCAAATTGCCTGTAGTGTGTGAATGAGTTTTTGTATGTGTGTGCCCTGCGATGTCACTAAGATCGCAGAGATTACACCTGAAATCTGGTCATGCAAAATATTAATAATGAAACCTGACAGCTTGATGAATCACATGACTTGATGAATCACATGACTATAAGGATGAGAAATCTAATGTAAGGTGGTACAGTTCATGTGTTTAGTTTGGCTTTGTGTATACATGGCTATGTTTATACTTTGTGTTGCCGGTCTGCTTGTGGTGCATCCAGGGTCGGGGAAGTTTCCTGGGAAGCAATGGAGCGAAACATATATTAGTTTACCCAGGGCTCCATCACATATTGATTCACTGGTATAACTGAAACTGTTTCCCCCTTTAATAAATGGAGCCCTAAGGCCTTTGGCTAGACTTTGTTCATTGGTGGTTAATATTTGGTTCTTCTGAAAATTTAAGAGGCTTCACAGCTCGGGTAATTTCCTAAACCTATAGAGAATCACTATATAGCATCATTATCAGAGAAAAAAAAAAAAAATTTTTTATTTAGGAAAATTTAGGTAGTGTAGGCTGGAGCAATGATCTTTACTGTAATGCTTTCTGTTTTGATACCCACGTTTCTGCAGAAATTTTAATATGTACACTAGCGTCCTTATTCTTTGCTGCTGAAGTGACGTTTAAAAAAAAAAATGGTACAGTTGGTTTAGGTTATACTCTCGTTCTGTTTTTTATGTGTTTAAGGTTGGTGATATTTCAGGGAAGCGGTATAAAGTGATACATATTAGTTTATCCAGTGCTCTATAACGTATTGATTTTTGCACTTTATTAAACGAAACCCTCCAGCATTTGACTTCATGCTTTGCTGTTTGATGCTTATTTATCTGCAGGAAATTGAATATTCATTCATCCATTTATCTTCTATACTGCTTATCCTGACCAGGGTCGCAGGGAGCCTGGAGCACAAGTCGGGGTACATCCTGGACAGGGTTCCAGTATATTCCAGGGCACGCATGCACACACTCACGCATTTACACACTGCAGCAATTTTGGGAATACCATTTACGCATAATCTGCATAATGGAGGAAACCTAACAAGCACGGGGAGAACAGGAACACTCTACGCACACAGACCAGAGGTGGGAATTGAACCCTCGACCCTGGAGGCATGAGGCCACAATAGGCAAGAATACAGTATGTACTGAGTAAAAGGATGTACCCCTTTGTGTTTTTTTATTTCGCGGATGTGGCACAAAATGACAATTTAAATGCACAAAATTTGCCTTATTTAGTCACCAACCACAAGTAAGACATCATGTGCCATGGATTATAGTTCTCCCTGTACACAAAACAGGTGATTTCACTAGTTTCTTTGAGACTATCTGGCTAAAGACTTGTGCTAATTAAAACCAGCTGGTTTAGTCAAATGATGGAAGAAATATGTTGCATGATTTTCTCTTTCTGAAGCCATCTTGGCACAAAATTGCCTAAAACTAGGGAATTCTCAAGTGAATTGCGAACTTCAGGAACAAATCTCTGTACATGATTTTCAGGAAGCTTTCACGCAGGCATGGATTGAGTGAGTGATAGCATATTTTGTACTGCAGACGACTTTTTGACCAGCTGGATCCGGAAACGTTTGAAGAATACAAAATTTCATACTACATATTGCTTGCTGCAAGAAAGGAGAAATTCCTTATAATCTTTATGCCATTATTTAAAAAGGCAAAAAAAAACAAAAAACGAAGACCTTCATTAAAACATTGAATTTCACGTTTGGCTCGGTATGTTTGGCGCCCACAGTAATCTTCATCGACATATTACATGATACTTGATATGTTTTAAAGCCTGAAGTCTCACAACACAATTACGTATACGGCGTCACTTTGCTAACTGACTGACTTCTCTCCACTTTTACACCTTTGCTACAGTAGCTCAGTGCCAGTTATATTAACAGTTTGCCAGGCTGGGTGTTAACAAGCTTGCACATCTTTTTCTCCATTTCATTGCTTTTCACTTAAAAGTCTCTGATGTTTCAAAACATTAGCACCTTAAATTCTCCCCATTTCGCTTGATAAGGTTCTGAAAGTAGATTCCACCAGGAAATAACAATATCTCAACAATTAGGAAAATGTTTGAGGTTTACATACACTCACTCACTCACTCACTCACTCACTTATCATCTATACCACTTAATCCTGTATACAGGGTCAAGGGGGGCCTGGAGCCTATCCCAGGAGACTTGGGGCATAAGGCGGGGTACACCCTGGATGAAGTGCCAATCTGTCGCTGGGCACACACACACTACGGGCACTTTAAGAACGCCAATTAGACTATTTGGACTGTGGGAGGAAACCCGCTAAGCATGTGGAGAACATGCAAACTCCAAGCACACAGACCAGAGGCGGGAACTGAACCCAACCCTGGAGGTGCAATAGGTGCGACAGTGCTAACCACTAAGTCTATCCACCACAGTGCTGCCAGGTTATTTTTAATAGTATGCAGGTTAGAAATCTGAAATACAATACCTACTGTATATTGTGCTTCACAATATTAACAACAGACTTATGATGCTCTATCCAGTGCCACAACTAAAGAACTATAGTTTTAAAGTTCAATTTCGGTCCCTGAGAACTATTGCTTATGCTGACTCAGTCTGTCGATTTTAAATGAAAAGAAACCCAGTCACCACTTTGCTTGGTTTAAAAATAATACTCAAGAGTTGCTAGTGTGCCATCCGGGTCACGGCACCATGTTGTTCGAAATTCAGTGAAGGTAATAAGGAGGCAGGAGACTGGATTCCTCTGCAGATTCTGTCTGTTTTATTTATTTATTTATTTATTATTATTATTATTATTATTATATTTTTTACATTTTCAATTTCAGTAAATCAACAGCTGCCAAAAATATTTGTGTAACATTTTTCCAATGCCGAGGCTCGCTGTAGGAAATTACTCCGTGTATTCCACTTCCTGCCTTTGTGGTATGTGCCTTCGGTTGCATCATTACCCCGGGGTCCAGAGGTTCCTTTGTGTTCTTTTTACACAAGGGAACACTGCGCATCATGGTTGCATTTCTATTCAGTGTGCAAAAGGAAATGGAATCACAAATTGAATTGTTTTCTTATTGGGTTTGTGGCCCTAGTAGTGCCTTTAATGGTGGTTTTATAGTGGCTCGTCTACATGCTTTCTCAGTAGAGCAGATTACACAGGAAACATTTCTATTCAGCAGGATATATGTGTATAAAAAAAAAAAAAATTGGGGGGCGGGGGAGGTGGGGGTTCGGAGATCCAACTCCAAGTGTTCTTTCTGAATGAAGATGCCTGATTCACTTCCTTGGGTCATAGAGAAGAAAAATCCAAGCAGGGAATTACAAACAGATCGCAAAGCCTTGAAAGTAAGACGCCATTTGGTTTGGCAAATGTGTGTGTTTGTGATGTACTTCGACAGCAGCATTGTGTTTTTTTCCTTTTAAACTTCTAACAGGAGTTTCTTAATACCAGTATTCATAAAGCTATATAACAAGAAGTCTGAATAAAATCCTTTATTTAAGTAAGAGCACTGATAAATTCTTAGTCCTGATCAGTCATAACACCACCATAATATTGTCTAGTTGTGCTGCCAAAACAGCCCCGACCTGTGGAGGCATGCATTCTGAGAGACCACTGGAGGTGTTCTGTGGTATCTACCGAACAGATCCTTTAAGATCCTTCTTACGTGGCAGTCTGGGAAAATCCCTGAGTCTGTTGGAAGACACTGGAACATTTTGCTACTACTTTACTTTAAATATACAGTACACTTACTCTAGTACAGTTAGACACATTAATAGAAAGAACTGTATGCCTGATTACTTGTGCAATTGTTTATTGAGACAATTATATGGTGCCATACTGTGTCATGAATAAACATGTATATGGCTGCATGTCAAAAGCTTCAATTAACATTCTCACCAAACAGTATAAATAGGGATAAAAAATGTGATCTCACTAATCTTGGCATGGCTTTTGGTTTACGCATTCATTCATTGATCTTCTAAACCAATTTAGCCTCCGTACTGGGTTGCAGGAAACTTCCGCACAAGGCGGGGCACACCCTGGAAAGGGTCATGGCAATCTTCCCAATTTGGGAATGCCACTTACCCTAATCTGCATGTCTTTGGACTATGGGAGCAAAGAGGAGTATCCAGAGGAAACACACCAAGCACAAAGGAAATGCACACTCCATGCATACAGAACTGAGACGGAAATCAAACCCTCTACCTTGTGGGTGGGAAGGTCGCAGTGCTAACCACTACACCACCATGCCACAAATGAAACATCCAGTAAGCATCAATTCTGCAGGTGGTAAAGCCTTATTAATTGGAGAGATCAAAGGAGAAAAGGCAGACTGTTTTAAGCTTAAGGGAAGGCTAGGTTAGATCAAACAATCATGGGGAGCAAACAAGCATTCCTGAAGACAATGAACCTTGAGGCAGATGGGCTACAACAGCAGAAAAATACATTTGGATTCACTTCTGTCAGATAAGAACAGGAACCTGATACTACAGTGGGTACAGGCTGATCCAGACCAGACAGGTAAAGATTAGAAAACCTGCTTGCTAAGCATGTTCCCCCCCCCCAACCTTAACATTTACAGATTTGATCATGTGGATAATAATGATCATCTCAGTAAAGACTTGCTTTCCATTTTAAAAATTCTTTGAAATCTGGCAGTAATTTTGGTATTTTACATGTAGATTAGATTATCCCACAATACGGACCTACTGTAAATGTCATCTTGAGAAAAGCTTAATTTCAAGCGAAGAGTATTAATTATCAGCCATAACATTAACACATTAACATGGAGTATCAATCATACAGTATACCAATAAATTGTTGACAGGATCACCAATTATCTATGTCTATGGGGACAAAAGGCTAGCCCATTTCGATCTGTAATCCAAATAATCCAGTGCAGGAAAAAAAAAGTAAATGCTGGCCATGATAGAAAGACTGCAGAACCATCAGTGCATTACAAATCCATCATGCACATGGCCTGGCAGGCAAAGAGCCCAAGGCCCTTGACACAGCCTCCAAATTCCCCATATCTCAATCCGTTTGGGCACCCATGGGATTTGGGTCCCACCCCACAACCCACCTGCTGCCAATGCTTCGGTTCCAGACACCCCAGAGGTCTCGTGCTGCACAGATGGCACAAGGTAAACCTGCACAATACTGGGCTAATGCTATGGCTGATTAGTGTAAATTTCATAAGTAAGTTTTTTCCTCTTCTTAATTAACCTGAGACCCTAATATTCCACTGATAATTGGAATAATAGCCCAATCTGAATTAAAATGCATCATGTAAACACTTTACTCGAATCAGTCTGACCAATAAAAACCTAATTTTCAATTGTCTTGAGATGGGAAATGTAAACCTTTGGATCAGTTATTCAAAAGTTATACATTAGCCATGTAAAAACTTGAGGTGATAATTTTTCTCTTTTTGGAATATATATATATATATATATGGATTCTTTCTGCACATGATTGTAACCCATTTGTGTGTGGATAGCAATAGATGTAACAACTTTCCACGAGGGAAATATTGTTTTCATATCCCTTTAATGAACTCTGTGAGAACAGTTTTCTGTCCCAATATTCTTAACTTGCATCCACTGGGTTTCTGGCTGTATAAGGACACTGATTGGCTCTCCATTTCACACGAAGTAAATAATCTAACCAATCACAGATGTGAGTGAATTCTTGTGTCAAATCATAATGCAGAAGGCGGGATTTATAAAAAAATATGTGAAGCCTGACCTAACCTCGAAGTTAGAAAACATATTTCTTCTGTTGTATTTCCGATAGAATAAACAGGAGTGAATTTTAAATGCATGATGTTTTCCGTAGACTGCATTCCACTATTGTGTTGTTTTGTCTTTGTATGTTTTTCCAATCCATGGATGAATGGATTACATGACAAAGTGAAGTTTGGCTCTAAATTTCCAACCCATTCTTCATTTTACTGAATGTAATTACAGTGAGGAGTGCAATATTGCTGTGTTTATTTCTTTCTTTCTTTCATTTTTTTTATAAGTGCATGGTTGCTAAATCTAGCCCATACACCCAATCTCACAAGCAGATCACTTTGCAATCTTATAACCTTTGCGCTGTTTGCTTTAAGTGTTTGTATTATCATTAATTTCCTGTTACATGAGTTCACAGTGTCGACTCCCAGAGTCCTGTTCTTTTTTTTTCTCTGTGTTAGAGAGAGAGAGAGACTAGACTCCAAAGATTATGTCCAGCTAAATGGGACACAAACCTTACAGAGTTAGAGTAAGACAGATGAATGGACGGAGAAAGTAAATGCTGTGTATCACTTCCAACATCAAAACACATTTCTCTACTATAATAGTGTGCCAGATGTTGTGAAGTAGACTGTGTCCTAGACAGAGAGAGAGATGGGGGGGGGGGGGGAGGGTGGAGGGGGTGGGCAGTCATTGAATGTTGATACCAAAGGCAATTACGCAATCTTTTGTTAGGTGATGGTGGAAAAATGGTCACCAGGGTGCTTTGGTTTTTGTTTTTTAATCATTTTTTAAAGATTTATAATAATAATAATAATAAATGAAGATGTCCCATGCTGGTTATTATTAAGTTCTGGTGGCTCAGGTGTAAATACAGTAACACTAACATAAACAAATGCGATTTTTCGCTCAGAGGCATCAAATGAGCTTTGAATCCTTTCAGCACTGTAGCGATTAAGATTCAAAAAGCATCTTGTAATTTGCTGCTCATCAACCCATTGACCTGCCTGATGGAGTTACACGCATGAGCTGAGCGTTTTTCTCTCGTAAAGCTCCACATCGCTGCACTTAATAAAGCATTATACTTGAACAATACAGAATTAATCTCTAATTATATCTTTATATTTTTTATAGAGTGTGGAATATGGAAACATCTTTGTTGAAAGAGATAAATTATGCATGTACGTCATCCAGATTAGATTTGTAGCTTGGTATGGATTGCTCTCCTTCATGGACTGTACAACCTTACAGTATATAGCATGTACAGTAACCTGCATACCTCTCTTAGAGGAACCTGTTTGTTGGATTTTAATATACGTAAAGCCTAATAAGGACATTAAGCCGTAGAGACTTGGAATTAAAGTTGGGCAACCAGTTATTTGGCTTAAATTGGTGGGAATGAAACAGCAGTGAACAATAATATTGGAGGCGTGAAACAGAATAACTCAAGATATAATGAGATCACATGGCAATAAGAGAGATAAAGGAAGAAATTCCAAATGATGGTGTAATTCAGCCTAAAAGTTGTTTTTACCCTCCTGAAGATAATTATTTTCTAATAAAAGGAACTTTTTGCTTCGTTTTTTCACCAGCGAAATCTGTTGACACTCACCAGCACTATTGTTGTTTTTTTCTTTCTTTTTATTATTATTATTAACTAACCCTGACATCATTATTAATAGTTGCATTTAATGTTGTGGAATATCTGTAAAGCATGAAAGCTTCCCAGGGAGGAAGTCCAGTCCTGACACTGTAGACTTTTCCTTCTATAAATCTTCCATAAACGAGAAATAATCAGCTTATTATGGAAAACTTTAAAATTTGATTAATTAGACTTTTTTGTGGTTAAACACATTTTTACAATTTGATAATCTGAAGTTGTTGTTGGTCTTTTGGCTGCTCCCATTAAGGGGTTGCTACATTGGGCAAAAGCTTGGCACAGGTTTCAAGCCAGATGCCATATGACCCTCCCATTTTATCCAGACTTCGGGCTGGGGTTTGCTCATTGGTTGGGAACTGAATCCTGGCCTTCTGCATGGCAGCCATGAAACCTATCACTGAGCCATCAATGATGAGCCCAAGATGATATAAATGAATGGTTAAAACCCTTGTTCAGACTGCCAGCCCAAATCTGGCTTTTATTATATCTAGATTGGAATCAGATAGCGTTCATGTAGTCTTAACTCTAAACACATTGAATCAGACTTTTGCATGTCCGATTTAAACCACATCCAGAGGTGGTTTGATATTTGATTCAACTCGGTTTCCATCAGAAGATGCGTCTCAGACTGGATGCTCTATCGGCTCAAGTCGGAAACTGTCATGTTGAGAGTGATGTGAAGGACAGTTTTCCGGTTTGAGGCGATACAGCAACTAATGCTGATAGGTGGACAATGTGTTGGATTTGGCCTGCCAGTATGAACAGAGCCAAATCTGACCTGATCACTTTCAAATACTGTAACAGCATGGACAAGTGGTCCTAAAAATCAGATATCCTGCCTGCAGTCTAAACAAAGCCTAAAAGTGCTTTGCTATAAAGCAACACAAACTTGCGCCATAAGCATCTTATCTGTAGCTATGAAAATCTTGCAGTATTGTTTTTAGCATCCTAATCATCTCACTGTTCTTATCATTACAGGTTCAGGTTTGAATGATGGAGAATGGCATGATGTTCACTTAATGGCTAAAGAAAACTTTGCCATGCTAACTATCGACAGAGACGAAGCCTCCGCCGTGAAGACGAACACGCCCATTCAGATCACAACTGGAGGAACGTACCACTTTGGCGGTGGGTGATTAAATAAGTGAGACTTGATCTTGCTAACAAGCTGCAAAGTGGAAATATGGTGTTAATTTGCACTGCTTTAACACATTAAAGAAATAAATGAACTGTAAGGAGCTTGAGAAAAGAGCTTGAGAAAAGAGCGACAGCTTTCTAGGACATTTGGAGCTGAGATACACAAAGCATGTTTTCTAAATTTGGTTTGCCAAATAAGAATTTATCCCATTATGCATAAAAGTATCAAAAATTCAAAGGACATTCAAGTCAAACCAGGACTTGTAAAGGAAGGCATGAAACTGATTTACAGGAGAACTCAAGCACAATACAGTGATGAGACTCTCTGCAGTAAAACATCTGAATTTAAAGGTGCCCATACATCCATGAATGATGATCCTGGCTGAAGTGGCATGGAGCCCACTGTAGTTGTTCCCATTAACATTCAGCCAGTGGAATGCCTTACTGATAAATTGACAAAATGTGCAAAAATTGATAGATAACTTTGTAGATTGACTTGCCATTTTGTACCTTAGAGGAACTCTGGAAAGTCTGATACCTGGAACCTATCCCAGTAGACTTACAGTAGGGCACGGTGACGGGGTACATCCTGGACAGGGTGCCAATCCATTACAGGGCACACACACATACACAAACTCACACTCATTCACACACTATGGTCGAGGGTTCGATTTCAAGTCTACAGTACGTGCAGGTCTGTGTGCATGGAGTTTGCATGTTCTCCCCATGCTTGTTGTGTTTCCTTCCTTAGTCCAAAGGGTAGCTAATTGGCATTTCCAAATTCCCTGTAGTGTGTGTGCTTGTGTGCTCTGCGATGAATTGGCACCCTGTCCAGGCCTCCCGCGGTATAGAGAATGAATGAGAGAGAGTGATTATTAATCAGTCTGATTATATTTCATTCAAAAGATTAGTGTCCACATGCAGCCACCTTTTTCTCCTCATTTATCTTAAAACAAGCCTCCAGTCCCGACAATGCATTTACACATGACCTCCTATAAAACGCCTCACTACTGCACTGCACATTGCTGATGCACAGTCATGATTATCAATCAATAATTCCCCTTCCATTGCTGTTATTTCAATTCAGGGCTGATATATTTGTGCTCGCTAATTTATTTACAACTGATTTTTCCTTTCCTGAAAATGAAAAAAAAAGCTCCATTTGTCCTGTAAGGAAATTTAGACATAATCAAATAACCTATTTCACAGCTTTCAGATGAATGTAGCAGGGTTGTCCGTTCCGCACACTTTCTGCTCCATTTAATCTCTATAAGAAATCATTGTAACATTGGAGGACGGTAGTTATACAATAGAAATGTATTAATAAAAAAAAAAATTAGAGGAAGAACAGGAGATTGACTTAGCAGAGTAGTCTAAAGTGTGCGTAACAAAGCAGTAAGCAATCTGTTGGAGCAAATCGTGCTTTTGTACACTATAAAGTAAAATAACCATGATTGAGTTATTAGCATGATGATTTAATAACAAGATTGTGCACATGGGCATGCATAAATATGAACCCGAAGCCCATTTTTCATGCACAATATTGACTCATCAATGGGGAGCAGAACTACAGTACTGAGCTAAGAATCAAAATCTGTTTCGAAGAGAGAGTTATAACCAAAAACACAAATATATATATATATTTTTTGTTGTTGAACAAATCAAAATCATGAATGATCAAAACATTGTATGTATGTTTGTATGGATGTATGTTGAGAAAGTCATTATAGTGTACATTACTGATTTTAATTTATTTTTTGTCATGATCCAGATAAGATAAAATAGCATAAAGATTTGGTTTTACATAAAGTGTGATGTCACCAACAAGAACTCTATAGGATGTGCTGGATCAAGGGCAATTTTATTACTAGTGTTAAACCGCATTTGCAGAAATGTAATAAATTAAACTTGTTGTGAATTCCAAATAGGACTATTCAAATAAGACCAGTCAAAATGATTCATTTTTCTACATTCTAAAACAATACTGGAGATTCCAAAACTATACATAGCGCATTAGGTAATTAGGTAACAACAACTATAACCACAGCATCAGGTTTAGTCAGTCAGAAGGTCAGTTGTTCTATAACAGTTCTTCCAAGAACGTCTCGGGTTACTTTGCAGTAACCCTGTTCCCTGAAAAAGCGGGAACGAGATGCTGCGTGAAAAAATTTGGGAACGTTTCCTCGTGACCGGTTGTGAAGCACGTTTGTGTCAAACACGCCAAATATTTTGGCTTATATAACCTCGGTCAGGTGACGTCAAAACGATGAGGTGCACCTGCAGGTTATAAATAGGAGTAAACCGGAAACATCCTCAGGTCAATCTTGTCTGAAGGATGTCC
>JAQMYJ010000019.1:17149651-17182285 GCA_030014305.1 Clarias laeviceps | reverse complement strand
TTCACGCAGCATCTCGTTCCCGCCTTTTCAGGGAACAGGGTTACAGCAAAGTAACCCGAGACGTTTCCTCCCACAGTCCAAGCGCATGTAAATTTGGTGTTTCCAACAGTCTGTGTATGAATGTGTGTGCTTGTGCCCTGTGATGGACTAACACCCCATTCAGGGTGTATCCCGTATACTGTAGTGCCCCGAGTGTACAAGATAAGCATTAAAGAGAAGAAGTGAGTAAACTACTCGAAGCTGATGATTAGTGGAGTGTGGTGAAATTAAAATAACTGCATCATTACATAAATAATTAACTCCTACATTAATTACTAATAGTTACAATGTGTTACAATGTGTATATGTATAGCACTTTTAACAATGGTTTAATCAGCTTTAATAATCAAAAGAAAGTGAATGCTCAGATCAATGACAATAAAACAAATAAATCATAAAATACAAAAAAGCATAAAAATAATTTATATATATATATATATATAATTAAATGAATCATATTAAAAACACATTGGAATAGCAATTAAAGATATGTTTAAGTATTTAAGTGTTCATTTTAAAATTTCCATTTTATTAATTTACATTTACTTAATTCATCCTTTTTATTATAATTAATAAATTATTATTATTATTATTATTATTATTATTATTATTAAATTTTATTACATTTTATCTTATTTTATTTTGTCAAATTATACCCACCATAGTTGCTCATTTGCATAATTTCTTACAGACAGTCTTAATACTCAATACTCTTGATTTCTATCTGAAGTACCCTGGATCTAAGTGCATTAGTGAGCTTCTACACCTCGCACTGTGTACTGTAATAACGGAGGTGATGAGAGGATGTCAAGCGTTCGCTTTTCATTTACCTGCCACTCGATCGGCTGTGCTGTGAAATCATTACCGGGGCTCAGACGCTCATTACAACACCATCGATTTAGTGTTTCTCTTCATCAGTTAAGACGTCAATGTTGTTTCGGCACGTCGGCTAAAGCGCACACCTGGAGGTCTTTTTTTTTTCATACATAATGCTGATCTTGTACGTTCCATGATGGTACATAGGATGCATATACAGTAAGTGTCAGACAGGGGTCATGCATTTTGTAGGTCATTTGTACCAAGCTTCCTGTCCATCCTGGTTAATGTGCTGCCAGGATGTGAAACAATACATTACTTACCTTTGTCGGTAAAGAGGTTGCCCATAATGTCTGGGCTTATATAGTATGTGACACCTCCTGTTACTGAACTATAGCAAATAAAGCAGTTAGGACTAGAGCTACAATTCTGTAGCATACACAAGCACTGAAATTCATTTCTTCCTATAAGCTGTGTACGGAAGATAAAAGCACATCGATGTAAGTTTCTTTCTTGGCATCCACATCACATTATTTTGACTTTTTTAGAAAAATTAGTTACTTAGCATTTTTTGGAACAACATTGGGTCAGATTTTTTCTGTTTGAATATGGGTGGCATGGTGGCTTAGTGGTTAGCACTGTTTCCTTGCACCTCCAGAGTCCAGGTTCGATTCTGGCCTCAGGGTCTGTGTTTATGGAGTTTGCATGTTTTCCTCCTGCTTGGTGGGTTTCCTCCGGGTATTCCAGTTTCATTTAGGCATTTGGCAGATGCTCTTATCCAGCGCGACTTACATTTGTGTTTCATTATACATGTGAGCGGTTGAGGGTTAAGGGACTCACTCAAGGGCCCAACAGGAACAACTTGACATGCAGATTAGGCTGATTCGTGCTCCAAAATTTACCACAGTGTGTGTATGAGCGTGTGTGCACTGTGATGGATTGGTCTCCTGGAAGAGGCTTCAGGCCTCCGTGACCCTCTGTACAGGTAAAATGGGTATAGACATTGAGTGAGTGAGTGAGATTGTTTGATTCTACCTTAGAATGTAGATTCATGTGGCCTATCAGTGACAACAATTGTGTTAGAGTGAAACCCCCCTGGATTCGATCTATAATTCGAGCTTTTATTTCATTCTGCATTCTAATAATACTGACATAAAGAAGATTTGAAAACTGGACAGACTTTTCAATTTAAAGCATATTTTAAAAATGAGTAATTAATAAAAAAAAAAATCAAAGGAAAGGAATCCGTTAAAGGTTTTAACTTTGTTGCATAATTAGGACATCAAGCTAAATGATATGAGGATGTGAATAGCTTGAACATACTGTTTAAATGCTTTCTTTGACTCTGTGGACTTTAATTAAACAGCATTGATTCCTATAATTCGGGAATATATACATTTTTATTAGTTTTTCACCTAAATAATTAATAAAGATGAAAGTCACTGTGACATGAATGCAAATAAAAATATGGTATGGTATGTGGTAGGTGCTTAAGTTTTAAAGATGCTCAGTGATTTTCTGAATTTCTTTGTGAGTAGGTGTGATTTAAAGACCTTATAGTCTGCCTTATTCCTAGGGCATTGGTGGCTCAGTGGTAGGTTTCTTGCCTACCATGCGGAAAGCCCCGGTATGATTTCCAGCAAATGCCCAAACCACTGGATATGGTCCCAAGCCCGGATAAAATGGGAGGATTGCATCAGGAAGGGCTTCTGGTGTAAAACCTGTGCCGAAGTTGTGGTGCAGATCAGTTGGTCCTCTGTGGTGACCCCTCGGGAGCAGCCAAAAGACTAACAAGAGTCCAGTCTGTCTTATTTCTAGTTTGCTTTAGAGCAAGAGTGTGCAATAAGATTGTACTTGGAAAAAAATTTTTTGTCTGATTTATTCCAGATTTACCTTATAAGAAGGATGATCTTGCTCAAAAAACGTTTAAATTACTTTTGTAAGGAACAAAGCGTAATAAGATGTGATGGAATATACAGTATATATTTAAAAAAAAATCAATGATAGGTTGGTGCGATACTTATTTTCCAATAACTGCATGCTCTGATGTTTTTTTATTTTATTTTTATTATTATTCTTATACAACAGACACTTGCCAATGTTACCAATTTTTTCGTTGTTGAAGAAAAACATGTTGTACATTTGTTTTCTTTTTTTAATTGCACTTAATGTTATGGTACATCAATACAGTGAGGTAGCTTCTTTTATAAACTTCTTTCAGCAGCAAAAAAACGTTACCCCTGACTGAATCTGTTCATTAGCTGTAGCTCCGGCTAATTTCTTGTCTTTGGTCTCTGGTGTATTAAAATAAAAAGTCACTGCAGATTTTTATATAACTTAAAATTCCATGAAAAGATTGCATGTTTTTTAACCAGAAATAGGTCTTGATATAGTGTAGACCTGGCATGGATACTTCTTTCAGTTTTTATCACAATGGACCTATAGTACATGAATGAATGAATTAGATGAATAAATCTGCTGTATTTGATATGAGACTGGTTTCGTCCATTCTTCCTCTACTCTAAGGACTCTTCTCGCTTTTCAGATGCTTGCCCAATCACTGTGAGCATGGAGGAAGATGCACGCAGGCCTGGGACAGTTTCAGCTGCTCCTGTGACGGCACTGGATACACTGGAGCCACCTGTCACACATGTATGTACAGTCTGCACTTCTAGAATTTAGCCCCCAAAATTGACTTTGCATAACAAGGCGTTAATAAAATGGCTTTGGTTCAAACTGACTTAATTATTTTTTTTTTATTGTATTGTTTGCTTTTAGGTGACATGACCATGCAGAGAGTAAAGAAGGATGATTCAGATATATTTCCTCTTTTAACTTTACCGATGTTTAAGATGTCATGCCCTTGATAGAACAAACTGGCACAAATGTTAGAGCTCGTTTTTATTGATTTGGCATCTACATGAAAAAGCACGTCTATTCTTTAACACACACACTAAAGTGCAATCATTTCCGATTTAAGTTATTTTTTAAATTTAATTAAATTATTTTTTTTTACATAGACTTTTTCAGTAGGGAATCTAAACATATCACATATGTACACCTGTCACCTGTCCTAAAGTAATGACTGTTTTTTTTTTACAATTTTTAAATTATAATCATATATAGGGATCAGGATTGTGCAGTATAGAATGTAATAATGAATTGTAGGTAATTGTGACCCAAAAATGAATGAGCAAAAAATTTGAAACAGGTTGTATAGGCAAAGAAATAGATACAGATACACATGATATGGTTGTTTTCGGTTGTTTCTTTGATTGAAAAATAATACAAATATACAAATTTTTATAGTCCTACATGTTTGTAATGTCATGTTCTGTTCATGTTATGTTATAAGTAGTGTGTTACGGTTCCTCTAAAGATGTCAGTAGTCACATCATCGTTAGCAATTTCCCTCTGGGATTAATAAAGTTCTTTGAATCTTGAATCTTAATGCTATCATGTAACTATCAGAAGAGAGGCATATTTTTTTTTTCATGTTAAGGTGTGTATACAGTTTTTGGGCCCCTCTGACTTATATGGTGATTATATACTGTATATCAGCCATAAATGAAACCTGACACCGTTCCAACACCTTTCTATTGCAACCAGCTTTAATCTTTTCCTTCATTTGAGATGCAGTAGCTCTTCTATTGGACTGGACTACACAGGCCAGCTTTCATTCCATGTGCATCAGTGAGCCTTGGCCACCTATGCCCCTGTCGCCAGTTCACCGGTTTTCCTTTATTGGATCACTTTTGGTAGGTCTTGACTACTGCAGCCTGGGAACATCCCACAAGACCTACAGTTTTGGAGTTGCTCTGACCCAGTTCTCAAGTCATCACAATCTGGCCCTTCTCACAGTAGCTGCAGTTTTAATATTTCATTACAGTGGCACCTGGAAATGGGTGGAATATATATTAGGAAGCAGAAAAAATGGGCATGTAAGGATTTAAGTGACTTTGACACTCAGGCCATCACAAGGCCAAATTGTGATGCCTACAGGACTGGGTCAGAGCAAGTCCGAAACTGTAGGTATTGTGGGATGTTCCTAGTCTACAGTGGTCAGGACATACCAAAAGTGATCCTAGGAAGGAAAACCAGTGCGTCAGGGTCATGGGTGGCCAAGGCTCACTGATGCACATGGGTGACTGTGTAGTCTGATCCAAAAGTGCTAGTGTAGATCAAATTGATGAAAAGGTTAATGATGGTTGTCATAGAAACGTGTCAGAACACATGTGTCAGCGCATAACTGTTATAGAAAGAGGAGTTTACCTGCATATAAATTTTTTTAACCATCTTGTTTTTTTTTATAGCTACCTATGAGCAGTCGTGTGAGGCTTATAAGCACCTTGGGAAGTCTTCAGATGTCTACTGGATCGATCCGGATGGCAGTGGACCTTTAGGGCCGTTCAGAGTCATTTGTAAAATGACAGGTAATTTATTCACACAATCTAAAAGTCGCTAGGAAACTATTATAGATGTATGAAATGTAGGCGCAGGATCAGCTCAGTGATTAAGACATTGGACTGCTGATTGGAAGGTCAAAGCCCTAAACTCTCATCTGCTCCCATGTTTGGTGCGATGAAAATAAAGTGCTTTGGAAAAGACTGTTGGTCAAAAGTAATTAATTTAAATGTATCAATTAAACTAGTGTGTTAAACCACATTGGGCATGTTACCATTTGAGACTACTTGGTATCAGTGATATTAATAATTTATTTCACTGTCGAATTATTTATTTAGCCATACTTTATTTTATACATTTAAGAATGGAATATTGTGATAACATGATTGTGTAACATGAGTAATAAGGGAAACTTGTTTTGCAGACATGCTACAAAATTATATTTCTAAAATGTAAGTATAAAAGGAATGAATTAATAGAATCAGTGCGAGTTGATATAACCACCATGCTGGTAAAAAAATTTTTCTAAGAACACAACCAATACTTGATGCGCAGTTTTAAACAGCCTGTGGACTTTTATCAAGGCATCAAATGAGAAAATGAATGGAGTCATGGACGTACAAAATGAATCCACAATTGTTAATTAAATCCTTAGCTAGAAATTCCTAAAAATGAATAAATGATGTCACACCATTTAATTTTTTTAAGTGTTGCCGTTCCGTAACACTCCAAACATTTGACTTTTCATTAGTTTCCAAGGAAACGTGTCCCTATAGCACAGCATTGATTTTAAAATTGTCTGTAAAGCCTTGTACTCAAAAAAAAAAAAAAAAAAAAATGGAACATGAAATAAATCGCTTAGTCAGTATGAGGGAATGTTATCGGTACAAGGCAGACATGATGTTTTTGAACAGTCTGATGAATTCGTGCACCAAGACACTGATTAAATCAGGCTCAGTGGCAACTTTATACAGCTACAGTTTAGTGAACTTATTCCAGTTAAAGTGGTGTGAAGTGTGCAGGATAGAAATTAGGTCAGAACCTGAGAATTCAATGAAAGTTGCAATAATTTATCTACTTCCTGTTTCTTCCACACTTGAGCTTGGTCTAGAAATTGAGTTAATATAAGTGTTGAGTTTCACACGTTTATAGGGGATTTCCTCCAGGTTATCCAGTTTCCTCTCTTCCCATGAAAGCATGCTATTACTCTAGGTCGACTTGTGACACACAAAAATGCTGCTAGGTACAGTATGAACGACTGGGAGTATGATGCTTACAATGGACCGGTGTTTCATTCACATGAAGTGTGCGTTAATGCTCCAGCTAAAAAACTCGTCATGGGATTCTTTTTTTTTTCCTTTTCCAGGAAAGTGTATTTTTTAATATGAAGTCACAATAGGGAATTTCTAACTGGTTTATTTAAGACCCAGTCAAAATTGAAAAAAGGACAAAAAGCAGGGGATGTTTGTCTTTTTCTTGTGTACTGTAAGTCCCCTACAAAGGAACATTCGAGTTACAAACTTTCGGTGTTTACGCATGTTTAATCAAGGAAGTTACATCACATGTCCAACGTACATTGTCACCTGCATGCAGCTTGCATTCTTTGGAAAGTGGTTGTGGTTTAGTGTACAGTACTAAACTGTATAGAGTACAGTAGTGCAGTAAAACACCAGGATGTCCAAGTGTAAAAGAAGCGCCAAGCAGTAATGACGGAGACAACAGCGAAAATCATTTTGAGAATGGAGCAAGGTGAAAAGATAGCACACATTGCTTGTTGTTTTTACATGAATCATTCAACCATTAGCACGATTCTAAAGGACAATGACAAGATCATGGAACATGTGAAGTCTAGGTATTATAAGATTAAAATGTTTTCTTTATTTTTTATATATATTTATTTTTGTGTTTTCTTTTATATGTATTAATTCATGTGAAAATTTATATAAACTTATTACAGTACCATACTGTACTGTAATATACTTGTGTATAGCCAGTGGTGATAGTATCCTAGTACCTAGAAAATGTTCGCTGGACTTACGAACAAATTGGACATACGAACTATCTCTCAGAATTGAACTCATTCGTATGTAGAGGACTGACCTCCTTGCAAACTGGAGAGCCATATGAATGTTCAAAAATGAAAACAAAATGAAGTGTGCATAATAAATCTTATGACACTGTTTTGATGTTCGTGTTTATTTCCAGAGGACAAGGTTTGGACGACGGTGCTGAACAACCTGCCGGCTCAGACAGCTGTATCGGGTTCGAGCAGAGAGAGACGAACCGTCCTGCAGCTGAACTACAGCGCGACAGTAGAGCAGATCAGCGACATTACCGACGCCGCAGATCACTGTGAGCAGCACATCACTTACACATGCCGCTCATCACGTCTACTCAACACTCCAGGTATGGAAATTACTGGTTATTACAATTATTCATCTATTGTTTGAAGTATAACTCAAAAGAATACACATTTATCCATATGAATTGTTGTGAAGTGTTTCTGTTTAAACTTCACCTTTAAAATCTTTATTTTTAGGGTAGATTTATAATGACTTGCAAATGTATTCACCCAACTTTTCCACAATTTTTAGTGTTACAACCTGGAACTTGAATTACTATCCTTAAAATAAGCACAGTCCTTTACTGTATATTGTCCAATTCATTAAAATGTCCTATTACAATAGCAAGCTTAAATAATAAACAATTATCTTTTGCTGATGAGTAAAAACAAAAGAGTTCTGAAAACATGCTTTTTAAATTGACTTTCAAGTTTTATTGTTTCATTTAATGAGCCCAAATGAAAATAATAAATCAAAATGACATTTTATAATACCCTGTATATGTGAAGGTAAAGAGTAATTATCTGATTATTCTTATTATTTCTCAGGTTCTCAACCTGGTGAGGAAGCTAAATTGTATTAATCTCAGTCAACTGCTTCTCTGGCCTTGATTTGAAAAATGGTTTAACAGTTTTGCTTTATTTCATCTTCATTACAATTTGGCGAAGAAAATTAGCCACTAATTTACATTGATTCCCCATTTGCTTAATTCCAAATTATTTTCTGATAGACAATGGTACCCTTTTACTTTACACAGTAATTAGCTCATATGAATTATTATTAATCCATATTTTGAGTCTTTATTCCAATAAGCCAATAAAACATGGACTTTTATTCTTTACTTGCATTTGTGTAGACATTATTGCGCAATTTATTTAGTTTTCAAACAGGGTTTAGAATTCAGGGTTTTTCATGAAGCGCTCTGTTCACCAGTCAGTCTAGATTGCTGTCCTCATTTATGATCAAGAGAACGGGTAGAAAGCATAGACTATACAGTATAAGAACAGGACAAACCCTCTGTGATGTTCTGAAGAACAGTTTTGAAGCTCACCTGTAGAAGGTCTGGTGTCATCGTCTTGGCGGAGGTTCACTTCTACTAAACCCTGGTTAATTTATAAATGGTCAAATGGACAAATAAAATTTTAAGGTGTCTAATGTTAATTTATATACAAATGTTACTTTGCATTTGATTGAACTCCAATACCCTACATGCTGTTCCGTGTCAACTCCACCATTTCTCGTGGTAAGTTAAACTACAATGATTCCATTTAGCTGGTTGGCTAATAGTTTGATACCTGCAATTTATGTACAATTGTATGGCTTAGTATAATTTTAATTAAGGAGTTACATGAACATTCACCTTCTATACAGTTAGCATGAATGGGAAATCTAGCTATGGAGAACAAAACCGTTTTTTTTTTTTTGGCAAACATGATTATTTCTATTGGAAATGTGGACATGTTAACATGAAATTTCCTTCAGGATCAAGTATCCATCTATCCATCCATCCATCCATCTGGTTCTCCATGGTGATTGACTCACCAATTTTGAAGCTAGCATCATTTGTGGAATTTAATTTTTTTGGCACTTTTGTGTTGGCCTCATTTTCCAAAACCGGAGATTTGTGCAAATACAGATAGCACAGGTTCCTCTATAGGGTTGAGATAGATTGAAGAGCTCAACAATCCAGAAGAGCCTCTAAGGAGAGATGCTGCTCTGCCAAATCTCTCAATTGAGCTCCTAACAAGGATGCCCTGTGGTTAGCTTCAACTACAGACATAGCAAGGGCATCCCACTGGACAGAGACTCTGGGGGGGTGCAGACCCAGGACCTGCTGGAGGAATTAAATTTCACAACGTGCAGGGATCCCTCAGGAGGATCTGCGATAGAGAGCTCTGTCTTTCTTAGAAAGGATATGAACAACTCAATGAATGAGTCATCCTGTTTCTTCTCATGTTAACTTTACAGAACAGCAGTGTAGGTGGGAGACAAGAGAGAAACGAGAATGAATTGTGTTGGTGTCGTCATCGCAATCAGTGCACGATGGAACAGTAGGAGTCCAAGAGAAATGACAGCTGTATTAAAATGCAGATCATCCTTTATGGGTTCAGAAATAATTACCAGCACTCGAAATGGCCCACGGCCTCAAAGGCTGATAAGCGCACAGTTATTATTTTATTCTGTATGATTTGAATGATCTATTCTTTGACCACCAACAGAAAAATGTTCTCAACTAGTAATGCACAAAAGTCACTGTTTGCTTTGTGAGGCAGAATTACTGGTAAAAATGGTAGGTGGTAGGTCATCTACATTCTCTTTGAATGAATATCCAATCAGCCATCCATTATCCAATCCACTACCCATCATCCATAACATTACAACACAAAACATGTTGCCCAGTAGTGTGTAGGTCAGCTCTGGACCTTTAGGTCATGGCTCAACAAGAGATCTGGTGGTGTGCTGTGGGTGTCTGGCACCAGTGGGTGGTGTGGGTTGCAGGGTGGGGCCTCCATGGATCGGACTTGTTTGGTGCATCCATGAGTGCTCACTTGGACTGGGAATTTGGATGCCTGGTTGGTGTCCTTGGGTTCTTTGCCTGCTGGGCCCCATGTGTGGCAGGCTGTGGTGCACTAGGTGTTCTGGTGTCTTTCTATTATGGCGAGTATTTACTTTTTTCAATAGCTGGTGCTGCATTTCCTTTTCTGTGGGGTTAGAATGGAATGATTGGCCTTTGGTGCGGGAATGGGTCAGCCTCAGGGGCCCACTGATTATTGGGATTATGTGCAAAATCATTTTGCTTTTTGTTTGTCAGTTTGTTTAATGTTTAAAGCTGCTTGCTTAAATTCCAGTACACAAAAGGAAAATTTATGAGCGTTTTACCCTTGTAAGACTGCATTCAAGACCAATTCCGCAATATTTGCAATTATCCAGCAGGAAGTATCTAATTAATTTATTATTTAATAATAATTAAATAATAATCTTTTTATGCAATATTAATCTTATTAGCCTAGTTAGACATTGCTCCATATTTCATATCATTATGGTTTAACCTAGAGAATATTAACTCTGTACTGTTTGTTTTAGGGTGAGTTGATCTCTGTGTGTCCCTGAGACTCTGAAGGAAAGTCTGTTCTTTAAATATGATATGATTTTCTCCTGTGCTGCTTTGTGGTTGCTTCTTTAGTTAAATCAGAGGAATTCCCATAAGTACAGAAAATTCATCCTTGACCTCTTAACATGAATTATGTCCTTGTATTATGTTTTTTTTTTTTATGTGCCCAAAAATATGTACTGTAGAGGTTATGCGCAAGTAGGTGTCCCAGTTTACTGGTAATGCTAAGAAAGTAGTCAAATTAGAGCTAGCGCTATGAGATTTCAAATACAATCCGGACTGTTTTACATGTAAAAAACAATTGTTTTACCTATAGTGGAAAAGAAAGGCAGGCCTGATCTAGCTTTTCCCATCAGAGCAGAGTCAAGCCAAAGACAATGTTTCAGACTGGATAAGTGTGTTAAATGTGTTGGAAAGTGTCAGGGTTAGGGTTAGACTTATAGGTCCAGTTCCACATACTGAACTTTGGGTTCTTCAGCAAGGACTTGCAAACTCACTCGCTCATCGTCTACACCGCTTTATCCTGTATGCTGGGTAGCGGGGGGCCCCAGGAGACTTAAGGTACGAGGCAGGGTACAATGCCAATACATCACAGGGTACACACACAGACTATGGGAAACTTGGGAACACCAAATTAATCTAATCAGCATGTCTTTGGACTGTGGGAGGAAACCCACCAAGCACAGGAAGAACAGGCAAACTCCGTGCACACAGACCTGAGACGGGAACCAAACCCGGACCCTGGAGGTGCAAGGTGGCAGTGCTGACCATTAAGCCACCATGCCGCCTGACTTGCAATGCCCTTTTCTAGTGTGAAAGGTGGGCAGGGCTTTAGGCCTCACATACTAACAAGTAAAATGATATCTTCAAATGTTATGCAAATCGAAATGGTTTAGTTTTGCCTATCATATATAAATGCTGAAGTCACAGGCTTCGTTGTATAGTATTGTCAGTCTGCAGAGATAGACCAAGTGTCATGATTTAATTGATTATGATAATTATTATAATGTTTTTGTTGGTTGATGAAAATGTGGATAGTTTTTTGATTCAGAAATGATTCACACTTTTTAAATCATGAGCTAAACATTAAATTGTGTAAAACTTTGTAAATATACTATTCATCTACTACAAATACGCAAGATTATTGATTGTTCTTCATTTGAGTTTATGGCAGTTGTTGGAATACTGCCACCTTCTGCCCTGGATTAGGGAGCAAATGAATTGCTGGAAAAAATAGATTATTGGGTTTTAGGAAACATGACATTTAGACAATAAACAACAGCATTTCAAAACGTAGTGACAGGCCACAGCAGATCACAATAAAATCCCCAGTGTTGCTTTAACACTTTCAGAGTTTAGTTGAGTCCAAATGGACTCATATACAGTAAATACCCCTGGCTGCTAATTCAACACGCTAAGTGTTAATTCAACACTGGGGAATTTGGTGTATTGGAAAGAGCTTTGTAGCCTAAGATAGAGAACACATCATTTGTCCATCTGTCCTTAACATCAAGGAAATACAAACCATAACCTAATTAACATGTGGAATGTGTTCTGTACATTTTTACTTCATGTGTAAATAATGTTACGTGGGCTTAGTGGTTATTGTGGTCTTGTGCCTCCAGGGTCGAGGGTTCGATTTCTGCCTCGAGTCTGTGTGAGTGGACTTTGCATGTTCATCCTGTGCTTGCTGAGTTTCCTCTGGGTACTCTGGTTTTCTCCCATGTGCATATTGTGCTAATTGGTGTTCCCACATTGCTTGTAGTGTGTGAATAAGTGTGTGGGTGTGTGCATTTGTGCCCTGCAATGGATTGGTTAGTTTTTCAGGGTGAAACTTTATCACTGCTTCATGTGCAGTGAAGGTAAAAAATCAAGCATAAGAAATATATGGTATGAGTTGCCCTTTTAATGCCAAGTGTAAGGTGTTAATATTAAAACTAGATAACTGAATTATTTAAAAAAAAAAAAAAAAAAAAAAGGTTTTTTTTATATAAATATAAAACCAGATGTTATGTCCACAGTATATCGGTTCATTTCCTTATGATATACAGAAACAAGGTCTGCTATATTTTTAATCAAATAAATCATGAAGCACACCTTGTGACAGTGCTGTTGTTTTTTCTTCTTCTTTTCTTATTCCAACCAACCAACCTAATGCCTAATGTCTCACCTAATGAAAGAAACCTGACTGATTTCTTTCTTCCTTTCATGCACATATATTTGCCTGGTGATGATTTGCCAGGTCAAAAGCTTCGATCTTCCACCATAACATTTGATAAAAACGTGAACCTTTAGGGTAGTATATGTTGACCAACTATCATTCTTTCCTGATATTGCTTGGCTGATTTAGTCATGCACTTGTAGGTTTCTCCTTTACGACATCCAAAGGATTTGGCAATTTCTCTTCATGGAGGCCAATCAGACAATTGTTCTTTTCCTTGCCATCTCAAGGTTGCAATAAGTCCTGGCGGGTCTTCCCATGAGCCCCATCAGACTTCACCACATTGCCGTGTTTCCTCCACTGGCTTCCTAAATACCTCAATGTACTTATTAAACCCTGCTCTGAACCATGCCTTCTTATTCCAGCCTCACATACTGTATGGCTCGACTTGACCCACTATCCCTTTCAAGATACGAAGATGACACACGTCAAGATTTTTCATTGTACTGACACACAGGTGGTGGAAATAACTTCTCCTTGCTGTCCAAACAGCTGAGTCACTCACTGAGTCACTTTGTACTTTGTGTGCATTTGCATTAAAGTCAGACTGAGGTTTGCTCCTTGCAATTCTGGCTAATTACAGCTCTCTCTCTCTCTCTTTTTCTCTTCATCGTGTGCCTTTACGTTCTTCCATTTTAAATGCATTCATCAGTACACGTCTTTATACTTCTTGTAGTATGAGTGCTACATTAGAGGGGAAAAAAAGTCTTAAGTATAAGTTGCCTCCCACAAGCATCTGATGAGTGTCTGCAAAAATAACACACATTACTTGCATTGCTGTTTGTTAAGTGTATATGAATTGTCATATGAATATGAATTCATTCAACCCTTTCGAACACCTATTTTTTTTTTTAACCAATAGACTATTTTTCAGAATATCCCTTATGTGTGTTACTGTATGGAATAAACTAATTATTAAAAGGCTTTGATTGGATAATTGCTGATGTGATTAAACGTTTTCAGCTTGCAAAAAAAAATTTTAACCGATACAGTAAGGATCTTCTCAATTAGTAAACAATCATGTCAGAAGATGAGATGGGTTGAGAATTGTCCAAGGCGTTAATAAAAACGGAAAGGAGATGCTGAACCGTCAACTTTATGGAAGAAATGTGGTCAGGCAAAAAAATCACCAATGACCATGATATGAGATCACTTAAATGCTTGGTGAAGTTGCATCGTTATGTAATCTACAGTAGAAAACAGAGATACAGTATGTTTAATGGTGAAAGTAAAAGCATTTCCTCACACATACAGTACAGTAATGTGCACAATGCACAATAGCTTTTGACTACCTGAATGTACTGAATGACCAGGTTATTACATTAATGCATTGTTTTTAATCACTGCTAATCACTGATGGTGTGGACATATTCCAGGACTTAAAGTGTGAAAGAGTGGTAATGGGAGAATGAGGAATTGTTTTCACATATGAATTGGCCACCATCAATTCAACCCCATTGAAAGACTTGAAAGACTTGAAAGTGTTTGCTGGAGAAAATTTTACAGAGTGGTTCGAGTCTCCAGTCATCAATAAGGTCTCAACAAAATATGTATGCATCTCTGGGCAAAAAATAATTTTATCACATTGCGCAAGGTTGGCAAGGATGCTAAAGGTGGTCCAGTGAAATATTAGTTTTTACTAGACATGTACATTTTCTGAAGAAACTCTGGGCCTTTGGGCCTTTTATAATGGATCATTTGTTAAGGTGCTCTAAAGTGATTGCTAGGGCGTGGCTTGACAGCTTCAAAATGATCCTGAGAGACTGATTGGTTGCCTGGGTAAAATGAGCCCACACCCATGTCTCTCTGACAATGGGATTCACAGTTAGGTTCAGTTTCAAAGTTTCTGTGGGAGTTACCATAGCAGGGAATGCAACTGTGAGCACTTCCTGTTTCAGTGGGGAGGACCATCACCGTTATACAGTATGTGTGGGGCAAAGCTGGCCACCTCTTGCGCCCCAAGAGTACAACTTATACACTCTTGCAAAGTATGTTCTGACAAAGCTTCTGACAAGCCTCTTTAAATGTGGTAAATTTGATTTTTACAAAAAATCTTGCTCTGCGCTAGAATCCTTCAAAGTTGGTCTCAATGTGTATGGGATTTTTGAGGGAATGAATGGCCCTCCCTGTGGGGAAAATGTACCCCCCACCCCTTAGAAAAGTCACAGCACCCATTCCCGAATAAGCCCCATGATTTGATACCTCTTTCATAGGTCTATGACAAATGGTACAGGACTAGTTAAACACCAAAGGTTTGTATGGAAGAAGAATTGTGGGCCATTCACACATTTACATACTCGTTCACATCTAGGGGCTAATTAGAGTTACTGTACTACTTTACCTAATGGTATTTTTTTTCTGCGGGAAAACCCACAGGAACTCAGACGAAACCCACATGGACACTGGGCACAAATTGACACACAAACCTTCACCCTGAAGCTGTGAGTTGACAATACTCACTGCATCAACTTCCTGTACCACAATACCTTGAGTTTTTAATGCAAAATCATATTGCAACTGTGTCCATACTTATAAGAAATGAACACCTTTTAAGCAAAATGCTATCACTTCTATACATGATTTCCACTATTTTGACACCCTCATCACCTCTTCCACTCATGACTCGTGTTGAGACACGCACAAGCATTAAAAATATTTGAATAAAAAGTGTTGATTTAATTTACAGTGTGTATAGAGACTTTTAGGACACCCTGTAGCCTTGACACTTTGTGCGCGGTGAAGTCTCGCCGGTGAGGCAACATATGTGATGTATGTAGGGTTAATTGTACTGGGTTATTATTACTTGCCTTGTGGGTTTCAGATGGCTCGCTACACAAGCCTGTTCATTATCAGCAACACAGACTGTTTCATTACCAACATGGTCAGCCCTGTTTGTGCGTGCAGGGAGCTTCAAACTAAGAATAATTGCTTAACAAGGCCAACTTCTTCTATCTGTTGGTCTTGTTAGAATAATTCTACGCTGCAGTTAAGCTTGTATGATTGCAATATTGAAAGTCTGGCTGATTTGTTGTTACTTGTCAAGTACTAGCACTTGTTTGTGGCTAGTTGGTAGAGTAGACATTCAGTCCTGGAACAGTTATATCATTAAGATTCTATGTCTATTCTATTCTTGGTTTTTGATCAGAGTTAGGCTTAGGGTTATTTTTAATGTTAATTGATGTTAACTAATGCAATCCTGAATAGCCCTATGTAACCTTTTCACATTTAAGATCAAACACAACACAACTTCTTTAATGATGTATCTCATATATATATATTTTTTTTTTCTATTGAACTTAGACTAGATGTTACAGTAATATGTACCTACTAACAGCATTCTAAGCTCAAATGCAGAAAATACATCCTTTGTGATTTTAATATTTTAGGCATGGTTTCTAATGGTTGCTCTTCTGTTGCACTTCCCTTGCAATCCAAATTCCTTCCATTACTAGAGCCTTTCATCACACCATGTTTATTACAAGTCATACAAGTAATGTAGCGGCCTGAAATCCTTCCGTTGTTGGCACCGGATGCGTTTTCATCTTGTCAGGAATGTTGGTCTGCGGTGTCTCTGAAGCTCTTATTCTTTTGTTGTTGTTGTTTCAGTGTTAACGCAGTCACAGCTATGGATAGTCCTTACTATACTATATCACACACAATTAAGATGAAATGCAGAATTAGAAAACAATGATTTTTGATGTGTTTATGAAACTATGAGCGGTGTTCAAGTCAAACTGGGACTTTTAATTCTGCAGGATAACAGACCACCATTATGAGAGAAAAACAACTCCCTCTATTTCTCCACATCATTAACTGCAAGTCTAATAAACTTATCCCAGTGTTTCACTTAAGTAATATCACACAAAATGGAGTGCTCTGGTGCTGATATATGACTATTTATACAGTATTTCCGCCAACACCAAACTGTATATTACCAATACATTATGACGTGTTTGATAAAATGACATTGGAACAACATTGACTACATGATGATGATGATGATGGTATGACGTTAAAGAAATGCCTCTAACACAGTGTTGCGAAAACAACTTTGAAACAATCGAAAAAAATATCAATCTTTGAATCCTGAGCAGGGTGGCACGGTGGTGTGGTGGTAGCACTGTCACTTTGCACCTCCAGGCTCGATTCCCATCTCTGTGCGCATGGAGTTTGCATGTTCTCTCCGTGCTTGGTGGGTTTCCTACGGGTACTCCGGTTTCCTCCCACAGTCCAAAGATATACAGGTTAGGCTAATTGGCGTTCCCAAATTGCCCATAGTGTGTGTATGTGTGTGTGCCCTGCAATGGATTGGCACCCTGACCCTCGTGCCCTAAGCCTCCTGGGATAGGCTCCAGGCCCCCGTGAGCCTGAATACAGGATAAAGCGGTAAAGAAGATGAGTGAGTGAGTCCTGAGCAGGACAAGATCTGCAGTCACAGTGGCGAAAGCACAGAATGCTAACCATTGGATCTAAAGGGATTATTCTGTTGATGTTAGTGGCCACACATACACATACATAGCACAAATAATTCCAGACAACTACAATTTAAAAGCTGCCAAAAGGGTAGATTAGTGTCTGATTTGATCTTTGAAAGTGCACATGATGCAGTTTGGACCACAGTTCAGTAGTTTGGGATCAAAGAGGAACTGCATGGTAATATTTCGAAAGAAAATGAAACAAAGAGGTAACAACATAACACTGTATATACACAAATCAGTGTCAGATCAGAATTCAAAACCCAGTATGAACCCTGTATTACTCAAGCAGACACTCATGCAGAATTAGGGTTCCTGTCAGACTGCCATAAAGCCTATTTTTAAAGCCTCTTTTTATATATAATATAGTAGGAGGCACAGTGGCTTAGTGGTTAGGACCAGCATGTGTGTGTCCCCTGTGATGGATTGACACCTTGTACCCTGTCTTATGTCCCAAGCAGTGTTGGGGGACGTTACTTTTTAAAGTAACTAATTACATTACAAAATTACTGTCATTAAAAAGTAATCAGTTACACTACCACGTTACTTTCTGATAAAAGTAACTAGTTAGAGTATTTTTCCATTGCATTAAATGAAAACTCCTTTGTGATTCCGCATGCATGTTGTTTTAGTCAAGACCTATTTATATAATACCCCTATCTCACCTACGTGGTTTCGCACGGTGGCCATAAGTAGAGTTCATCATGATGAGGGCTTGTAGGAATGACTGTTGTCTGACTCACGGGTTACATACATTTTCTAAATAACTGATTACATTTTTGAAAAAGTAACTAAGTAACTGAGTACTTAAATGGTAGACCCAACACCTTAGATTACTCGTTACATCAAAAAAGTAATCCGAGTACTCTAACTTGTTAAATTATGTCATGTATAGTTTATATGCAACAGTGAAATCTAATAGGCTGTAGAGTTTGAATAAGAGAAGTGCACAACATTTGGATTTAATGCTGTTATCTTAAGATAAGGGAAGGGATTAGTCTTGAACTATCAAAGATTAGACCTAGTGGGAAATGAAGAACAAACTAGAGTCATTAATGACCTGTTGAGAAGTTCATGAGCTCCCTTAGTGGTGGACGTTAGGGATAACTTCAAAGATTATAGAAAAAAAAAAAACTTCCAACAAGATCAGACAGTTTTATGTCACTGTGATGAAAGCCGTTGCACATCAGAGCATGCCGCAGTAATGACTAGCAAAGCATCAGCAGCCACTGTAGGTCATGGATCCTGTTTCATGTCATCTCTGCCCCTGGGAACCGTTTAGCTTTTAGTGTAAATGTGCCACATTTCAAAAACCTATTTTCTACTGCGAAGTCTAGCCAGTGTCACAGAGGCGTTTGCACCCTGCACCCCTGACGACCAAAAAAAAAAAAAAAAACCTGTCCATGTTAATCTCTCTGACAGTAATGCCATCTGTGTATTGAGAGGATCAGACAGAGTGCAAAATGAACATTTATTCAAGCTCACATCTCCTCCTGAAGGACCCGCTCCGTCTGTCGCCATAGAAAGAACAGATCCCCCATCGAGAACACACTCTATGGGAAAACGTGGAAACTGGTGAATCACAGTATAAGAGTGGCAAGGGTCTGAGAGTATTACCATCTCACATATGTTTAAGTCACGCAGAGAAAATGCATCATTTGGTAACAGTCCTTTTATTTGTTTATTCGGCCAAATGATGGCTTTACAGAATTGGCAAACTTAGGGTCTGGAATATTTTCTGTGATTTTTTTTTTTTACTGAATTTAGTTTTGTACGAGGTCTGTCCTGAAAAAAGTACAGCCATTGTTAATATAACGAGAACAGTTTGTGCCGACATCGATATAACCTGGCAGCCAAGAAGAGTGGACTGGAATGTGTATGCGAGAAAAATTATGACTTCCTTTGCACCTTGTACTAAGCAGTGGGGAAAGTACCTGTACTGTATGTGTTATGCTTAAAAGTTCCTCAGCAGAACTAATCGGATGGACCCCTCAGTGGTGCAGTAGTAAAGTGCTCACCCGATTCTCAGGTGATGCTGTAGCCTCTCACAGCATATCCTTTGGGTATTATGGGTTGCAGGGTGTGGATCGGACTTGTTTGTCTGGTACGGTCCATGAATGCTCAGTCGGATTAAGGTCTGGGGAATTTAGATGCCAACAGCCTTGAACTCTTTTCCTGCTCAGCCTGCTATGAGGTGCTAGGTGTTCTGTTACCTTTCTATCAATGCAAGCCTTGCTTTTTTTTTCAGCAATTTGTTCTACCTTGGCTTTTCTGTGACAGGACAGCCTGGCCTTTGATCCCCAGAGGAATAGATAGGGCCAAGCGTAGCTCAGTTGTTAAGGCATTGGACAACTGCTCAGAAGGTCCAAGGTTCAAACCCCAGCATCACCAAGTTGGCACAGTTGGTCCCTTGAACAAGGCACTTACCCATAAACTGCACGGATGTAAAATGAGATAAAATGGATTATAAATCATTTTGGATAAGTGTGTCTGTCAAATGCTGTAGATGAGCTCTGGGTGACCATGATCCTATCACCAGTTTACTGACTGATTATCAGTGTTATTTAATTGATCTGTGGTGTTAGTGTTGAGGCCGATTGGTGTATATACTTTTATAAAGGAGTAAAAAGCATATGGATGTTGGTCTGAAGCGTTCACTAAGCATATAAAAATAAGAAAGAAATCAGATTTGTGGTAAACCTGCTTGTTGAAGTCTTCTACAATGGGGAATTCTTCAAACAGCATTGCACGGTGTGGTTTTGTATTAATGTGACAAGCTGTATTATTTTTTTTTTCCTGTTGGCCTATTCAAGAAAAACAAAGAGTGAAAAAGAGGCTGGTGAGGGACTGACTGTTCACAGCTGCATTAAAGTAAGTGATAACAAGAAATACAGTTATGTTCATATTACCAGCCTCAAGTGACTCAATTCTAAGCTTTTAGCTAAATGTGACAGAACTCTGTGACCGCTAGGACTGTCTGGTCTTAGATTGGATGGATACATATGTCCTTCTTCTAGACTTCAACAAACGCAACCAACTAACTGCTTACTCTCCTCCAGAGCAACATCCCAAGCACTGAAATGAATGAGTGGTTGCACAAAGTCATGACTCGTTGGTGCGAGCAAAGACGTACTGATGTGAGCATGCGTTCCATTTCAAAGGATATAGGTGTCCACATTAGAGTCAAATATACGTCTATTGTAATTATGAATGCAAACTGTCACTACATGTCAATCTGAATTGGCCAATGTGGCCTTTAATGTGGACTGTTTTGTGGATCTTCAACAGCATTAACAGGGACCTATAATGCAAAGTTCACTTCTGGGTCATCTTTAGACATTTAGATGGGTCTTCAGTCTGTGGGAACACACAAATATTGTCCTTTTTCCCAATCAGATTTCCCCCTATTATGACCTTGTACTGTATACCAACATACCCTCCTTTACTCTGCTTTACTTTGCCCAGCTCTGTCATTCTCTGGATGCCATTTTTAAGAGCTACATTAAATATGCCTAGGCCAACAGGTAGCGGCTAACTGCTAACAGCTAACATAACCTTCTTTAGGTCTTAAGAAGGGCTAGGATAACTGTTATCGCCTACTACATGTCCATGTATTGTTTCATAGTTTTGATGCCGTCAGTATTGTTCTACAAAGTAGAAAACAGTAAAAAATGAAGAATAAGTAACTATATTTGCCTCCTGTAAGCAGTGTTTTGAAGTAGAAGCTGCAGCCCTTTACCTGCCAAACATCAGCCTAATCTATGGCTTTACTATAGATTTGGACCTAAAACCTGGAGCGGTAATCATATAGACTGCCCTGTGCTCACCCTAAGACTTTTATGCCTTGTTCAGACTGCAGGCAAATATGATTTGTTTCACAAATCTGATCTTTAGGACTGACTGTCCATCCTGTTATTTGAAAATTATGAGATCGGATTTGGCTCTGTTCAGACTGGCAACCCAAATCTGACACATTGTTCAAATATCTGTATTGGTTGCTGTGGTAACGATGTCATGTCTGTCTGAGCCCCTTTTCCGCATGCAAAGCGATATTTTTTCATATACTGCCATGTTTCTGTACACGGCCTATATTGTATATCTGTATATTTTCTATATTGAGGCATCTTCCAAACTGCTTTCAGACATTTCACTCTGTCCTCTGTCCAGGGACAACAAACTGTTCTAAACTAGACCGTTGTTTCTTCACGCTTTTTTTTATTTATTTAAGTTTTTTTTTATCCACGGAGCCATGACCATAGGAATAGTGGACTTGAAATCCGACTTGAACAGGTGGAACATCCAGACCGAGACACGTCTTTAGGAAACCGATTTGAACCTGATTTCAAATCATCCCTGGATGTGATTCAAATTGTATTTGCAAAAACCAGGTTCAATGTGTGTTTTACACATTTTCTACATGCAAGCAATCTGATGCTTAACTGATTCCAATCTGGATATATAAAATTTTTTATTTTGGGCTGTCAATCTGAAGACCTTAGTTTTTTTTTTTTCCCCCAGATTTTTCCCTAATTTAGTCGTGTCCAATTCCTCCCCGTCACTAGGGCACTCTCACACTAGGGCCGAAGACAATCACATGTTTACTCCGAACCACATGACGGCAGCTGACCGCATCTTTTCGAACTGCTTGTTCACGCACCGTTGGGGGCAGCGTAACACACTCGGAGGACAGCGCTATCCGCTCCTTCCACTTGCGTGAGCTCACAGATGTCCCTGATTGGCCGTGATTAATGTGGGAGCACTAAGTACCTCTCATCCCTCCCCTCGGCCAATCAGCTCTCTCTACATCTTCAGCTGTGAGAGGTTACACCGTCACCCGGGAATCAAACTTGCGATCTCCGGATGATAGGACGAGCACTTTACCACTGCACGACTCGGAGGCCACCTGAAGGCCACCTCTTAGTTAAAAAGTTATGGAAAATTCTATTAATGTACCTAATACTGTTAATAATTTGTAATCTCAGATTAAAAACATGCTTCGGGTGACTTTCCACTGACGGAAACAAGAAAAGCTCTGGATGTAGATTAGCTGGAAATTAGCTGGGGTTCGGTTTGTTCATTTGTATGCTGAAAATGCTCTGTATGCAAAAGCAAAATTGTAATTCTTAAGGCAAAAATTTGTAAGGGATGGCATTTCTATGCCGAGGTTTCACTGTACTGTACCTTACAATCATTTCATGTGTTTGTGAGAACAATACTACAAACACGGGGCGGGGGTAACTCAATGTTTGGTCTGCTGAGAAGTTCAAACCCCAGCACCACCAAGCTACCACTGTTGGTTCCTTAATGTCCTCAACTGCTTATGAATATAAAACGAGAATAAAAGTTGCTCTAGATAGGGCTGTTTGCCAAATGCTGTACATGTAAACACTAAGACTTCCATCTGCTTTGCTAAGACTTTACACTGCTGAGAGAGTCACATTTGTTTGTGTTGACCTTGTTTTGTCAAGCTGTGCAACAGATACTTTGTCTCTGTGATACAATGATAAAGACAGCAATCAGAATACAAAAACAGTAAGGAAGAAAGAAATGGCCTAAATAGATGAAATGGAAGCATGAGTCTCTAGCAAAGTGCACTTATAAGCATGCAGGGAAACAAGTTCTTGAGTACTTCATATTAAATAAGACTAGAGGAAAGTTGTTATTCTGGTGTATCGACTAACAAGGCAAGGCTGTGACGCTTCAGCTACTGGTTAGGGTATCAGAGGAGAAAGGTACGCTGATGACATCACGCCACTGAGCTGAATCATGACAGTGAGTGGGCTAGAAGTGGTGAGGCAGATGGTTGTGCTTCTGCAGGGTCAGATCAGAGGGTTGTGTGTAACTGACATTATCTCACTTTCTCTGTTGTTTTCTTGTTCTTTCTTGCTCCCTCTCTGCTGTCTAACCTTCTCCCTTCAGTCACTGTAGTGACAGACAAAAAAAACAACAACATGTCACTGATGGACATTCATCAGACACCTACTGTCAGATTTGGGCTTGAGATCACTGGACTAAAGACGAGTGTGAATCCTTCAAATCACGCCCCTAATGGGTGTAGTAGAGCAAACGCAGGTTTCTAGGATATTGTATGTACACCCATGAATCAAGACCGTGACCGAGGTGGCTTGGAGCCCATTGACCCTTGATCACTGATCCGCGACAATCAATGATCTTGCGGAAAAGATGCATCTGTCTGTGAGAACTGTACACACAATACTTTACAAACACCATTTGCACTTTACAGAAACACAGCTGGGAGTTATTGCCATATTCCCCCATACAGTCCTGACCTCCAAGTCATATCCACATGTTTGGGCCATTAAAGGAGTTCCGGGGAGGCTAGTGTTTCAGACATGAAGCAGGCAGTCCTATCATGGCTCAAGCGTACTGAGAAAACATTCTACCTTGATGGTGTCCAAACACTAGCGAAACGTTGGGTATTTTGTCATTACATTTTTTAAGATTCAGTATGCTTCTTTCTCTCTAGATAGAAAGTGAAAAAAAAGAAGGAGCAGCATTTTTTATGCAAGGCAGCTAAATTACGTGGATAAGCAGTAAAAATCAATTATTTGTTTCTGTTACCCTTCAGCAGAGAAAGACTGTGAGCATGATTAAAGATAATTATGTCACTTTATCATCAGATGTCACATGAGTATTTACTGTACGGTCCTCCCATGGACTTTTGTATACATTGCAGTGTCCCTTTGTTTTGCCCCACAACTCTTGAGTAATAAGTGTCTTACAGTACTTAATGTGTGCACTGGTTTCTGAATGCTCCTCTTGATTAGTTTTTCTTTATACTGTATGTCCTCATTTTGACCCTTGCACCTCCAGGGTCCGGGTACGATTCCCACCTCAGTGTCTGTCAGAGTTTGAAAGTTCTCCCGTCCAGGTACTCCGGTTTCCTTCCACAGTCCATGTGAATAAATACAATGGTCACTACTGGCCTGGATGGATGAATGGATGGATGTTTGGATGGATGGATGGATGGGACAAGGTTAAATGTCCCAGTGTTGTTATGGTCTATATCATCACATGTGGAATGATTCACATCCCATCTGATTACATGGTCAGAACTAACTGTTGTATAGTATAATTTAGTTTTCAGTCGTCTTACTGTTACAGTATCTGACTCCTGCCTCTAGCATCAACTGTGTTTGTTGGATTTCCTTAAATATTCTTGTAGATTTTATTGTTTTTACAAATTTGTTTATTTTTTGGGAAACAGCCAATTACATTCATTCAATGGAAGATATTTTAGTGAAGTACAGATTATATACTGTAATAACTGACTATTTCATAATCTTTCTATCTTAGGAGAACCATGACATGCCTCACTGGTGCAGTGGGATTTCAATCTACCACTCTTTTTTCTCTTACAGAAGAAAGAAACCCTGCCATCTCATTGTAACTCTCACTCCCTATAGCAGCACTATCGTTGTACAGCTAAAGATGATCAGAAGAAAGAAACGATTTCCGTAAATTAACTACATCCAAAACACCGAGAGAGCTGTTGTAGCCTCTGAGGATTCACGTGTGCTCTTGTGATATTTCTGAGGGAGAAATGAAGCTGTCATCCACTTTTTCAACAATGTTATCTCCATTTTTATTTTTTTTACTTCCCTCACCTTTAGGGAGATCCTGTTTACACTCATTTCAGTTTTTCAAAAGTGATCAGAACCCTGAGGGAGGGTCATAAGGGAATGTGGACTGATAGAGAGACATATGTCCTTTCATGTGACGGAATGCTAAAATGGGAAAAATGAGTGTGAGACTGTGTTACGACCTGATGGACAGAATTTATATGAGTTTACCGTCCAGTAAGATGTCTTAAAAATGGAATGGGTTTCTGGTAACATAAGCAACACAATAAAAATACAAAAGACATAGAAAGGACATAAAATATACTCAGTACACTGCCTGGCCAAAAAAAGTCAACATTAAAAAAAAAAAAAAAAATGGTCCCCAACAAGCTAAGGAAATAAAAATGGTGGTTTGAAATGTCTGAAATTGTGTTAAAAACTGCCTTACACATTATTATAACCCGGAACAATATATGGCATCAACTTGGGCTCACATTCATGTAAAAAAAAATATATATATATAATAATAATAAAATTAATAATAATAATAATAATAATAATTCCACAATTTCATCTAAATCATTCAGTCATGTTCAAAACCCCCTTTTTTAATTCAATATTTTTTGTGTAAAAACATAATGAAAATCATCTGAATGTAGCGAGTATCATTATCAGGTAAATATAATTGAAGACGAACAAAAACATATACTGAATAGTATATTTTCACAGTGCCATTATTTATTTATTTAACAAAAACAAAAAGGAAAAAAAGTGGGCAGTATTAAGTACCCCTTACTGCCTTTACAGGATTTAAGAGAGTAAGTTGCAGCCAGGCCCTGCTAATCTTCAGCCCTTTATTGATTGATCATTAGCAAGTGTAAAAGTGAAAGATCTGTAAAAGCAAACGTTTTGGCAGTTTGCTGGTCTGGAGCATTCAGGTGTTTGTTAACACAGTGACATAAGCACATAAGAAATGGTCTTAGACAATCAATTGTTGTTGCACATCAATCTGTTGCTAATCTTCCAAGGAGTGGAAATCCCAGTGGAGGTGCCATCGGACCTGATCACCTCAGTCATTGAGTTGATCATGAACTCCTCTGTAAACTAGACCATTCTAGAGGTAAATGTGAGGTCATCTGTCTGACAGCTAAAGCTTGGTCGAAATTTGATTATGCGATGGCCCAATGATCACAGGACAATGATCCGAAGCACACCAGTAAATCTACATCAGAATGTCTAAAAAAATCAAAGCATTATGGTTTTGGAATGGCCTAGTCAAAGTCCAGACCTCAACCCAAAGGAAATGCTGTGGTGGGACCTTAAGAGAGTATAAGTGAATGTCCAAAAACCTCAATGAACTGAATCAATGTTGTAAAGAAGAGTGTGGCAGATTTCCTCCAGAACAATGTGAGAGACTGATATAAATAATTTCAAGTTATTGCTGAAGGTGGATCTACAAGCTCTTGAATCATGTTTTTTTGTTGTTGTGTGTGAGACCTGCTATGATCAGATGATTTTAATTATGGTTTTAGAGTTAGGATTACCATACAATTAAAATGGGGGGGGGGGTACTAATTTTTGAATATGAACATAACTGTAAACTTAAAGTAGTAAAAGTCTTTGCATTTGGAGAGATGAGCCTATTTGACTGGGGTCAAACATGATGTTTCTACAGACTGGTGTTGCACAGAATGATCATTTGATTTATGCCTGTAATCCTAGTTGATGCATGTACTGTACTGTATGTGTAAGGTAGGGAATTGGTGGTTGGATTGATTTTCAGGAAACACAAGTGCAAGAAGCATTGTACTGTTTGGTTCAACCTATTAATTGATCATCAGTTGGTTTACTCAAACTGTAAACTCCCATAGTCCAAAAACCTGCAGATTAGGCTATTTGGCGTTCCCAAATTGCCCATAGTGTGTGAATGAGTGTGTGTGTGCCCTGCGATGGAGTGGCACCCCGCCTTGTGCCCTAAGTCTCCTGGGATAGGCTCTTTATACAGGATAAAGCAGTATGAGGGAGTGAGTGAGAGTATATTATAGCATGCTCCATGGCAGAGCCAGAAGTAAAGGGGTGGAGCCGGATCTAATCTACACTATATTCAATACAGTACTGTATACAGTACAGAACAGTGCATTATAAACACTTATCCAGCCTGAAGCTTCAGAAGGCCATGTCGGATTTCTGTCTGTCTGTCTGTCTTCATATGAGTCTCCTGTACTGTATCTGTGAGCTCTTTGCTACCAATCTCTATTAGAAACCCGGTCTTTAATTTAGGGCTCTATCTCAAAGCAACTGCTGCAAGTGCTGCTAATTGAGTGTCATGAAGATGATACATCTTCTCAGGTTGAAAGTCGATCTGCTTCATATGTTTCTGCCGCACTGATTTGTGCTTAGCCCGGTTTCAGAGAAACACATTGAGTATGTAGCTAATCAAGGCGATAAAATCACTGAGTTACATTTTCTTTCATAATTCCAAAGCCTTGAGAGTGAAAATCTGGCTCTGTTGAATTTTTAATGCTAGTACACAGTCTTTATCTGGTCTGATTAGTCAAATGAAGCCAAGTATTGCTGAAAGGAAATAAATTGTGCATGGAGGAAAGCGGTATGGAAAACATTGGGTGTGGATATACAAAGAGGAAGTCGGTTTTAAATACCACCATCACAAGATACAAGTACAATAAGCATAAGGTCCATAGCTGTGATTGGAATTGAGTATAAAGCGTCACTGAATTATGGTGGTGATAGTAAGCCAAGTGAAATGGAGCTTAAGCAGGACTGTGGTGCCATAATAGGTCAGTAGACTTGTGCTGTAAACTGTACGCCAGTGCAGCAGTAAATGAGCAAAGTGATATGCATATCATTAATGATATTTAATGTCTGTGCAGTGGTGTAGAGGGAATTATTTGGATCAAAGGGTGATGTTTGCGGGCAGCACAGAGTCCGACAGCCAGGGGGAAGAACCTGTTATCCAGGCATCAGTCCTTGAGCAGATAATGCAGAATTTGCATAATGCTGGAGGTTTTGCAGATGCTCCCTCACAGATATAAAGCTGGGGATAGACTGTGTGATGAGTGCCGAAACTAAGAATAAACATGGATATCTACATGACCTGGAGATTAGAGCAAAACAATTATAAAGCTGCTATGAACAGTATATACACAAATTTAATTCATTTGCATTTAACAGTGTAACAGTTTTTATAGCAAAACACATTTAACACCATTTTCTAATTTTTTTTTTTTTCAACTTCTTTGTACTTCTTCATTTGAAAAAAATCTTTTCCTCAAAACTGCAAAAAAATACCCTGGTGTTATCTCATTTTGCTGACAAAATGTTCACTTTGTCTCTACAGACGGGACTCCGTACACATGGTGGGTTGGCAGAGGAAATGAGAAACACTTCTATTGGGGCGGCTCTGCGCCGGGGGTCCAGAAATGTTCCTGTGGAATTGAGCACAACTGCATTGACCCCAAACACCACTGCAACTGTGATGCAGATCAGAAACACTGGTGAGGACAAACACTGTTTTATAAAATCACAGTAATTCACTCAAGCTCAAGGCCTTGTGGTATCATCAAACTGACATCAAAATATCTTCCGTATTTTAAACTAATTGAACCTAACGTTATAGAATGTGCTGATACCGGTTTGTCTCCATAATGAGCAAGGGTTCACTAAATGTAGTACCGTAGATTACTGTACTGTACATACAGTATCAGTCAAAACTTTGGACCCCCTTCTTGTTCAGTGGTCTTGTCTGATTTTTATTTCTTTCTATATTGTAAAATAAAGGCATCCAAACCATTCAATAATCTCCTTTGAACATATTGAGATGTGTCTGCTACTTCATAAAGACTCTAATCTGATGTGCTGTGAAGTAGTGATTCCTGAGATAAATCTAATTGAACTCGAAGCTTTCTTTCCTGGGAAGGTCTTCACGAGAGCCAGTTTCATCATGGTGCTTATTGGGTTTTCCAAATGCACTTGATAATACTGTTCTTGCAAGAACTCTTTCAAAACAGCTGACATTCATGTCTTAAAATAACAACTCACTGTTTTTTTTTTTTTGTTGTTCCTCCATAATTACATAATTACATATGTGTTAAAAGTTATGAAATATTTGAAGTTATGAATTGTTCTAGATTTTCAAAATTTTTTAGAATGTAGAAAATAAATCACTAAACAAACAAACAAAAACATTAAATGAGAAGGTGTGTTCAAACTTTTAACTGGTACTGTATATTTGTCTCCATATTGTATTTAATAAAAATAAGGGGTTTTGTATGATGAATTCACCACATAAACAAAAAAAGGTATATTGAATATTTGGAAGGAGTCACCAATGTCAACACTCCATACCAGTCAAAGGTAAGATCTTGCAGAGCAACCAGTTAGGTTTGGCCAAATGATTTATTAATTTCTGACTGAACAAGGCAGGAGCAGTCCATGAGTGGGGATATCCTGGCACAAACCCACTTAGCTTTCAGCCTTTGAATTATATGATGTCAATATTCCATTCATTCAGTGCAACATAGCTGGACTGCAGGCAGCGATTTTTAAATGTTACATTTGACAGTTGTCAAGTTGGCAAATTAATTAGGCGGAACATACAACTAAACATGAAAAATTGCCTTCACTTGGGTCTAAAAATTAAATATCAAACAGCCTCTCAATCAGTCAGTGAAGAAAGTGTTTGTTGCTTGGCAACGTTTGACTCTAAAACCTGAACAAACTGTTTTTTTGGAAAAAAATCAGAATACAGTGTTGTGTCTTTAAACACATTAGTAATGGAGTAGTAGTGTGGTTCACACGCTCATCATCTATACTGCTTTATCCTGTATATATAGTGTTGCGGGGGCTGGAGCCTATCCCAGAAGACTTAGGGCCCGAGATGTGGTCCACCCTGGACGGGGTGCCAATCCATCACAGGGTGCACACACACATACAGTACATACACTCACATGCTCATTTGCACACTACGGGTGATTTGGGAGCACCAATTAGCCTAATCATGTCTTTGGACTGTGGGAGGAAACTGGAGTACATGGAGGAGACCCACCAAAAACAGGAAGAACATGCAAACTCTGCACACAGATCCCAAGGCGGGAATGAAACCAGGAACCTGGAGGGGCAAGGCAACATCAGTGGGGTTGTTAAAGGATATTCCCATTGTACTTGTTTATTTTGTAAGCATCAGCCTTTATGAATATGATATTCAGGCAATATTATTCAAGCATATATTCAAGTCTAAATTATTATTTTGGGGCAGGGGGTTGCTGGTGGTGGGGTTATGCACTACATCTACGAACAATAATACTGTAGTAAATAACTTATTTCATGAATGTTCCAAGAAATGTAACTATAAAGGGATAGAAAGGACGATAAGTCAGTCTTTATTTAATTGAGTAGTATAATCATTGTACTTTGTAATGTGTAGTTAATTAGATGAAGTCATTTGTGAGAATATAGAAAACACATAATGAAAGCTTTATCTGATATTTTTGCTGATATTTTTGGGGGGTAAAAATGGAGCCTTGTGTTAAGCTTGAGTCATGTATATTAGGACTAATCTTGAATGAATCCAAGGATTTAAAATGGATTTCATTAGTTAGATAAACAGTAGAGCAAGCAAATTACTAATGGATACAAACAAGAACATTAGGCTGATCCGTCCTCTTCCAATCATGCAGTAATATCTGATAATAATTATACCTAATTAATGTGTTTCATTTAGCCAAGAATAATACCATTCGCCTCATAACCTATCTGGTGTTTAATGAGCATTAATATTAAAATATGTTACGCTTGATGCTTTATGCATGCCTGTTTGTGCTCTTATAATGTGTGTATTAATATGTGTATTAACGTGTGCATTAAGAAAAAAAAATCCAGTGTTAGACACTGGAAATATTGACATTTTTAAAGTGTGATATTGTTGATGATGGCAACAACAGTATTTTAAGGTAGTTTTGATTGGTTGTAAGTAATCCAGTAATCTCTTTGCCTACAGGAGAGAGGATTCAGGGCTTTTGGTCTATAAGGATCACCTACCTGTGAGCGAGGTAGCTGTAGGCGACACAAATCGACCTGGATCAGAGGCTAAGGTCACGGTGGGACCTCTGCACTGTCATGGAGACCGTGAGTTTAACCTCAGAAGTATTTATGAGACACTCAGTGCTTAAAAAAAATCTCTGGATATTATTTGTGCATTTCTTGTCCACATCGCAAATATATACACTCCAACACTCCTTTTTGTTCGTTTTTTTTTTTATACTGTATTTACCGTACTATGCTGTAAGTTGCAAGAATGTAAGGATTTTTCTTTTCATGGTAGGTTAGGAATAAGATCCCAATAATTTGTCAGCACTGCAAAAGGAAATTGGGTTTAAAAATAAAAAAATCTTCCCCCTTTGCACACACATAGTTTAAGTAAAGGTTATGTGAAGTGGCCACATATAAGTCCCTTTGCATGAGCTGTTACTATAGAAACAATAATATATTAGAATCAACATGTTATTATTAGCCTTTCATTCATTTTAGAGTTGGTACTACTTTGCGAGTCATACTGTGATGCAAAAAAATAATAAAAATAAATAAATCACACCTGACTTAGAGCTCAGAGTTGAGCATTCAGCATTTATTTAGTACTGTTGTCATGCTCTTAAATGCTTACTGAATAAAAAAAAAAAGCTATTTTACTGTGATTTAAGAAGAACCTACAGTATTATGAAAAATTTATATTTTATTTATTTATGCATTTAGATGTCAGTGGGTGTTAAAAACGTCTGAAACACGGAATTGGAGCTAAAATGTGTCTCACCTAGGTGAAAAAGTGAATCTTCAGATAGAATCGTATATAGCACCATTTTTCACAATACTTAATGCTTTTTCTTTCCTGATCCATGCTTCGCTTTTTGTAAATATGCACACACACATTTATATTTCTATCAGATATCAAAAAGAAACACATTTGCTAAATACAACTTAATACCCTTTTACTGTATGTAGTGTCTGTAACTCTTTCAATGATCTTAATTGTCATTCAGATGAAACTTGGCCAATTTAGATTTAGCATGAAAAAAAGGACCTGTATTCTAAAATGCAAAAGATATGAAGATATTGCAACATAATTTAGACATGTTTACAGACACTGCAGATTTTTTGCTTTTTAAGTTTTTACCAAAATCCCATTTACGCAGCAATTTTTAAAGGTCATATGCTTCTAGAAGCTTACACCAATTTTAGTATCAATACCTATAAAGAAATATGAATGATTTACATTTTAAATGATTATTGTTTGAAATGAGACAGTATAACATTGAAAATGGCCATTTTTGGGGCACATATAAAATCATCTCTCTAGAGCGAATTTTTAGGGAAAGCAAGATTAGTCAGGTCCATGTTGCATAAACTTTAGAAGTAGCTTCTTTGGCACACACATTTTCTGTATTATATGCATAACATAAAAAAAAATTATCAGCACCAATACAATACTGTGTTTTGTGGAAAACCAAGACGTGAGCGGAAAATAAAATACTAATAACAGGAACAACAACAATAATAATACAAACCGGATTCCAAAAAAGTTGGGACACTAAACAAATTGTGAATAAAAACTGAATGCAATGATGTGGAG
>JAQMYJ010000019.1:17099169-17119720 GCA_030014305.1 Clarias laeviceps | reverse complement strand
GAATGTAGAAAATAAATCACTAAACAAAAACAAAGTAATTTGCAAGTGACCCCAAACTTTTGAACGGTAGTGTGTGTATCTTTATTTATTTGCTTTTATCATAGTGAGGATATTAGCAGTAGATGATAATACAAACAAACCAAACTGAGTTATATGCAATATGAAGACATGACTGCAATGCATCGAGGGTGATGATGATGATGATGATGATGACGCATATGATAAATCACAGATAATGCTGGTAGAAGTCTCTATCATCTGTTTCTCTTTCAGGTTCTCTTCAGCTGCGTTATAACCTCGGGGGTCTGCTACAGCCCTTCTCTGTCGACCTGGACCAGCGTAATTTGGCCAACGGACAGCCCCACAGCGTCAACATCACGAGAATAGAACATGAAATCCATGTACAGGTAAGATTTCTGCTTTGTATCCGTACGTCACTTTTTGCATTTTCTACTTTCACACAGCTGTAACAGTACAGAGTTAATGTGTAGCATCTGTGTAGCTTGTTTTTGTTTGTATTTTACATTTCCAAATGGTAATTAAAAATAGTTAAAAATCTTCCCTTCATGTTCCACAAGGCCAAGGAGCTTATTTACATCTCATTAGCAGAGATCGTTAAATCGGGGTGGCTTGCAGAGAGTTTGAAGCCTCGGGGAGGCTTTTCACTGTGACTCATCTCTCTGAGTCAGCCATTAGCTCTCTCAGAAAAAAAAAAAAGGAAATAAGCTCCAAGCTATTAAATGTTGTCAGTTTATTCCGTGACGCCACGTATCACGCTCTTTGTTAGCGAGATCCACCGGGATGATTTATTCAATCATTTATTTATGGATTCATTGCTTTATCCTGGTTGCCATGTATGAAGAATCAACCCACTGTTAGGAGGCAACATCTTTATAGACTGCCTGGAAAAAATAAACGTCACACTAATATTTTGTTGGGCGTCTGTTTGCTTTGATTATGGCATGTATTTGCATTGACATAGTTTTTATATGCTTATGCAATGTCACAACATTTATTTCGGTCCAGAGTCACATTCATTTCTCCAAGATCTGGTATTGATGATGTGAGGGTCGGACCGCTGTATAAAGTCTTTTCCATCACATCTAAAAGATTTACAATGGGGTTAAGGTCTGGACTCATCAATGGATTCACCAATCCATGTGTGAAAATGATGTCTTATACTCTCTCTTACAATTTGCACTCTGATGAATCCTGGCATTGCCATATTGGAATATGCCCGTGCCATCAGGATAAAAAAAAAAATCCATTGATGGAAAAAACATTCAGTATTTTCAGCTGACCTCATTTTTGGGCACATAAACTGGGTTGCTGAACCCAGACCTGACCAACAAAAGCAAACCAAGGTCATACCAGTACTCCCACAGGCTTGTATGGTAGGTACTAGGCATGATGGGTGCATCATTCATCCACCTCTTTTCTTACCCGGATGCACCCATCACAGCAACTCTGGACTCACACATGACCTTTTTCTCCACAGTCCAATCTTTATGCTCCCTAACAAATAACTGTTTAGTCCCAATCCCATGAGTTCTCTTTGCATTGTGTGCGTAGAAATGATCTTACTTTCACTATTAAACATAGTCATGAATTCTGCTGTTAGTTTTTTTATGATTTGACTTTTAAAAAAGTTTGACCACATTTTTTGCTCAAAGATGATGAACCACCACTATGCTTCCAGGTTTTAATAATGCGTTTTCAGTTCTTAACCCAATTTTAGTAGTTTCAGCAATCTTCCTAGTTGTTTTCTTTGCTTGATGTAAGCCAATAATTTAAACTTTCTTCAACAGAGTAATATCTTTGCCATGACCACAGGATATGTATTCTGACACGGTTATTTAAGAAATGAGAACCTTCTCACTGCATCAGTAAGGGTTAAATAATCTGTTGCCAGCTGAAAAATATTAATCACTGCATTAATTATCCAGTGGAAAGTTTTTCACCTATTTCCCTAGTCAAATCTACTGTAGGTGATGACTTTGGCGGGTGTAATGAAAATAATAATATGTGTATGTGTGTGTGTTTTTCTCACAGCTGGATCACTATCCTTTGGTCAGCTATACTCTGCCTGAAACATCAGACATTGAGTTTAACTTGGTCAAAACCCTGTTCTTAGGAAAAGTTTTTGGTAAGTAGACTTTCAAGCATTTAAGAACAAAAGTCTGTGTCAAATCCTTCAGGAACTCCAGAATACTCTACCAAAAGTCAAGCCTTCATCTTAGTCAACTTTACTCAAGTTCGGCAAAGTAACACATAGATTCAAAGTTTTCGCTATAAATTTGCTATGGTTTCAATCATGGCTCTGACACTCTCTGACCTTATTAGCTAGGATATACAGTAGATACAAGATATAGTTATGGGTCACAGAAAAGCAGATAATATGGTATGATAAGACCATGGAGAATGTTGATTACTTACATATACCTGCAACGTTCTACAGATCCCTACATAGAAACCTGCAGTGGCCGAGAAATTAGTCATGATCCTGCAGTCACATGAGACCGCAATTCTTAGCATGCTGTAGCTGTTGCCGTAGCTTGTTTTAGTTGATCACAGTACACCAGAGATGCTTCTGTAGCCAGTCGTAGCCACCTAAAAGCCCAGGTGGGCAAAGTACACAAATCCTGTACTTGAGTACAATCAGAGATTCCCAAAGGCAAATATTAATCAAGTAAAAATAGAAGTCCTCAATTTACAGATGTACTTACTGCAAGAGAAGGTACACAAGGACTCATCTTAAAATTCACTTAAGTATTAAAAAATACAGGGCTTGTATTGACCCTGTATCCTTGTTCATTGTAAAAATAAAATGAACAAAAAAAACCCCTCTCTCTCTCTCACACACTTTCCCTGCCTCTAGAATGTAATTGTACTGTTTTTGTAGCTGTCTGCAAACAGTTCCGCTTCTAATTTCAAACACCTGTTGCGCTATTAAGCGTGTCTCAAAGGAAAGGCAAATCAAGCAATAATGCATAATAATCAGCAGGTGGAAAAATACCTGCTTTAAATACTACTCACCACTGTGGCTATGTACTGTTACGCAATGCCATGGAGAAACACTGTTAAGCAAAAGTACAGATATTTGCTATAAGATGTAGTGAAGTAAAAGTAAAAAGTAACGTCTAATAAAATTACAAGTAAAGTACAGATACATGAAATACTATATGTACTTTAACAAAGTAAAAGTCCTCAGTTATCATCCACCTTTGCCCATAGGTGTTAACGTACTTACTCTGTAGCATTGCCATAGCCCTGCCATGAGGCTCTGTGGATATTCCTAGCAAATTCCAACAAGGTACAAATCAATAGGAAGCACCTGGACACACCTTGACAAGCTACAATCTTGCTGTATGACTTTTTGTAATTTAATCTATGATAAAACACATTTACATTTGTGCATTTTGCAAAAAAATCCTAAAAAAAAAAAAAAGTGGGAACTGAGCACTACTAATCACACTTAACTGAAACGTATTTACTAATCGTTTCTTCAGCTGAAACACCTCTGGTCAGAATTGTGGCAGTTGACAAATTTGCGAAATGAAAAATGTTAGAAAACTACTTTTATGAAAAACAGGCTTACACACAGTTACTGTATGGAGATCAGTTCAAGGAACTGTCAGAGTCAAGGCGCAGAAACCATAAAGACAGTGCTTGAATTTCTTCCTCAGTGTTTCATGGGTATAGTGGTAGGATTAATTTTTATTTAAAAAGAAAACAGTTTAATAACTTCAACCGCTATACGGATACATGCAGCGACATTACGTTTACTGGGAGCAAGTTCATGTCATTGGATTTCATGGAAGGCTTTTGTTCTAAAACCCAGGTGGATTTGAAATACATTACGTGCAGCACACCACACACTTCATTTATGATTCCTTTTTCCTATGTTTCCTGCAGAAACTGGTCCTATCGATCCAGTGCTAACTGAGAAATATAACACTCCCGGCTTCGTAGGCTGTCTGTCCCGAGTACAGTTTAACAGCATCGCTCCTTTGAAGGAGGCGCTTCGTTCACGGTTCGCTGTTTACGTCTCGCACCAGGGCAAACTGATTGAGTCCAACTGTGGTGCGTCCCCTCTGACCGTGTCCCCGATGTCCACCAATACTGACCCCTGGCACCTAAATGCAGGTACAAATACAAACAAAAATCATTCACTATGATATATGGCTGTAGTAAGTGGAAAGCACGCTCCATTCCAGATTAGGATTGTACAGTACACGCCACCACTTAAGATGTTAAGGCTACCAAATTATAGCTTTATACTCTAGTTGGATTGTGAATGAATATTCTCCCAAATTTGTTTCACGAGTTAAGAAGATAACAGAGATATTGCAATTGTTTAAGGTTTTATTGACACAAATGATGGTTCCTACAGATGCTGATTTCCCATTTAATGAGGAGAGAGTCGTACCGGACGGGGTGAACAGAAATTCAGCAGTAATTGGAGGTAAAAGTTTCTATCTTCATCGCTTAAGGCTGTTTAAATTTCTCATGCCTGCATAATTTCTCACTCGTTTCTCTTCAGTAATATTTTTTGAAATGTCCGAGTGTTGATATTCTTCCTTGTTGATTTAGGTATCATTGCCGTGGTGATCTTTACCATCCTGTGCACTCTGGTGTTCCTGATTCGCTACATGTTCCGGCACAAGGGAACGTACCACACCAATGAGTCGAAAGGAGAAGAACGATTCGAGTCAGCCGATACAGCCATCATCAGTGCAGAGCCAACTTTCACAGAGACCATTGAAGAAAACAAGAAGGAGTGGTTCATCTAAATCATCTCTGATGACGGCTGTACAAAGTGTTTGAGACTCTCACTGAGGATCTGAAACAAGTGGAAGACCTCCATTACAATATTTTTTTTGTTTCCGTTTCTTTCTTTCTTTCCTTGTTCCCTTCCTTTTCCTGTGTATTTCTTTGTTCCTCTTTATCTTTCTATCTCCATCTGCTAGTGAATCATCAAGGCAGTTTCAGTGAATGCTTTGAGGGTTTGAGGTTCTCTTCATTTATGGCTCCTCTCGAAGCTATTTGGTCATAAAGGAGCAGAAGGATGAGAATGAGAACAAAGACTAAAGTGACTTGGTGGACTCAGGCCTGGCTTTCTGCTGCTCCTGTGCTCAAGAGGAGAAGATATAAACCAAGTCAAGGATGGATGACAGTGTGAAAGAATCTCCTTTATGCTGGAAGTGCAGACCCTATAAGTCTCCTGAGTTCGTCCTGGACTGGAGGAGACCATGACATAAGTCAGGGATTTTAACATCAGAGACCTTGCATGTATCACTGGTGCCTGAGTCCTTTGTAGATCTGGAACCTTTGAGGTCATACTTATCTATGGGACAATCTAGAAACACAGTTTCTTCGAGTTAAAAAAAACAACACATTTATTTATGATGGCCAGACGATGAACTTCACTTCACTGTGATGTCATCATGGTGTAACCCTGACTGCTTTGAGTGTTTTGTCCCAGCACTCGTCCCGGGAGTGCTGTTTCATGAAAAATGCTGTGCATTTGATAAATACAAATTCTTTACAATATGGTTCTTTTGTGTTCTTTTGTAATCGGCATGTAAAATGCTATAATGGTACAGGTATGCAATGGTATGATGATGTAATCTATGTCTATAATTATTGTAATTTGTACACAAATTGCAAATAAACTCACAATCAAGACTTACTGCTAAACAAAGTGAATGGCTCCAGATCAACTCATGGACCAGAAATAACACTTAGAAGAGACTGTGTATATGGAGAACACTCTCAGAAGAAAAGTGGGATAAATTGTCAGTACAGTATGTTAGGTCGAACAGAAACCTTCCTATCCCTTATTTAAAACGTTATAAATTCACAACATAATATTTTAACTTCTGTTGAAATGCTAATTATCTTTTTTTGTGTAATCCCGTCACACTGCGCCATGTTTCCACTACACCCAGAAAAATGGGAACGCAGTGAGAACTTGTACAACTTGGCAGGAACTCAATAAAAACCGGTAAGGATGCCAGTAATGTCTCCCATAAGTCTGGGAGGCTGCATGGTGCAGATGGGAATGATCAGATGGTATTCTGATTGAGCTGTCAGTTGGATGTGCATTGTTGCTACAACATTGAAGCCCTCTTCAAGTTTGTGCTATGCCCGTGTGTAACGGGTTCGACCCTATGTGCATGGGCGGCACCATGAAGCACGGACACGAGGCGAGGTCTTAATGAGAAAAAGAATAAGTTATTTAGAAAAAAATGGGGAAGGAAAGGATTAAAGGAGGGGGGATGGAAAGAAAGGGGTAGGAAAGAAGTGAAAGGTGCATGTGCAGGTCCGAGGCAGTGCCCAGCTGGCATGAAGGCACAGAGCTGGCGAAAGGTGGTGGTGGGCGGAGTGGCAGAACAGAGCACGCAGAGGCAGCGCTCCTACACGCTCCCTCAACGGTTCTCTTCCTGCTGTCGATGGCCGGCCAGGCAGAAGTCCTCGCTGACGTCCGTCGGCTGGGATCGGGAGCCTTAACGCAGTCCTCCTCGTGGCTTTTCCTCTTCAGCAGGGGGGCCCGCGAAGGCGGGCTTGGTTTGGGAGTGAAGGTGCCACAGGATCTTGCGCAGTTCTTTCCTGTGTGCCATAATCAGAAGGAGATCAGAAAATATATATGTCATCAAAGGGCGGAATTCCAGGCTCCTCTTTAAAGTCCCCAGGGTGCGTCATATCGCCCTGCTCGCTTACCACTGTCTCCTGCCCTGCTCGCTTACCACTGTCTCCTACCCCACCGCACGTCTCTTTACGTTCTTCCTGGACCCCGGACTAAACTCCGCGTCTTGCTTTTATAATGCGGAGCAAGCCCGAGATCCTATTAATGTTAATTATCGTCAGCCGGCCCGAACAGGCGGCCCCATCCCTTTGCATACCTGCAGAAGGGGGTGCCGCCTACCTAGGGAGCCTACGGAGTGAGCGAGGAGCGATAATAGATTTGGTCGCACGCCCATCACAGGCGCACACCGTGACACCATGGTAGGTCCATGTCACATTGTAAAAAAGCACAAGGAGTTCATATTACAACATTTATGGCACACATGCAGAAGGAGATAAGAAAATCTATGTCATGTTTTGTATAAATACTGGATCCAATTCCACACACAATCACTCTGTGAATGAAAAGCTCAGTACATATCGCAAGGACGTCGTACAGTAGTAAGGGCATGGTAACTGGTAAGAGCGTGATTGGATGTAGTCGGTTCAGAACTCGGTTCAGTCTTGTTGGACCGGGCGAGTGTGTTACTGTACAAGAAATTAGGGACAACATGATAACCGCTAAGAATCATGGTGGCTTAGTGGTTAGCATTGCTGCCTAACACCTGCGGGATCTGGGTTTGATTCCTGCATCATGTCTGTGTGCATGAGTTTGCATGTTCTCCCCGTGTTTAGTGGGGGGTTCCTCCGATACTCCAGTTTCCTCTCACAGACCAAAGACATGCAGATTAGGCTGATTGGTGCTCCCAATTTGCTCGTAGAGTGTGATTGTATGTATGTGTGCCCGCTTCTTACACTAAGTGTCCTGGGATGGGCACAAATTTCCAGGCTCCCCGTGACCCTGTACACAGGATAAAGTGATATAGATGAGTGAGTGAGTGATATCCGCATTGAGAACCTGACCAGGGCATGACTACAGTAGGAAGTACTATGTACTTGTTAAATGCATATTTTTCCATTTTGACCCCATTCCCACTGCTTTCTTCAATATTCTTAGTATACTGTGGGAACTTTATGGTCTTTGTTGGAGTGGGACTGACCCTAACCAAGTGTGGCAACCTGATTGCTCTCCTTTAAGTTCCCTTTTAATTACTATTGCACCTTGTGGTCAGAAACAGAAACTGCATTACCATACTGTAAGTCCTAACAGAAGCCCATTCAAGGATCATTCACATTGAGTCATACTCATTATATGAAAATTTTTATTGGAACAGGAGCAGCGGGCAGGCCATTTATTGACAAGTTTACCAGATTGGTCTAGTTAAAAGAAAAAAATGAGTGGAAATCAATATTTTGTTGTATAGTTAATAAATCCATAAACTAGGTGCACCCTGTGCACCGCAGGGACCTTGTTACCCATGCATTGACGAATATGTCTCTTTTCACATGCCTCATTTTTTTTTTTATCTGAATGATCAAATATAGTTCAACAAAGAAATATCAGATCCCGCTCAATATTGTCTTTTAGACTATATGACTATATGTTTTTGACCCTTACAAGCTTACAACAGGGTTAGTTTAAAAATTCCCTTGACAGCATAGTAACATGGCAGATAAGCTGGGATATCCTCTATTATATATGTTGTTTAAGGCTGCTTGTATAGACCTAAAATCTTTGGTACCGGGCTTCTGCTGTAAACTGTGTCATTTGTTTCTGGTGGTGTGGTACAGTCAAGCATGCAGCTTTTGTACCTTTATTATAAATATTTTACATACAGTATCATCCATGTAATGTACCTTTGAAACCTGACCTTAAAAGGTAATTATAGTACTGTACGTGTTGTCATATTAAAAGGTATACTAAATATATCCACAATGTTAAAGATACAGACAATAAGGGTATCCTGAAACTGACAAAATAAGTAAACACCCTTTTTTTCTGAGAGTGCATGACAATATGGGGCAGTGTGCTTTTTTTTTTGGTTTGTTTGTATAAAATTGTATACATTTTTCTCCAGGGAATTTCTGATTTTGTTGGTAATGGTGGCATTATTAGCCACAACCACTGGCATACAGTAAAATCAAAAGGTCTGTAGAAATCGATTTGTGTTTAGAATGAATACACAGTAATATATGATAGAAATATGTACTGTATATATAATGAGTTGGAACCGTTTATGAAAATAAAGCTAATTTGTAGAAAACCATCAGTAAAACAGCTTCTTTTGTCTCCAATATTTATTATAATGTGAATTTTATTAAATAGACGATGTGTAAAACAAAACCATGAATCTCTAATTGCAGTGTCCTTGACTAGCAGCTTTCAGGCAAATATAAAATATTAACGTTAGTACCTGTCATTGATGGTTACAGAGTTTTTAAAGGTTAAAGCTAAAATAAGCTGATCAGATTTATTGTAATCATAAAAAAAAAAACATTTTGTAAGGTTGAGTATCTTACATTTCGTTTGCATGCTGTTGTACTTCTTGCACCATCATCTAAATACACTCCCTGTTTAAAGTAGATTATTGCATCCGGCACATGACTGTTCATAACATCACTTTTACTCAACTTTTTGATTTGAGCGTGTAACGCTGTGAGTTTGGGTATTTTACATATTTGAGCTCTTCACATTACTGCTTTAAAATAGCACCACAGTTTCGGGTACATAACACTGGTTTTAAAATTCCCAAATAAGGTTCAGTTTTCAAAAGTTACAAACCTTCTAATGCTTATAGCCTGGCCCACTTTAAAGGCCAAAGCTCTCTATTCATTCAAAATAGCGATGGCGATTCATTCAACTGTGAGGTAATCTGGCACAAAACTGCTCATAATGTCCCTTCTTCTTAACATTTTGATTTAATTCATGGCACATTTAACCTAACGCAAATACGCAAGTACTAGCAAAGTTTCATTAAATTATGTCAAGTCAGTTTTGCATGAAGCTGTGACAAAATCGCCTAGACATACTGTATAGACAGAAAATTTTCTGAGACTGGTTTCTGGTCCTCTAACTGTTATGGAAAAAAATATATGGCAATATATTGTAAAATATAATGCAATAAATTAAACAATACATTTCCAATTATAGGAAACTAGTGCTTATAGTTATTAATATATTGCAATATATGAATGGACCATATGTATATTGCATTGAGGACAAAAAACATTGTTTTATAAACATCTCATTGTTTTATTAAAACATTATTGAAATTTTATGCATGTTTAAGAATTATACAAATACTTTTACTTTGTCGCTGTGTTCTGATTAATGCCTATTAATGCCTACAAATTAACTACATTTACATAAGCATATTGTAAAAAAAAAAAAATAAAGAACTAAATATATTAAATCAAATTCAATATATTATGAAGTATATTGTTTAATATAAAATTACATACATTAAGATATATGTTTGAATATATTTTAATATATTTCTCAATATATGAATAGCGGCAATTCTTTATTTAATATATATATTGCAATATATTAATAGATTATATTATTCTGTACATTGTGAATATATTTTTTAATATGAATATCTTTTTTTCTGTTAATTATTAGTTAGTATCAGTTAATGTAGCAACGAGGAATATTAACATTATAAAATCTTTTCAATTTACCAGTAGATCAGGACACTAAATCATTTAATATATTGACAATTAATATGTAGAGAAATATATTTTCTTTGTGCAAGGGAACGTACAAAATGTAAAGAGATCATTAAAAGAGTGAATACAGACCCAACCTTTCTTTTATTTATATAGATTTCACCACACAAAAAAGTGTTCGGCCCACTCTTATGCATGTAGTGTAGAACAAGTAGTTGCAGACGATTTCTGTGGCATTGTGGGTTTCAGTGGTTTCCCATACAAGCTTGTCCATATTCTATATATGCTTCTATACTTCATTAGTTCAACTGTTCTTTAGTTTAAATATCTAATCAGACAATCAATATGCAGCAACTTAATGCATTTATGCATGTAGATTTGATCAAGACAACTTGTCGAGGTTAAAACCGAGCATGGGAAGAAAGGTGATTAACTTTGAATGTGCCATGGGTGTTGCTGCCAGATGGGCTGGTCAGGTGAGTATTTCTGAAACCAATCATCTACTGGAATCATTGCACAATACCATCTCTTTAGCATTTACAGAATGGTCTGACAAAGAGAAAATGTCCAGTTCTGTAGGGGGAAAAAATGCTTTGCTGATGCCAGAGGTCAGAGGAGAATAGCCAGTTTGGTTTGAGCTGACAGAACATCAACAGTAACTCAAATAACATAACTGAGGTACTGTATGCCAAAGAGCATCTCTAGATGCACAACATGTTGAACCTCAAAGCCCACAGCAGCAGAAGACCACACTGGGTGCCACTCCTGACAGGTAAGAACATGGAACTGATGCTACAGTCTGCATGGGCTCACCAAAACCGAACAGTAAAAGATTAGGACAACTTTGCCTGGTCTGATGAGTCTCGGATGGTTTTGTCAGAATTTGGCATAAACGACATGAAAGCATGGATTCATCCTGCATTGTATCAACAGTTCATTCAGGTTGTGTTATAATGGTGTAGGGGATACTTTCCTGGCACACTTTGGGCCCCTTAGTACCAACTGAGCATTGTTTAAACGCCACATCGTACCTGAGTATTGCTGTTGACCATGTCCATCCCTTAATGACCACAGGATAACGTGCCACATCACAGCTAAAATCATCCACTGGTTTCTTGAGCCTGACAATGAGGTCACTGTCCTCAAATGGCATCCAGATCTCAATCCAATATGGATGTGATGGAACGGGAGACTCACATCATGGATGTGCAGCCAACAAATCTGCAGCAACTGTCATGTCAATATGGATTATAATCTCTAAAGAATGTTTATAGCACCTTGTTGAATCTATATAACAACAATGGCAAAAGGGGGACCAACCCAATACTAGCAAGGTGTACCTGATGAACTGGCTGGTGAGTGCATGTGGTACAGTATATAAATGTTCTTATACTGACATTTAGACATTTTATACTGTATATATGCAAAGCAGCAGCAGTCTGGCCTGACAGGCAGATGAGAAGATGACAGATGGGTCTTGAGGCATCACCCACAGAGGACATGAGAGGACGTACTGACATCTTACAGCAACAGCCACAAGCCAAGTCACATTCAAACAGCAGTCTCTCAGGGAGTTTATGAAGAGTGAAAAGGGTAGACAGATACATGCAGGGATCACAGCACTATTCATTAAGTACACAGAATTACACAGGCAGATGTTCTTGCAGTATGAGAGCTCAATGCAGTGGAAGAGTTTCAGAACTAATTGAGATCAGATATTCAGGGAGGAAAAAAAAAGTTGTAATAAATTAGATTGGAATTTGAAAAGGATTTAGGAAGATTTCTGTATTATGTGAAGAATGAATGAGGAATAATAACAGTACTGTGTTATGTTTGCTAATGATTACATTGTTTTATTAAATAAAGGATGAGACACTATGCTGGATAACTATTTTGTCAACCTTCAACGGCATTACGGTGTCACTTACGGGTAAAACAAAACCACTACATACTGGAATAGCCTATAGAACCATGGCGTCTAGGCTCGTTTAAGGCTGTGTCAATATTAATTTAAGCCTACTCCCTACACAATGTGTGGCTACAAGCAGATGCTGATTGAGATAATCCTTGCAGTTGGAATTACTATCAGAGCTGCTCAGTCCGAATTATGCAGTTTGGCCTGTGACATTTTTAAAACCCGAGACATGATGAATGTCTTTTATTAGCTGGTTGACCAGGCTGTGTATGAGGTGATGAAGAGGAAAGCATATTGAGGAATGCAGTGTTCTAACCTCATTTAAAATCCCAAGAGGATGCCTACTAAGGGACAATGAGAATATGTTTCTGCATTAATGTATCACTAAGCTGTAGGTTCTACATTAGACTGCATTTCACACACACACAAATGCCTATTGGAACCAGCATTAACCTGTTCTTCAATTTGACCTACAGTAGCTCTTTTATTGGATTGGACTACATGGGCCAGCCGTGAAAGCTGCAGCTTTCTTGTGGGATGTACCTTGTCTGAAGTTGTCAAGACCTACCAAAAGGAAAACTAGAAGGAAAACTAGAAGGAAAACTGGTAAGTGACCAAGTGGACAAAATAAAAACTCTGAAAAGGGTGGCATTTTGTATTTACTCTGATACCCCTAACATAAATCCAGTGGAAGCAATTGCCTTCAGAAGGTATCTAATGAGTAATTAGAGTCCACCTGTGTGTGATTAAATTTCAGCATAAATACAGCTGTTCGGTGAAACCCTCAGAGGTTTGTTAGAGAACATTACTGAACAAACAGCCTCATGAAGCCCAAAGAACACACCAGACAGGTCAGGAATAAAGTTGTGCTTTAAAGTTTAAAACATGGTTAGGTTATTAAAAAATAGCTTTGAACACCTCACAGAGCACTGTTCAATCCATCATCCGAAAATGGAAAGAGCATGGCACAACTGCAAACCTACCAAGCTGTGGCTGTCTACCTAAACTCATAGGCCGGGCAAGGAGAGCATTAATCAGAGAAGCAGTCAAGAGGCCCATGGTAACTCTGGATCATCTGCAGAGGTCCACAGCTCAGGTGGGAGAAACTGTCCTCAGGACAACTATTAGTCATGCACTATATGAATCTGCCTTTTATTGGTAAGAATAAAAAAAATAAAAAAAGAGTGGCAAGAAATTTATGACAAACCATGTGGATGACACAAAAAACATGTAGAAGAAGGTGCTCTGGTCAGATAAGACCAAAATTGAACATTTTGGCCCAAAAGCAATAACACATGCAATCACTCTGCTGTGAAACATGGTGGTGGCAGCATCATGTTGTGTGAATGCTTTTCTTCAGCAAAGACAGGGAAGCTGGTCAGAGTTTATGGGAAGATGGATAATTGCAGAGAAAATACAGGGCAATCTTAGAAGAAAACTTGTTAGAGTCTGCAAAAGACTTGAGACTGGGCGCGGGGTTCACCTTCCAGCAGGACAATGACACTAAACGTACATCCCAAGCTAACGGAATGGTTTAGATCAAGGCATATTTGTGTTTTAGAATGGCCCCATGCATTACAACTGCAAGTCTTTAGGGTCATGTCTCTACCATCTTTGCACATCTAGAGAGTGAAGTTTTTGCCCATTTGGTAGAGACATGCCCCTAAAGACTTGCAGTTGTAATTGCAGTGAAAGGTGGTTCTACAAAGTATTGACTCAGGGGGGCTGAATGCAAATGCATGCCGCACCTTTCAGATATTTTTTTGTAAATATTTGAAAAACAATTTTCCTTTCACTTCGCAAGTATGTCTTTTACATAAAATCCCAATTTACATTTGAGGTTGTAATGTGAGGAAAAATGAGGACAAGTTCAAGGGGTATGAATACTTTTGCAAGGCACTGTATATTTAAAGTCAACTTTCGGTGGTGGGCTGCAATTTTTCTCACTTCTCCAGATAGTAGGCAAGAAATATAGGAGAAAATCAAAAGATGAAATATTGAATCTTTTAACAAAGTCAAATAAATGTATGACTCTGTAAAAAGATTCAATATTTCATCTTTTGATTTTCTTCTATATTTCTTATCTCCTATCTGGAGAAGCGAGGAAACGGTTCAAGGTATAGAACAAAGGACAGAAGGAATCACGGAAAATTCATTCAGTCAAAGTGGATTGCACAGATACTGTATTTACTTACTCATGTTGACCTATGACCTAACAGATCTGCCCAAAGATTAATTCTAGACATTTTAACCCTAATTATAAACATTCACAAACTTTACTGTTGACATTTAAACTAAAACAAGATGCATTTCATAGAGAAAGAGATTTCATCTCATTTCATTTCAAAGATTAAACCCTATCGCTGTTAGACTTTTGTCTAATTACATATAGAGTAGCTGTCAGATGTTATATGTTTAGTTATAAATTATAATTGAATATGTATAATCAATTATATACATATGTTTGATTATAAAAGAATGGTCTAGTGGTCAGAGTTAATGGTTTGAAGCACTAATATTCTTGAATCCAATCTAATCCGATTGAATAAATCCAAATAATTTCACTCTTTAACTTTTTTAGGCTTTTAAAGGCTTTAATGTTGCTGTTGAAAGAAGACAGAAAATATACTGGAGAAAAATACAAGGTTTGTTTTGAAATACTAGGTTACTTTGATGTACCTGAACATGTTACATACTAAACCATAAACTAACCATAATTAAAGTAAATTATTAAATTCAAATTTTATTCATCACATACACAGTCATACACAGTATGATATAAAGTGAAATGCTTATATGACTGCTGTTGACCTCAATATTACAAAAAAAAATAAATAAATAAAAATAAATTCACATAATATACAGCAATAAAAATAAGAATAAAAATAAAATATTAGAATAAGATAGGAATATAAAGAAGTTAAAGAATATATAATAAAAATAGAAAAATATATTTAAAAAAATAGAAAATATATATATATAAAAATAAGAATATATATATAGTAAAATGAAACATGGCTAGGAGGGTAGGTATTTAAAATATATGATTCTGTATTTAGGTCTTAAATGGCTTGTAAATGAACATCCCTCCACTGATATACTGTTCTGAATATTCTCTTATATAGCATAGTACTCTATTACCATGGCACTTCAGACATTATCACAGTAGGCACCATAAGACTTTATAGAGTATCAGAGTAGGTATTATGGCACTAGGGCCTTGATAGTCATATGGTATATACTTCTGCACTTTGGTGAATACCATGGTTTGTACTGTGGAACGTAGATGGTCCTGGCCTCGGCTGATGCAGAAGCTGTTGTGACTGCAGTTGCTTGATAGTTCAGGACTGGGATTTCCTACAGTCTACCAGAGCCTCCAATAACAAACTGGGCTCCATTTTAACTTAAAGACATAAACTGTTATATTGAACTGCCAGCCTCCTAACACACAGTATGACTGCAGATCAATCCCTGCTATCAGTAATACCTCAAATGAGGATGGGTTCCCTGTTGAGTCTGGTTCCTCTCAAGGGTTCTTCCTATTGCCATCTCAGGGAGTTTTTCCTTGCCACCATCGCCGTCACCCTCTGCTTGTTCTTTAGAGACAAACTGATCATTTTGATTCATACAAATTCACATCTCATACAAACTTGATCGTGTAAAGCTGCCTTACGACAATGACAATAGTTAAAAGCACTATACAAAAATACTTTAGTGGGTACTTTGGTAGTACTATGGGGTGTACCACAATACTTTGGAGAATACCACAATACTGATTGGGCACCACCATTCCAACGTGCAGCAGGTACTGTATATACCATGTTTATAAATACTGTACCATATTACATACAGTCTATTAGATACTACTGTCTACTGGAAGTACCATATGACTGGATGTAATATTACAATTTTCAATACAATGGTATTTATTTAACTTTACATACATACAAATAATCATACCGCACAATATAAATATTGTATAAAATAATAACATATAAAAATACAAATTTTAATAGTATGGAATATAAACATGTATACCATATTTTTGACATACATATAGTATACATAAATAAATTTTATTTACTGTATTGTATGTGTTCCATAATACCATACTACAGTAATTGGTAGAACTATTTACCATACTATAGTACATGTAATGTTGTACCTAAATATGTACTATGATAGAACCACATACCATAGTGTGGCACACGTACTATATCAGCTAATATGCACCGTGATACTGTCTAAAATACCATACAGATACCTTCGGATTTCCATGGTAAAATTTCTAGTGTGATGTCTCTGAAAGCCTCTCTGATGACAAGCTTGGCACAGTGGAGTCAGGACATTTTAACATGGCAGCGTTAAACAGCTTTTAGCTTATTTACCTTTATCAAAGCTAATGGCTGACACTGAAAGCTTCCCTGAGGCTCCAAAATGTTTGCAAGCCACACAGCGTTAATGATCCCCGCTAATGAGTCGTAAATAAGCTTCAACTCTGGCCTTGTGAAACACGATTTTGGCAAAATTTGTCAAATTGGCTAATTGGCTACGAGGCACAAGTTACCTTACTGAGGGAATTCTTCTGAGGATGAAGGATAAATCTGTAACTAAAGCATGCAGTGAACCGTGAGAGACATAATGAGAAGTGAGAAATTAAAAGAAGAAGTAGAAGTAGTGCTTAACATCTCATGGTCCACTTATTTGCAGTATTTGATCACAACTTGAAGACAACAACAAAGATGTAAAAAAAAAAAAAATGTTGTAAAAGCTTAAAAATGAAAACCAGAAAAAGGAATAAATTATTCTAAACAATTAATGTAAGTAGTTTATCTCAACCTTTAAACAGTATGTTGGTCGCCACAGCGGACCATCCAATCCACAAACAACTTTAGCACAGGTTTTACACCAGATGCCCTTCCTGATGCAACCCTGACATTTTATCTGGGCTTGGGACCGGCACTTATCCAGTGGCTGGGGGTTTGGGCCCTGAGTGGGAATTGAACCTGAGCCTTCTGATGGCAGGTGAGAAACCTACCACCGAGACACCAATGCCCGAGTACATTTATAGACTATACTGTACCACTCCAAAAAAAAAAAAAAAAAAAAAAAAAAAAGGAAACAGTTAGTCCTGGTTTGACTTGAACAATATATACATGAATGTGGGGTGTTCAAGTCAATCCGGGACTAAGTGTACATTTTTTGGGTCAAATATTTCGTATAGCAATAATAAAAATTGATTAATGTAAAAACACAGTACTACCACAGTACCCACTAAAATTACAAGACACTTACCATTTGTTTATTCAGCTATTATTGTTTATTTATTATTGCCATATGCATGTTAACACAGGGCCAACAGTACAATGAAATGCTTTGGACAAAAGGAGCCAGTCAGCTATTAAAATAATAATAATAATAATAATAATAATAACTTAATTAAAAGGAACTGATACTTTCATCTCAGAAATTGAAAGAAAAAAAGACTGGAGCGCTCTCTCTCTCTTTCTCTCTCTACACCTTTGATGTTGCTTCACACCTCGATCCCTCACTGCTTATGTAGGAAGCTGTAGAAAATGTAAAATTCTCTCGGATCGATACGCACTCTCCGGAGATCAGTGTATTACAGCAAAGCGACAGAGACACTACACATTCTCTCTGTACTGTTAAGGCTGTGAGGACACGGACTACCACACAACAAAGAAGATGTGAAGAAGAAGAAGAAGAAGAAGAAGAAGAATGCCTTACACTGTATTGTATAATACAGGCAGCTCTTACACAGATGCAGATTTTTCTCTCTCTTTGCTCGTAATGTTCTCGCTGTGCGGCTGTTTGTTGGCCAAATTGTGCTGATACAGATTGATGGTGAAAGTTTTGAGAAGACCCCTGAGGATATAACACGACTGTGGAGAGCCGGAGATGAAGCAGGTTATACAGTACATTCGTTATTATCATAATTACCTTTGATTTATTATATGCAGCATCTTCACTCCTTATAAGAAGAGGAACGGGGGCGCCTATGGACTTATATAAGATTCACTTCACTTTGTTCTGAGTGAGCACTTTACCTTGCATCCGATTCATTCACTGCACGCGAACACACACACACACACAGACTTTTCTCTGTTGTTAAAACTCCTCGGAGCATATCACTAATAAGGCAGAAGGCATTCAGACTCAATTCTTTCTCGATGCACTTGTGTGTCCAAGTGTGTTTGAATCAATACAAGCGTGTTAGAGAGTGCGACCGAGAAAAAGAGAGATACTCCGCTGAGCAGCCATTAAACATTACTTAGCTGTATTGGTTGAATTGAGACGCTCTCTAAGAGTTCTGCTTTGGTTTGGACACTAAATGAATGAATAAACGAGCAACTGAGACACTCAGAGGAAGTCATTAAACAGAAGCATTCAGCTGCTGACCATTTAGTGATAAAGAAACACGGCATTGGAGAAAGTATTAAAAGACAATACAGTAAATGGGTGAAACCAAGCGGGTATCTAAGTATCTGATCAGTCAACAGCATTAGAAGTTTGCATCGCAGCACGACTTGTCAAGCTGATGTTCAGGCGCACGCCAGTACTGAACAGAACTGAAACAGAATTAAGATGATAAAAGGAGGTTTAAAGTGGCTTAATGGTTAGCACTGCTGCCTTGCACCTGCAGGGTCCGGGTTCGATTCCCACTTGGGTCCATGTGCATGGAGATTGCATGTTCCCCAACTACCCATAGTGTGTGAATGTTGACCGGAGGTCATAAAAATGGGAATAAAAACAATGGTAATCATCATCGGACCCTAACCCTAGCTGGATCCACCTTAGTAGTTGCTATCATAACACATGTGCAGTTTTTCATGAAATATGCAGCGGTTGCATGTTATGACATCTGACCTTACATCCTTTCTCCCTTCCAGCAATCAATAAATAAAAATAAAAATTATAAAAAAAAAAGCTGTACACTTTTGAGTCTTAACCCATTTCGTTGCAGCTCAAGTTCGTGTAAGAATTTATTTATTTATTTATGTCATACAGGAACTGTTGCATTCTTGCTTTCTGGTGACCTTCTCTAAAGCTGTAACTCCTTTTATGCAAAGTACATCTGGTATGCCACCATGCACACTGCTCCACTTGCTAAAAAATCTTGATTAAAGGCATCAATCTTTGAAATAGACTCAAGCTTCTCTTCTGAAAAAAGTGAAAAGTGGTTCCTTATATTGCTTAGATTATAACAGCTTTAAATCATAAATCATTTATTTTAGTACTCTCTCTCTCTCTCTCTCTCTCTCTTTCTCTTTTGCTTTAAGTTTATAAGAGAAATGAAAAAAAAAACACCTTGCATTATTGCAAAATCATGCAGGTTTACATGATTTACAGGTTTACATTTTATTGTTGCAAAGCACTATTTTATTATTTTATTTTATTTTTTTTATGAACAGTCTGCATTTAGCATTTTCTAAAGTAATGTGCATTAACAGAGGCAAAAACAAAAACACCTTGATGCCTGGGCACCATTTTTAATTTTTCAGTCTTCCTGTATTCTGATTGGCTAGAAAAATGAACTTCCACAAAGGGGCATTGGGCTGGTAGCCCATTTGCATTTAAAGTTACAGAAAGTGAAACAGTACTGTACATTTGAAACAAACGTAAAGAAATTGCAAACATGCCTTTCATGAATGCATGATCTGTGTGGTATTTTAGCTGGAGAATCAATAGACACATTTTTAAAGAGAGTATAATAATATGCGACCGTTAAAGTGACTGCATTAATATAAAGCAGTTATTTGTGAGGCCTCAGTTCAAGTTGCTGCTATACCAAATTAATCAGTATTGTTGTCATTGTTGATGTGATTTCTTTTTTCCATGATTAGCCATGAATGCAGCACTGCATCTTATCGACTATTGGAGACAATAACGAGAGAGAAAAGACACCCGTGCGGATTGTTAAATGCGTCTTACACAAGCAATAAAAATACAATTACTGCAGGAACTGTTGCATGAGGCGCAGAACGGACAGGATCATGGGAAATCAAGAGAAATAATGAAGTAAGTCTGCACAAGGGAGATGTGCAAGTAAATTTACATGACTGCAATAGAACTAGAGAGAGAGAGAGAGAGAGAGAGAGAGAAACTCTGTAAATGTTTTAATTACGCTAGAGATTTTGTGTCGATTTACATATGTCTCTTATATGAGAGTAATGATTCCAAGCTAAATTTATCTATTGTACAACAAGCTACAAGTTAGCTTTAAAAAAAAATAAAAAATAAAATAATAATAATAAATCAATTCAAATATTTATATAATTTATATAAAATATTATATACAATATGCATATATATATA
>JAQMYJ010000019.1:17076723-17091331 GCA_030014305.1 Clarias laeviceps | reverse complement strand
GTTTGGCTCGCTTGGAACCTCGGCTGAGGTGGTACTAAAAAAAGTACCAGGTACCAGGTACTGTTCCCAGTGGAAAAAAACCCTAAAAGTGAGCTGTACTGAACCGTGCCGTGCCGTACTATGCAGTGGAAAAGCGCCATTAGATTGCTAACCTTATATGGATATGACCTTATATGGAAATACAGTACTGTATATTGTAACACCATTTCCGTCATAATATTGAATTGTAGTATTTAAATAATTTTGAACCCACTAGAAACAACTGTGAGTACCTAACTTTCCCTATTTACTGTCAGGTAAAACTAAAATATAGCACATACAAGCACCGGCCACTCTGTTAGGTACACCTGTTCAACTGCTTGCTGGTCTACTGGTATTCAAATATCATCTAATGCAGAGGTAAAAGAGGTATGAAGAGCATCTCTAAATGTACAACATTTAAGTAGATGGGCTACAGGAGCAGAGGACTACACCAAGTGCAACTCTTATCAGCTAATAATAGGATATAATATGTATGGGCTCACCAAAACTGGAAAAAAAAGACTGGACAAATGTTGCCTGCTCTGATGCGTTTTGATTTCTGGATCCATGGATCCAGATATCAATGGGTTCAAGATGGTGGTGCTGGTGTAAAGGGATATTCTCCTGGCACACCTTGAGCCCCTTAGTACCAACTGAGCATGGTTTAAATGCCACAGCCTACCTGAGTATTGTTGCTGACCATTCACTCACTCACTCATCGTCTATACCATTTTATCCTGTATTCAGGGTCGCGTGGAGCCTGGAGCCTATCCCAGGAGACTTAGGGCATGAGGTAGGGTACACCCTGGACAGGGTGCCAATCCATCGCAGGGTGCACACACGCACACTCATTCACACACTACGGGCAATTTGGGAATGCCAGTTAGCCTAATCTGCAGGTTTGTGGACTTTTGGAGGAAACCGGAGTACCCAGAGGAAACCCACCATGGGGAGAACATCAAAACTCCATGCACATAGAGATGGGAATTGAGCCTGGCTGGGAATCAAACACGGACCCTGTAGGTGCAAGGCAACAGTGCTAGCCACTAAACCATCAGGATAACGCATCAAGCTAAAATGATTTCAAACTGATTCCTTGAACATGACAATGAGATCACTGTACATAAATGACCTCAACAGTCAGCAGCTTTCAAACCAATAGAGCATCTTTGGGATGTGACGGAACCACTTTTCACATTCGCATCAGGCCGACAAACGTGCAGCAACTGCGTGATGCTGTGATGTGAATATGAACATTGCTAAATTGCTAAAGATTGTTTCCAGCACCTTGTTAAATCTATGGCATGAAAAGAAATCAAGGCAGTTCTGAAGACAATCGGGGATCCAACACTGTAATAGTAAGATGTACCTGGTGAAGTGGCCGTTGAGAGTAATTAATATATTCAATCCAATTAAATTTTATTTGTATAGAGCTTTTAAAAATTGACATTGTAGCAAAGCAGCTTTACACAAATAAAGGAATTATTGAAGTTTGTATGAGATGTGCACGTGTATGAATCAAAATGTTAAGAGTGTCCTTGATCAGCAATCTGAGGACGACGGCAACAGTCGCAAGGAAAAACTCCCTGAGATGTCAGTAGGAAGAAACCTTGAGAGAAACCAGTCTCAACAAGGAACCCATCCTCATTTTGGGTGATTGATCTGCAGTCATACTGTGTGTTAGAAGGCTGGAAGTTCAATACAACAGTTGATGTGTTAAGTTAATATGGAATCCAGTTCATTATTGGAGGCTCAGGTAAACTGTGCCAAACCAAATATGCACATTGAAGGGTTTGCTGTAGTGGCCCAAAATGGGGGCAGGGAAAAAAAGAAGAAAAAGATCCTTATTTAGACGTCTAAAAGGGTAATAAGTTCGCAGCAAGAGAAGTTTGGCATAATGGCTACTGATGCTAGATTTCTTTATTTCTCACATAAAGGATGAGAGGAAGACATCTAGTCATAGGAATAATTTGGGATTGTGTTTTGGTAGACCACTGTGAATTAGTTTTTTTTTTTTTCATATAAGAAAGCTGATTAAATGAAGCTCTGCATGGTTAGAGTTAATACCCTTGTATCACCAAAGAAGCCACAAAGCACCACATGTAAAATATTTCTCAATGTAGGATAAAAACTTTATTGTGAGTCCTTGACTCTTGCCTGTGCAGTAAAAGCTTCTTACCAGACGAAAATCATTAAACGCGTACACAGTGGGTGGCTGATATGAGAGCGGCTTGGGTCAAACTCAGCCTAAGACATTCACACTGCAAATGTTTTCCATCTCTGTAACCCTTAAAGCACAGCTTTATTTCATGCTCTGAGTGGATTCCAGTCTCGGTTCTGGGCTGTAACTTTTAAAAATCTGAAATCAAGAGGTCAGATTAGGTGTGAGGGCTAAAATCGATGGGCTGTAATGGAGAGTGAAACATGCTGGAGAGCTTTAATTTCAGAACTAATCTGACTTTGGAAAAGACCTTCCTACGCACACACCCCGACACACGCGCACGCACGCGCACACACACACACACACACACACACATTCACAACCACAACCACACACTCATACATGACTCTTAATGTCAAGCAAAGCTTAGAAAGAAATAATGGTGGTTGTAAATGTTCAGCTTTAAAAAGAAGATGGAGGGGGTTTGCACTATAGGTTTAAAGTTTATGTGAAATCCTTCACTTTTTTTTCTACAGAAACTCATTCTACATAGAATTTTATGCAGAAAACAGTGAATCACTGAAAATGACTTCAGCTGTGTCAGGGTCACATATATTATGTGCCACAAACAGACACTGAACGTGAGAACGTTTTATGTATACTTAATGAATCCAAGACTTTAATTCCACTGTTTGTTTTGTCTGTATTTCAATGTTGACCTGCTTTTTATGTTCTATTCAAATTAAGTGTGATGAAGAGCGGCAAATGAAGAATATGATGAATAGCAACACTGCAACACATGCTCAGACATTTGCATTTGAATAACTGTGCAATGACAATAAGCCACTTTGAAAAATAAACCATTTCTCAGGATTTCTCAAACGTCGGGCGTTTTTTATGCTCCCATTTCGGAATATCTTTTGTGTGGTAAACTGCACAATACAAAAAGCCAGAACACAACAAGAGAAATGTGTGTCAAAGAGATTTCTTACTATTGAAACAGGAGTGTGGTGGATAAACCATCCAATGCTTTAAACACTTCTTTTTTGGTTTGCTCACCTATTAATCACACCGCATGCTGGAGAAAGTCAGGAAATGGACATTCAGTTTAACTGCATTTACATTACATTTGGTCATAACCAAACGAAAAAATAAAATGAAATAGCAAAAAAAAGTGATTAAAAACACTGGGCATTTACAAAATTACTCATATAAAAGAAACAAAACCATGCAAATGATAAAAAAAAAAGTTGCCATTTCAGGAGGGTCAAACTTTTGGCCTTTAAAAAGGAAAGAAAACATTTAAATTACTGGGGTTTGGATAAGAAGGGCATTTTTTTTTTATTAATGACCGTAATAATGTTTGGTGAAGTTAAACAATGTAAGTAAAAATGTAAAGCAAATAAGAGCTTTTTCACACACACAATGTAATGAGAACTCACAGGATTGTAACTAAACAGCTGTGTGACCATGTGACAAGCTCTTTAAACTAGACTAATTTGAAAAAAAAAAGATGCATCTCAGTACAAAAACACAATAAAATCATGAGTTTGCAATATTACTGATATGCAATTGTGTATTCATAGGGCCAAGAAAAATGCAGGCAAATTTTTACCCATTTTGATAAAAAAATGTGGAAAGTGGATTTATGGCATTTTGCAAAATTATAAGATAAAAAAAAAAATCACACTAGTTCTAACACCCGTGTGAAATCATGCACAAAATCTTCTCTGTAAATTTGTAATACTTCTTGCTGCTATTTTTTCCCTTAAAACTACCCAGCTGCAGTTTTCATATGTAAATGAAACCAAAATTACAAACCAATTGCTCACATGCAGCTTGAATAAATGAGACACCCTATTCTTTACTTCCTCCTTTTCCTTATGTCCTTTTAGTTTCTAGTGTAACTTATAGAATGCATATTAATCTCCCTGAAGTCTTTTCCTGAGAAAGGAAAAAAAGAGCACAAAGCTGGAAGGATCTGCGCAGATGTCACTCATCCTGTCAATCACGTCTTCACCGAGCCGAGACGATTCCGGGCCATCGCTGAACTCGGTTTGACTTTTGAGCAAGTGTTCCTAACTCACCCCTTTACCTCAAAGTCCACTAGCAGCATTTCAGCCAAAGAAGACATCCTCTTTGTGTTGCTGTTTCATCCCTATTATCTTCAATTTAAGAAAACACAACGTTAGAAATATATGTATTGTAAAAAATGTATTTTAACTCTGAATATTTAAAAAATAATTAAATTATGTTGGCGGCACAATGGCTTAGTGGGTAGCGCACTGTCATCTTGCACCTCCAGGGGCTGGGTTCCATTCCCACCTCGGGTCTGTTTGCATGTTCTCCCCATGCTAGATGCGTTTCCTTCGGGTTCTCCGGTTTCCTCCCACTGTCCAAACACATGCAGTTTAGGCTAACTGGCCTCGCAGTGTGTAAATGAGTGTGTGTGCCCTGCAGTGGATTGGCACCTTGTCCAGGGTTTACTCTGCCTCGTGTCCTAGTCTCCGGGGACAGGCTCCAGCCCCCCGTGACTCTGTATACAGGACAAAGAAATATAGAGGATGAATAAGTGAGTAAGTGAAATTATGTCCAAACATTCTAATATCACTGAACTGTGTAAGGTTTTATAAACGATAAAATAAAAACCCTCCTGTCCTCTCCTCTCTTTATTATTTAATTGCATACTAAATATTATTTTCTCTAGTGCATTTTACCCCTTTTGCCTCAGTCATGTGGTGCTAATGTTTTGCCTTCGTCAGTGCCTAGTTCTCACACTGCAATTAGAATAATTGTTGGTCTACAGTTTTAATGACATCCTGCTACTACCACTGCTATTTCTGGGTCAGTTAATGTTAACTGTTATATACTTTGATAATATAATTTGATATGAATCAGAGCTTAGTAAAAAAACGGCTTGCATTACATTTTAAATTAATGAGCACTTGCAATTTGCTCAAATTTTACATGTGCTTGCATGCATAGTAATCTGTACGTCTTATACAGTGGCTGCATGTCATTAGTAGCAGCTACGAAAGTACAGTCGTGTTAAAATGTCTGGGGAGGTAGTAAACAAAGCATACAGCATTCTTGCATGCACAAATAATTCAAGTTTGTTCTAGTTGCTTCAATGATTTTAAGAGTCATCTAGTATAGCTGAAAAAAAGCCAAACTGTAGTCAGTGAAAACTCATTCACTCATCATCTAGTGTATACCGCTTTATCCTGTATACAGGGTCATGGGGATCTAAAGCCTATCCCAGGAATCTTGGGGCACAAAGCACACTCATTCATACACTATGGGAAACGGCAATTAGGGTAATCTGAATGTTTTTGGACTGTGGCAGGAAACCAGAGTACCCAGAGGAAACACACCAAGCATAGGGAGAACATGCAAACTCCACAGACCCAAAGTGGGAATTTAACACAGACCCTGGAGTTGCAAGGCAACAGTGCTAACCACTAAGCCACCATCAGTGAAAACTCACTCAATCATCATCTATACCACTTTATCTTGTATTCAGGGTCGCAGGGGGCCTGGAGAAAAGAGGCTTAGGGCATGAGGTTGGGTACACCTTAGACAGGGTACCAATATATTGCAGGGCACATACACACTATGAGCCATTTGGGAACGCCAATTAGCCTAATTTGCAGGTCTTTGGACTGTGGGAGGAAACCAGAGCATCCCTAAGGAAACCCACCAAGCATGGGGACACACAGGGACAGGAATTGAGCCTGACTGGGAATCGAACCCGGACCCTGTAGGTGCAAGGCAACAGTGCTAACCACTACACCACTTTGCTCAGTGAAAACTACAAATGCTAAATGATATTCACATAGCATTGTGATAATTAAACCTAATCTCCTGTACATTGATTTGCTTTTGTTCCATTTTCCCTGAATCTTTAGAAAAAAATATCTTGATTAGCATTGCATCTTTCACAGACCCAGTGTGAGACATTAATGAAGAAAAATGAGGAACATTGATTTAGTGTAGTCTGGGCTGGGAGTGTGGGATGGTGTAAAAGTTTTATTAATAACTTTCAAAAGAAAAACACAACTGAGGACCGGAATACACTAGGTAATCTGACTAAAGCATAATTCTAAATGCAAGCAGGTGGGCAAAGGAATAGTTCTATTACATTATATAATTCTAAGTAAATTCAGATGCTTGCAACCACAGCTTCAAACTAAACGAACAAAAGAAATAAAAATGAAAGCATCCTGCATATTATGTTAAATCTCCCTGATGTATTTGTATGTTATAAAGAGAGCACTTTGACTTTCCCTTATCAGCAGTTCTACTGTAATGATATTACTGTACCTGCTGTGAAATACCATGTACACTGTAATAGGAAGATATGTTTCTATTAAAGATCTGTAATTGCTACTTCGTTTCACACAAATACAGAAACAACAGGTTTAATATTTTCATAATGAAGGTGAAAATTTGATGTGTCCGCTGCAGCTCGGTACACTTCACGGGCTGCTCAGGCACGTTTGCCAACTGGAGGGAAAGACATACACACACGATAGCCTCTTTCACAGTAAATTCTAATTTAACACGTTTGCCCACGAGAGTATGCAAAAGACATGGAAATGACAAAATCCGCAACAAAAAACTGAAACAAAAGTGCGACACAGCATGGCTTACTCAAAAGAAAGAAAATAGACTATAAAAACTGTACCTTCAAAGATGAATGGACAGATCAATATATGTTTAATTTCCTGCGGGAAGTTTAAAACCAATTTGTCTTATATGTTCTGATAACATGCAGTCACTTTGAGACGAAGCACGAGTCGTTATAGCAAACATTTCCGCAGCAGTTCGAGGTAAGGGTGTGTAAAATACCCAAACTGAGACCGCAGTGTTATGTGTGTTAAAATGCCCCTCCGCCCTGGCACAGCCTGCCCAGTACATAATCATATAAGAATATCTACAGTATTGCAACATATTCTGCCTTAAGTTTAACCTGCACCATAAGCGAAATCGAAATGTTGAATAAAAGCGGTGTTATGAACAGTTATGCGCCAGATTTAATAATCTACTTTTAAATAAACTACTCAATGTAAACAAACACCTGCACCAATAGATATTAAAAGCTAAAATTGATATTTTTACTGGGATTACTTAATATTTTCACTGCTGCAATACAGTAAGTGAATTTTAACACATTGGATTCATTTCAAGACAAAACTTTTCAATTTATCATCTGTGATTCTCACTCCAATTATCAAACCAAAGATATTTAACCTTACAAAATTTTATTTTTTTGTATTAATAAGTTAGACAGAGAGTTCTGTATTACTGAAAGACAGGCAGATATGTACAGTATGTGGGTTTCAACTAGAAATAATAATAATATCACTGATTTACATTAAAGCTCATTATTTGTAGCTTTAATCTTTTAACTATTTCTACAGAACTCTTTTCCTGTCAATGACTTACACTAGTGATTTATTAATAAATAAATCAAAGTTTAAAACTACCATACATATTTATAATGTAATATTTATATAGGGGAATATGAAGTAATAAAACAAAGATCCTGGAGTTTGTGTTATTCTTCATTTGTTTTACTCAGAGTCGTGGTCAGGGTTGTCAAGCTTTGGGTGGCCAGCAAAAGAGTTTAAAATTTCAAATCAAGTCTTGTTATTCTAGACTGGGAAAGGCTGCTGAAAATAATGACAAAAGAACAGCATTTTTCGATATGGGAGTTGTCAGGCACTGTAACTCTTGCTAGAAGTTTGACTTACTTCTATTATATGCACTGGTTTAAGATATTATTTTTTGCATTTTATCACACAGTTTTCTGCCCTATTTTCAATCTGTATTTGGCATTCATTGATTTACACATTGCATGGTGAGGGTGCAGGTGGACATGCAGTAAATTGCTTGTAGGTGTGAATGAATGTATGAGGGTCTCTGTGTGTGTGTGTGTGTGCATGGTGCCCTGTGATGGACTGGAATCCCATTCATGGTGTGTTTCTACCTCACACTTAGTATTCCCAGAATTGGCTCTGGATCTACTGCTGCCCTGACAAGGATAAAGCACTTACTGAAAGTGAGTGAGTGAATGTGAATAATAAGTATTGCTTCAGGCAGCAATTATGGGGCCAAGCACTTTCGTGCCTCACCGCTTAGGGACAGAGAAAGACCTTGACAAATCTGAGAAAGGTGAAAAACCAGGGTCTAATAATGCAGTGATTTACAAAGATTACTAAATTGCAAACAAATAATATATACAAATTGAATTTAAAATAGCTAATTTTCTATTTTTATTGCAAATGAAAAAATTGCTACATCAAGAACACTCTGCACCTTCTAGGATACCATTCAAAATAATAATAATAATAATAATAATAATAATAATAATAATAATAATAATAATGAATTGTTAAACAGCTGAAATGTAAGGGGAAGTTTTATCAAAATGTAGATTATAGGGCATCCTATAAGTGATTTTAAATAATGTATTAGATTCTTTATGGCATGCTTACTTATGAAGTTTGTTCTGAATGTGACCTTAACTCCAGTTTGATGACTTTGCTATTAGATTAATTGGTGTGTTATAGACAAACTTTACCATGTGACTGCTCTCCATCAGTACTTGAGAACTCTAACTACTAACCATTAACCTGCAATGCTGCCCAATTAATAATAATAATAATAATAATAATAATAAGAAGAAGAAGAAGAAGAAGAAGAAGATGGGTGTTCACACCAGGTCTTTCTATTGTGCAGAATAACAGAACACAGTTATGAGAGTAAAATCTACCTTTATTTCTCTATATCTATATAAATAAAAGAAAGGTTTTGTCTCTACATTGGTCAGAGCTTTCCCTTTCAATTCAATCTTTAAGTTTCAAACATTGGAGGACCTAAAACCAGTCTGAGAAATTATACAGTCTGTATTTATCCAAGTATGTCTGTACAGACAGATTTTGTCACAACATCAGGCAAAACTGGTTAAACAGAATTTGATTAAACTCTGGCAGTACTGTAGATATTTGTCTGAAGTTATGTGCCGGATTACAAACTTTCAAACTGTGAGCACACCTTAAATCAACCGCTGGACAGAATTTATTGAAACTGTTGCTGTACTAAAGTTTAAACTTCAGTGAAACCAATATTTTGAATAAAAGTGATCTTATGAACAGTTTATATGCCAGATTTAATAATCAACTTTAATATAAGCTACTAATAAGCTACTTGCACAATGTAACATCTGCACCAATAGATATTAAATATAAACTAAATATTTTAGTGGCATTAGTAAACATTTTCACTGCTGAAATAACAGCGCTGAGGGGGTATCGGTGAGTTTTAATGCGCTGGAGTAATTTTAAAACAAAACTTAATTTTGAAATCTTGAAATAATATCACTGATTACCTTAAAGCTGATCAGCATATTTTTAGCTTTAACCTGTTACCTATTTCTACAAACTCTTTTCCCATTAATGATGGGCACTAGTAGTTCTATAAACTATTGATTTCATACCATCACATCTGAAATCCTGGACTCCCTGGAGCTCCTTCAATGGCTCAAACATGTGGAAATGGCTTGGGGTGAGGTCAGGACTGAACAGGGAATGTAGTAAATTTATTATTATTTTTTTTTGTAATGTGCAAGTTTTTTTTTGTAATGTGCAAGTTTGACATCATACATTGTCCTGCAAATACTGACTGCCTTATGTGATCAAACCAGGGCATTTTAGGTTTTACCTGAGAGAGTTCCACTTAATGAATGTTCACAGGAACAACCGCAGTGGGCTCCGAGCCACCTCGACTGGGATCGTCTTCTATGTACATATGATATTCTTGCACTAATTAAATGTTTTATTATGGCTAAGAGTCACCATACTGGGCTTGAAGTCTTCAGTAAATGTCAATCGGTTTTACGCCTTCACTGAAGAAAAATTTCATCACAAATCCCAGTTTAACATGATGTGCCTCATAATAATAGTTACATTGTATTTGGGTAATTTGTTAAGCAATAAACAAACAAACAAGGAAATATGAGTACTATGAGACTAAACCTACGTCTACAGTACTGAATTAAACTACAGTACTCATAAAAAAAGATAATAGAGTAACACAGAAAAATATCAAGCATCTGGAGATGCATGTGCTGTACCACATTACGCACTCCCTCTATTTGCACATTCCAGTCACAATTATTGCTAATTGGGAGAAAAGAAAGAAAAAAAGCATTCCCTCTATAGTGAATCTGACAATTTGCACCTCAAACACTTCTTTAACTGGTAAAACGTAACGCCATGTTCAAACAGAGGATTTAAAACATGCATACAAATGTGCCTCTTTACTGTGAATACTTGACCATATTGGGTTAGAAACAAAGCTTCAAGTTAAAACCAGGTCTCATTATCAGGCAAAAAACAAAAATGTAATAAAATGTCTGAAGCCTATTCCTCATTAGTACTGACCCTACAGCGTGTTTATGAGTATTTTTGTGTAAGTGTCAAGAACAGTTATAGATATTTTATTTGGTCATTTTAGCCCTAGTGCTGACTCTATAGACCCAGGCAGAAAAAAGCAAAACACGAAAGGCAAACTAAAATAGATGCCAGGATACCTTTGGGGATATAAAAAGATCTCCACTTGAGAGAAAAAGCAGCACTTGAAAGAAGAATTCAATCTATTAGAGAGCAAGTCAAAGCTTCTTCTTTCTTGTCCACCTTCTAAAAAGCTGATGCATCTTTTGAGATTTGAACTTTCTCACGGTAGTTGGTCATTATTATCAAGAACATTGATGTTCTTCGCATCACAATTACTGTACATTACAAGGTCGCTGGACGGTAGTTTACTCTTTTTCTTTTTTTTTATATATATACACCAAAAAACATATGTCACAGAACAAGATTTTTTTCCAGGGTTTTTTTTTCCCCCAGAAGTTTTGAAAGCACCAGAACAACATGGAAATGAAAGGTGAATAAAGAATCTATTCCAAATCTATTCTTTAATTATTGATCCTTAAGACACTGATCCAAATCACATTGCAGAGGGCCTCCCATACAGTGCATCCGGAAAGTATGTACAGCGCATTACTTTTTCCACATTTTGTTATGTCACAGCCTTATTCTAAAATGGATTAAATTCTCAGAATTCTACACACAACACCCCTTAATGACAACATGAAAAAAGTTTATTTGAAATTTTTGAAAATTTATTAAAAAAAAAAAAAATTGAGCAAGCACATGTACAGTACATACTACAGTAAGTATTCACAGCTTTTGCCATGAAGCTCAAGATTGAGCTCAGGCGCATCCTGATCCCCTGATCATTCTTGAGATCCCCTGCAGCTTAATTTTAGCCCACCTGTGGTAAATTCAGTTGATTGGACATGATTTGGAAAGGCACACACCTGTCTATATAAGGTCTCACAGTTGACAGTTCATGTCAGAGCACAAACCAAGCATGAAGTCAAAGGAATTGTCTGTAGACCTCCGAGACCAGAAGGACAACCATCTCTGCAGCAATCCACCAATCAGGCTATATGGTAGAGTGGCCAGAGAGTCTCATCAGACCTGAGAATTTTGTTTCTCATAGTCTGAGAGTGCCTTTTGGCAAACTCCAGGTGGGCTGCCATGTACCTTTTACTAAGGAGTGGCTTCCGTCTGGCCACTCTACCATATAGGCCAGATTGGTGGATTGCTGCAGAGATGGTAGTCCTTCTGGAAGGTTCTCCTCTCTCCACAGAGGACCTTTGGAGCTCTGACAGAGTGACCATCGGGTTCTTGTTCACCTCCCTGACTAATGCCCTTCTCCCTCGACCATTCAGTTTAGATGGCCGACCAGCTCTAGGAAGCTAAAATAAGTGAAATGATTCATGAAACAATTGTGACACGATCAGAGTATGACATCACAGTCTGCCTCACCTCACAGTCACTAATGGAGCAAAGGTACAGACTCAACATACAAGCACCATCTGTGACAGAGAATCACCACCTCACAGTCTCTACTATGATGTACAGTAACTATGATGTACTGTAACAGTATAGGGTCTGTGTATGAAAACCTGCTTGTAAGAGACTGCAGTCAGTAACATGTAAGACAGGGAAGCGCATCGGCTGCTGGTCCTCTCAGGGACACTGATGGTGTGATAATACCGCTCTTTACTTATACGAAGGACTGATCACTTGAATTTGAGTTACTTGATATTTAATTTTTTTGATTTGATATTTGACTTAATTGCTATTGTGTTCAATACAAGAGAGAAAGAGTAACTTATGTTATGTTATGATTGTTATTTAAGTGTTTCCATGTGTTCACAAAGAATGTAATATGATGTGTATTACATGTTTGCTAAACGGTTTATGGAATAATACTGTATGTGTTAAACCTAGTTAAATAATTTTGTTGTATTTGTTTACATTTTATTTACCTAATATTTATTAGAAGTAGTGATTGAACTACTATTTATTAGAAGTAATGATTTACCTATTATTTATCAGAAATAGTGATGTACCTTTTTTTTTTTTTTTCGTTTAAGGCTATCGACCACTTAGTTGAATCTACTTTAAACAATTGTTGTGTAACCTGCAAATCTGTCAGACAAACTAATTAAAAAGTGATTCTAGAGTTGATCCGATCCTTGTGTCCCCTGTAGTTGGCTAATGGCTTTTTTCGAGTTTGAAGCAAATTCACCGATAACTCGACAATGAGGAAATTTTATGCATTACTTTGCACATATACAGTAGAGAGTATGCACTTATACCACATCACCTTTATAAATAAATAAGTAGATGAATATGAAATAATGATTTCATTCACTTTCCAGAGGGAAGCATTACTCATGCAAAATAAATAAATAAATAAATAAATAAATAGACATTTAGGAAACCAGCAGTTTCAGGTGGTCTGGACAACCCTGCTGAAAATGCGCAGGTGTTAAAAAAGAATGAATGAATGATTTGATGAATACTGATTAGACAAATTCCCCACTGTGGCTTTGGTCAAGCTGAGCCACAGGTGTGTATGGGGGGTTGGAGTAAAAGTAAGTTGATTGTAAAAATTTGAAATCCTTGTCAAGCAGGTGACTCCAATCAAATGCTAATCTATATAATACACCTGGTGCAATTAACCAGAATAATGATGCATAAATGTGGGTAATTTTTTTTTTTAGAAGCAGTAATAAAGGCAGGGGGTAGATTAGATGCAGAAACGGTGTTCTAAATTCTGGCCAGTGGCTCCTGTTTAAAAATGTACAACAGCACTCGGTAGTCGAGGTACATGTGCATAATGCCAAAATTGAATGGCTCGCATGGTTTCCCTTTCGTGACATTATTTTCAATGAGGATGAGCATGAATTACAGTACAGCACTACTGTCTGAAGGTTTGATGCAACCAGAATCTGTCAAGCTGGAATATTTTTTGTACTGTAAAAACACTAAAGTAATAGAGAAAACAAAGACAAAAAAAATAAAACACAATTCTCTGGATAGTTGTACTGAGTCAAGTGCTATTTTAGCCAGTGAATTTTGTGAATGAAAAAAAAAACATGAACCACCTTTTTGCACGCTTTTTTCTTGCGAAATAATAATAATACGAAGAATAAGAAGAAACAGCCATGTCATACGTTTCTACTCAAGAGTAGTTGGGCAACCATGACATGCCAATGATTATAATTATCGAAATGGGGGCGACTCTGGCAAATCAAATTAAGCATCTGCGAATCTCATCTCTGAATACAGTATGAGGAACTTTACCAAAGTAAACAACGACTAAATTAATAAAAGCCTTGTTGGTTTTGTGCAATATTGAGAGTAGAGTGGATGGTTCTACTAATGCATAGTGAAAAAGACTGGCAACAGACTATAGAAATGTATGAGTATGAATATTTGGACTAGTTTAAATACCTGTAATTTATTAAAACAGCTGAAATTTTTTTTTTTGAATTATGTGATAACAGCAAAAATTAGGCAATAAGTGTAGGGAAAGAAAACATTTAATTGATAGAATTATCAATTAAATTTTATGGTTAAATTCCTCATGCGATTTATTTGAAACCTCATTTTCATTATTGCTAGGGGTAGCGCGTCAATCCAAGATAATTTAGAACTTGCACAAATTTCATTTGATTTCCGTCTCTTTGTGCATGTGTGAATTTGACTGTTCTTCCTTTGCTTTGTGGGTTTCCTCTGGGTTCTCTGGTTTCCTCCCACAGTCCGAAGACAGAATTGGCATTTCCAAATTGCCCGTAGTGTTTGAATGGGTGTGTGTGCCATGCGATAAATTGGCACCCTGTCCAGGGTGTACCATGCCTCGTGTTCTAAGTCTCCTGGGATAGGCTCCAGGCTCCCTGCGACCATGAATACAGGATAAAGCAGTAGGGTGACATCAGGTAAATTGGGCCACTTTTTGGTAAATCACTTGGTAAAGCTCCAAAAAAGCACTTAGTGAGAC
>JAQMYJ010000019.1:17052927-17069377 GCA_030014305.1 Clarias laeviceps | reverse complement strand
AGTTTGGAGTGTGACTGTTTGAGGTTGTGGACAGGTGTCTTTTATACTGATAACAGATGCCATTAATACAGGTAACACATGGAGGATAGAGGAGCCTCTTAAAGAAGAAGTTACAGGTCTGTGAGAGCCAGAAATCTTGCTTGTTTGTAGGTGACCAAGTACTAATTTTACCGAGGAATTTACCAATTAATTCATTAAAAACCCTACAATGTTATTTTTTGGATTTTTTTTTCTTCTTATTTTGTCTCTCATAGTTGAGGTGTACCTAAAATGAAAATTACAGGCCTCTCTCATCTTTTTTAAGTGGCAGAACTTGCACAATTGGTGGCTGACTAAATACTTTTTTGCCCCACTGTATATGATTACACATATAATATTGACCATATGTATGCATAAAATGTGGACTAACTTGCACTTTAGAGTATGGACAATAACCACACACATTTAATTCCATACTTCATGCTTCACTCATACTGATACTGTCGCACCCACCTGCCATATCTTTACCCTTCCAATTTTTTTTTCATATACTTCTCAGTATACACTTACACATTTCACAATCTGTGTAATTCATATATTTTATATCAAATTCAATTTTAATTACATTTTATTGCAACTTTTATAAATCTATAAATTTGTATATTTGTACATTCCATCCCAGCTTTTTACATTAAAATGTTTTTTTTTATTTAATTAGATTTTTTATTGGAAATTCTATTTTTAGTTTAATTGTATTGCTTTAGTGCAATTTTCCTGTTATTGATTCTATTCTATCCCATCTTTTCATTTTAGGTCATGGACTGTCATATAAGCATTTAATTTGAAATTTGAGTACAGAAAATAAAATATGTTAGACTTTTCATCTAGAAAAGATTCACAAGCAATATTCAATAAATACTTTATTTAGGAAATTAATTCTAAATAAAGTATTTTTAATTCCTAAGTCAGCTACAGTACTGTGCAAAAGTTTCCATATTTCTTCATATTTTGTTTCTAAAGAGACAAACATTGTTTATGTTGTCTTGAAGAATAATTCTTCAGGCTTCCTGAAGGACTTTTTGACTCTGATTTTTGGCAAGTTTTTGCCTCTTATTTTCACCTTGTATCGCAGCAGTTTCAAACGACTCTTTTGTTTGTTAAAAAAAACAAAAAAACAGGTGGATGATGACAGATGATCAGGCCGGTGATTAGTATACTGGTGATGCTGAATGCTGAGTGGTTGGAACAGACGAGAGTGGAAATGAGGTTGCTACTGATTTTTTAATTGGATTTTTAGGAATTTGTATCAATCCTTTTTATTTAATGGACATTATTTAATTTTATTTAATATAAAGAAATGAGGGATTGTGCAACACTTTTGCACAGCACTATCTATAGTGCTTTTAGCAAAGGATACTGTCACCCGGAATATTTACACAAATCTGGACAGTAATGTAGATTTAGAGAATTAATGACCAAACCAGTGAGAGAGCAAATCACGTCTTTACTCTTCCACAAAAAATGTACTACAAAGACAAACGGTATTGAGAGTGCTGAAAGGGTGTCAATATAAGCAAAACAGTCACTCAGGTGAGGTTAGCTCTAAGCAAAGAAGAGAATCAAGATGGATCAGACGGGTCTGGGAGAGATGGAAAAAATACAGTAAAGAAATTTAAGGAGACTTTAAAGAAAGCAGACGAAACACTCGTTTAAGACTCGTTTAAACACACAGATTTAAGACTCGTTTCATTTAAGACTACTCTAATCAGTCAATTACACACTAGGTTAGTCTGTACTTAAAAACGTCACAGATCTGAGACTAGTTTACTGATACTGTATATTGATAATCTATGTTAATTTGTTAACATTATGTGGTGTTAATGTTACAGTTGACCAGTGTATCCACCCTCTGATATCAAAAACACTTATGTTGGGCCACAGTGAATACCATGTTGTCTCTACATACAACTTTAATTTTATACCAGGTTTACCCAATAGATCCTGAGATTATGTGTTTGAATCCCACAAATGCCAAAACCAGCCATGGCTACGAGTTAAGACAGCAAAACTAGCTGTCATGGTGGGAGGGATGACATATTACCTTTCTCCTGTCAATCACAGCATCACTAGCCAATACTCATGTATGTAAAATAACCTTTAATGCAAAATGAGCAGCAGTTTAAAAAGTATTGGTGGTTAGTTTTTACATGTCTCAGAGAAAACATTGGTTTGTCCCACAATCTCACAAGTTTTTTTTTTTTTTTTTTTCTGTTAGTCAGACAGTGAGAGCTAGTAGGTGGGAACTAACAAGAGAACAAACAACAGCTATAATCGGACCAAAATACACAGTGCAACAGCAGTACATCTTTCCTTCACTCATTAAAATAGTCCTAGGTCTCTTATCATGGCTCCATCGGATGTGCAGTAAGAGATCTCAGGTTTCCATTAGCGCCTCTTTCTGTCCCTCTCCTTTAGAGCTCATTCAGTTCCATGCTGATGGAAAATTGTTCTCTCTGAATGACCACATGCAGGGAAACATACTGTAAAGTGCTGGAATGGTGTAGAAAGCCTTGGTCCTAAACATGACCTCAGACACAAACATACATGAAGAAGGGATTAGACATCACATCTGTGAAATTTTTTACAGAGTTTGCTAATTTGGTAAAATTCCTTAACTTTATCAGCATCAACAATCATCTCCTCTGTACTATATGATGCATGTAAACAAACTCCACATGGTGATAATTACAGCCAGCACATCGCCATGTCCCGAGACTGCATTTCTCATCAACTGAAACAAATCAGCGATTGAATTTTGCTGATTAATTGGCTGCCTTTAATTGACCTGTAACCTATAAAACAGCAATGTGTCGGTGTAATCAATGACACAATCATCATTTGTTAAGCTCTCTCAAGAGACCTCAACCCAAGGACATCCAAAGAAAAGGACAAAGTTTTACCAAAGCTTGTTTTCCTGTGAGAAATGAAGATGGAAAGGATGAAGATGCTTTCGTCTTAGTGTGCTACTTCATCTGAGCTTAAATATCTGCTGATAATTAAAGGAAGAATAATCATTGGAGAGATGCTGAGAAAGAAGATACGATACAAATATACAACTAAATTCACTCTACATCCATGATATATAGTGACAAACATTATGTGTTCAGCATAATAATTATGTAATTTAAGATCAGACTATTCTAGGACATGTACAGTATACAGTAGTATATGCCTCAGCTGTTTTGCCGCCTCTCCACTGCCTTGGAGACATGTCACCCAATCATACATCACGGCTGTTAGCAAAATATTGCATGGATGCTTTCTGTCAAGGTAAATCGAGACAGTTTTATGTTCCTTAAATGTGAAATAATATCTATTAGTGTGTGGTCGGCTTCAGTTATCATCAGTAGACAGTATTTCTTGGTTAGTGCTGTCGCCTTGCACCTCCAGGGTGTGGGTTCGATTCCCGCCTCTGGTCTGTGTGCATGGAGTTTGCATGTTCTCCCCGTGCTTGATGGGTTTCCTCTGGCTACTTCAGTTTCCTCAGATTCCAATAGTGAATGAGCATGTGACTGTGTTTGTGTGATGCCCTGTGATAGATTGGCACTTCGTCCAGGGTGTACCTTGTTTCATGCCGTAAGACTTATGGGATAGGCTCCAGGCCCCCCATGACCCTGCATACAGGATAAAACGGTATAGACGTGAGTGACAGTATTTATTAGAGATTCCATCAAAACATGGGTGAAAAAATTGGCAAAATGTTTAATTTGTAAAAAGAAAAAAAAATATTAGGTCATTTTAATTACCAAAAAAAAAAAAAAAATCTCATTAATATATAAGTTGGATGTATCACATTTTTTATTGCATTTTCACATCGCATTTTTTAAACATCAATTATTTGTATGTAATAAAATTATGATTTTTTTTATTATGACAGGTAAGAAGTCCAATGTGCATGAAAACATAAGATTGGTTAAAGTTCCTCTTTTCACTAATTAACACACCGGTTGTTGAAGAAGTCCCACGGATTTACAAGGAAATATTATTAGGACATAATGATGTATGGCTTATTTAATATGTACGTCCACAAACTGCAGTGTCAATAAATCAAACAGCAGGTAGAATTACAGCTACAATCTCCTTGCGTATTCCAGTTCTGTTCCCTAACAGACACTTTCATTAAAACCAGACACTCATTTGTGAGAGAAGTTTGGAAATAAATGACAGAATGCTGAAGCAGGAAGGTTTTCATGGTCTGATGCTTTGCTGAGAGACTCTCATGTATATCACAAAGCTTGCTAAAACTCAAGATTGTACATTCTTCATCATTCTCCATCCATCCACGTAGAAGACAAGAGAATGAGAAATGTGCCTGGTGATTTACTTATCTGTGCAAAAAATTTTGAGTCATTTATAAATGAAGCAAACAGGAAACGAAATGGAGGAACTGCGATAGATTGGAGAACTTCTGAATGCTTAAAAAAATTATAAATTAATTAATTAAGAGGGAATGACAAGAACAGCTAACACGTGTAATTATTTATTTGATAACCTACAACAATAGCAATAATAATAATAATAATAATAATAATAATAATAATAATAAACAACCATGGTCAGACTAAAAAAAAATAAAAAAATCCCAAAACTGCCACTGACTAAACATGCGCTAGTCATCTCCTGAGTGAAGTAAATATTTCATACAATATCATAATGCTAATTAATTATGGTAATTATAATTATAATATAATGCTATTTTGTCAGCTTATTTTTTTCCCCTTGTGTGACACATCAATCTCGCCAAGACAGCAACAGATAGCTATTAATAAACACATGTTCAGCAATCAGCTCCTTGAAATGCTTCAGAAGTTTTATATGTAAGAAATAAAACATGAATGAAAGAATTCATTATCTCCTTCTTCTTCTTCTTCTTCTTCTTATTATTATTATTATTATTATTATTATTATTATTATTATTATTATCATTATTTTTATAACTACTCAATGATGATTACAGATTGCCTTATTTATTAAAGATCACACTGTAATATTTATTTCAAAAAGTTCTCCTCCTTTCTGTTATTCAAAATTATTATATCCTTAACAACCTAAACATGCGATAATTATATACAGTATGTTTTGTTCCGGTTTAATACATCGTCGTTTATTGTTAGCCGTAAATTATGCAAGTGTCAAGACCAATCGAGACTTTCATAGGTAAGGACCAAGACACCTGGGTTGATGCATTTGTAAGATCAGTAGTAATCTAAGCACTACCAAGCTGTTGTTGATTATCTGTTTATGCTAAATTACTTTGTCCATGAATGAGATTCCTCATGCCCCCAGTGAGCCTGATGAATCTTGACAAATTCATCCTGGAATATGACCATGCCACCCGGGGAAGAAAATGGCATTGAAGTGATACCCTGGTTATTCATTTAATTGCCACATAACGTTGCTGAGTCTATATCTCCATGATTGAAGCAACCACAGAGCTTAAGAGCAACTACCTCCAGAGGCTGTACATTGGCCACTGTGCATGATGAATGCATGGCTTCACCTGCTTCCCTTCTTACCCTGATGCATCTATCACTCTGCAATAGGGGCAATTTGAAGTCATCAGGCCACATTACTTTACTTTTTCCATTGTTCCAAAATCAAATGTTTGTGCTCCATAGCAAACAGCAAACTGAAGAATTATTTTAGGGGTTAGCCTCACCAGCATGTGCTTTTCTTATGGCCACAAAGCTGTTTAGTGAGTTCATGGTCATTTATGATTTTTTTTTTCCTGACCACATTTGACAGGTCAATATCCATCCAGATTTTACTGTATTGGACAGTTCTTAACTTAATCCCAGTTATTTCAAATTTTCTCTGTTGTTTTCTTTGCTTAATATTAATACAGACCAAAAATGTGACCTTTTTGAAGCACAATCACATTTTCCCATGGCCTCAGTTAGGGTTAAAGGAACTGTTTGCCAGCTGAAAAATGTTAATCTCTGCAATGATTATTAGTGGTGCTTGCAAAGCGAAGCACTACTATTGTTATCTCACAGGCTTATTATTCTTCTTTTTTTTTTTATTATTATTCTTCTTTTGTACAAAAGTTTGGCGCATAACTAGTCCCGTTCAGTTCGACGTAGATCCATGAATGAGGTGTCAAATCGTGCAGCTTATTTGGAAATGGGGTGCTATGACTTTTCTAAGGGATGGGCGGTTAATTGCCCCCCCAAAAAGTCCCATAGACTTAACATTGAGACCAACTTTGACGGATTGTAGCGCAGAGAGGGAATTTTGTAGAAAGGTAACTGTATATTCCATTGTCATATCATGGAGATATAGATGTATAGTGGAACCTCGGACTACGAGCATAATTCGTTCCGGAAGTGGGCTCGTATTCCAAAACAATGTGGAAACTCAAATTATTCGTTCCACAGCCCAAAAGTTAAAATAAATCCCAACAGATAAGTGTTTCCATTTATGCGCGCAGGCACTGTGTGTGTGTGTGTGTGTGCACACACACACTCTCGCCTTTACAGATCCTCTCCCACCCCCTCCTCCTCTCGGCTTCCTAAGTGAAACGACAGGCTGATACAGAGAGGGAACGAAAAAATGGATCTTTACCCTCTAATGAGACTTGCCTTTGCTTTATACGTGCACAAACGTGTGTTATAATAAACAGTACACGCGTGGATGGATGTTGATTATACCAGTAAGAGACTAAAACCCAGCAGGGGAGACGTTTACCCACAATTCCACAGCACAAGAGAGAGAAAAACCGTTGGCTCAGTTGTGATCACGTGATGCTCGTCGTCAAAACAAGAAGCGCATGCATGATACATGATACTCGGTACTCGTGAACCAAGACTTGCTCGTTTTTTAAGTCAAAATTTATTAAAAATCTTTGCTCGTCTTGCGGAACACTCGTAAACCACGTTACTCGTAATCTGAGGTTCCACTGTATTCGGTTATTTAAATCCAGACAGCAGTTTTTATTTTTTATTTTTTGGCCAAACAATGTACATAAATATAAAGTGCATAAAAAGAGACATATTAAAAACAAAAACAAAAAACATGAGTTGTGAATACAGAAGACGAGTGCACCAAGTTAACAAAAAACTTTTTCTTCCTGTTCAGGGTAGAAGAATAGGATCCCAAGAGACTTTATATACTGCATATATTCATAAAGGTAATGGAAATTTGTCAGAAATTATGCAAGGAATGTAAGAAATGTGAAGAGATTTTATCATACTTTACATCTTTACTAGCACTTTAACAAAGGAATGCATTTTTTTTATTTTTCCTTATTATCAAACAGAATCATTTTGAGGGCTCCTCCAAATGGTTGAGATGTTGCTTCATGGTAAAAGTATCAATATATTTATAAATACCAAACAAAAACCAGAAGAAAATCACATAGAATGCATCTTCAAAGGATTTGAATGTTTGTTTGTTATTGATTAGTTTAGCTTAGCATACCTCAACCAAGTGGTAGAGATAGCACAATCAAATTCAACAGGTTAAACATTTTTTCAACAAGGATGAAAAGTGACACAATGTTCTCTACAAAAAACTTGTGCAGAACTTTAAAGGGTTAAAAGCAGGATGAATAAACACTTAGTATTTCAAGTGAAATAATGAGAAAGCAGCTGACAAGCTCTCTTATCAGTGTGCAAAAAATATTTAATGGAAACAATTCATCCTTTACATCTCATATTTCAAAGTTGTCTAAAAGAATCATGAAAAATATGCCACATCAAAAATGTCATATATAAAAAAACTGATCATATATCATATATGCATGGTGATAATGAAATGCACACAGGCTGTACAATCTAACTTGTTCTACTCTACCAGGTTTTGAACACAAGCAAGTTAGATAAGTGTGAATTGAAAGTGCTACAGTACATTTCCTGTCTGAGAAAAACATAATAAAAAAATCAGACATGCCTTTGAGGCCATAAAGAAGCCTAGCTCTCAACAATAAGGGACACTGCAAAAACATTTTGTGCAATTTATACATTACTGCTTATACATTTAAACCTGTTAAAAACATTGTACTTTTTAACTCTACTGCATTATTGTTCTTCTTTTCTGACATAACATTATAATTCTGATTATATTAGATTCTAATTAAAAATTCTTCTCATCATATTGTATTAATCAAGCTTTTAATTACTATTTTCTAATTTATTACCTTTTGCACATTAATAAAAAAAATATTTCTTTAATCTTTTATAGTACTCACTTACAGTACATAAAGCACTTTGAGTTGCCTGTGTGTGCTTTATGAATAGATCAGCCTTGCCTTGCATCCATAACACCACATCAGCAGTCATGATGAAATACAATAGCGGGTGTAATACTTTCCTCAATCATCGATTTATTTTATTTTTTTGTACTAAAATAGACTTGGAGGTACAAATCCTAAGAAGCGATGAATGACAGATCAGCGGTGCATGCTTTACATAATAAGCTTAGAGGAGAAAAAAAAAGCTGGCGAATGGTAAAAGCTGAATGTTAGTTTACCGTGTGTGCAATTTAGTCCAGTTTACACACTTGAAACACTTGTATGTAAAAAATAGCAATCATGAATGTGGCTGCCTTTTTGTCTTCTGTTCTAATGACTGTATCTCTGTGTGTATGCATATGATAAAACTCTTTTATAAAGTTTCATAATAGTAGTAACATTTGGTTCCTGATGTATTATTATTGTTGTTGTTGTTTTTTTTTATACAGTACCATCTCTAGTTACAATGCAGCTCGGTCTCCCATCCTCCTCCTCTTCCTGATGTACTGACTGATAACAACTGCATCACACTCTCTTTTGTGACCTGTCATGATGGCAAACAGAGCTGCAACACCATAATTGGACTAAAATGAATGCCTTTGGTTTGTGCCATGGTTACATTTCTAGGTGCACTTCGCTTGTTAGATTACAGACTCCTTGACTCTTTTACTGTGTGTTTTTTTCCCACTTTCAGGCCTGTTTTTTTTTTTTTGTATCATTTCCTCCTAATGCACTAGTGCACCAAAGTCTCTGCTGGCCAACATACTGTTAAACATGCTGTGAAGTTCCTTGCTATCTGAAATACCACAACCTTGATAAAGTAGACAGTACTTTCTAACACAACAAAATCTAAACATCTATTTTGTGTGTTTGTGGAGTAGTGATGAAACAAAAAGCTTCAATGTTGCGAAAACCAAACACCCTTTCACATTAAAATTGAAATGAATGATGTCCCTTTAATATGATGCTGTCCTCAAGAATAACGATAATCATTATATAAATCCTTTTTCAAATTTATTTTTTTTTAATTTAGTCGTATCCATTTCCTCCCCGTCACTTGGGGGCTCCCACATTAGGATACTACTACCACTCAGTCGGGAGAGCCAAAGATTATCACATGTTTTCTCTGAACCACGTGACACCAGCAGACCGCATTTTTTCAAACTGCTCGCTCACGCACTTTTGGAGGCGGTGTAACACACTCGGAGGACAGCGCTATCCGCTCCTTCCGCTTGCGTGAGCTCCCAGACACCTCTGATTGGCTGTAGAGCTGTGATTAATGTGGGAGCACAAACTACCTCTCATCCCTCCCCTCTGAGAGAACTCAGCCAATCAGCTCTCTCTAAGACCTCCGGCTGCGAGAGGTTACAGCATCACTCAGGAACCGAACTCGCGATATCCAGATGATAGGGCGAGCACTTTACCACTGTGCCACTCGGAGGCAAACAAGCTCCATTTTTCACGCTCCACCAAGACTCAATGACTTATGGGAAATTTTTTATTCCCTTTTCCGGTGAAGTGAAGACCTGTTGTTCGCTCGTTCCCTACACCATTTGAAGTTCTCCCTGAACTGATTATTTTCACTCCTTGTGGTTTGGAATTACACATAACATGGTTGAAAACCCTGTGAGGTCTACTTCAGGCTGATCGGAACGCACCTTCACACACTCATTCACAAATTACAGGTAATTAGTCTAATCTGCATTTTTTTGGGCTGTGGGAGGAACCTGGAGCACCCGGAGGACCCCCCAAACAAGCAGAGGGAGAACATGCAAACTCCATGCACACATGGAGGCAGGAATCGAACTTTGAACCTAGTCGATGGTGATGATGCTCTTAGCTTTAGTAAAACATTTGAACAGTCAAAGGTTTTAAAGAAAGCTATATTCGGTTAATGACTATGTCACCAGAGGCAGCTCGGACTTTACTGCAGTCATTTCAGTGAACATTCAGCGAGTGGAATGCCTGGTCCTTGAAAATTAATAATGAACTCACAATCGTTCACAAACACCACTTACACATTACAGAAGCTCCGCTGGAAGTTATTGCCACATCCCCCTACGGTCCTGACCTCACTCGTTTGGGCATTTCTGACATAAAGCAGAACACTTTTTACCATGATAGTACGCAAGCATAGTGAAACGTTGGAATAAGTGCATTAGTGTAGCAGGGGATTATATAGTGAAATAAAGGGAGTTTTTGCTCTCGTAACTATGTTCTGTTATTCTGTACAATCAAAAGTCCTGTTTTGATATGTACATCTTTTGTACAAAGAAAAATTAGGAACCTAATCTGCTGTGATGTAGTACTGTAGGTACTGTTGATAATGTCAACAGTATTTCAGATCCCATGATCAAGTACACTATGTTTGAGCTTTATAAACAAATCGAAACTCATTAATGTGAAATGGGCAGAGCAGAATTGATCAGATTAGCAGAGCATTATGATGAAGAAGCATACTGAGGAAATAACACTCGAAAAACCTCACAAAGATAAGAGATGCTTGAGCAGTTTGAATAAACTGGATGAGTGGGCGCTAAACAGGAAATATACAAGTCAGGTGATTTAGATCGAACTAATGTCTGTACTGGATTTGGATATATGCTTGAGTTTTTTTTTTACACACAATTTCTTACACACCTAAACCAAAGAGACACCTGTTTTGAATGTTATGCAAAAAAAATGTACACCTACATCTATCTGTTTATCTTTAAATATTCCATTTTTATCATCAGATCAGCTTGCAAGCGGATCAACTCACTTCAAGAGGATCTGAAACAGGAGCTGCCGATGCTCTGCTACATTTTCTTTTTTGTTCCTATTGCACCATAATTTTGCAGATCTGTTTCAGGACCATCAGGTAGTGTATAACCTGCTATAATTTGGACTATTGCTGCTAAAGTACACCAAATTGCAAAGAATGACAAACCCCATGACTGAATATGTGACTTATTATCAAGGCTGCTGGGAACAACATGAGGTCTGACTACAATCAATTTTAAGGTTGTTCAGTTTATGTGAAATGAAGCACATTTCATGTCACTGCTGTCTATCCAAACCTCCCTGGAGAAAAAAAAAGGTAAAACGATAAAATTCCGCAATTCACGGTTATTATTATTCACTGTATGCATGCACTGATTCCTGATTCTTGCTTTGACAGGTTAATAAAGGAAATATTGGCACCTCCCAGCACTGCTAATTAGCTGGAACACTTCCAAATTGTAACTGCTGTGTGAAGGCAATGGATCAAATCATACTCTATTTATAGGTAATGTAATGCTGGGACAAACAATAAACACAAGCAATTTTTTTATGTCTTAAATTATATTTTTACCCTACACCGGGAATACATATTAAATCACATACATTTGTAGGGTACTGTTATGTTCAACAGTTAGTGCCCCCACCCTTTTAATTACATGTTTTGGTGCAAAAAACATAATTATCAGCTGATCATAGTTTGGTCTTAAGAGTAGGCAAATAAAACCTCAAATGAACAACTAATAACTTTTATTCACTGTGGCATTATTTATTTAACAAAAATGAAGCCAAAAAGAAGAAGAAAAAAAAAACATGCACGCAATATTAATACCCTTTACTGCTTCCACAGGATTTAATAGGGTAAGTTGCAGTCAGGTGCTGCTAATCATCAGCCCTTGATAAATTGATCATTGGCAGGTGTGCAGAGCTCTATGTTATAGCAGAAGTTTTTTGCAGTTTGCTGGTCTGGAGCAGATGTGTGTTAACACAATGCCAAGAGAGAAAGACATAAACAGGGGTCTTAGAGAAGCAATTCTTGCTACACATCAATCTTGTAAGGGTGATAAAGCCATTTCCAAAGCAATTTGGAGTTCAATGCTTTACAGTGAGAAAGATTATTCAAAAGTAGAAAGCTTTCCCGGGGTGGACGTCCCAGCACATTCACTCCAAAATCAGACTTTGCAATGCTTAGAGAAATACAAAAAACCCAATACATTGTAAATCCTACAGGCCAAACTGAGCATGTTAAATGTTAAGGTCCATGATGGTACAATTAGAAGAAGACTGAACAAGTACAGTTTGTTTTGAATGTATGCCACAAGAAAGCCTTTTCTCTATTTAAAAGATCATGGAAGCAGAAACACCTCACACTCACTGTCAAGGATGGCGGTGGAGAGGTGATGATTTTGGCTTATTTTGTAGCCACAGAACTTAGAAACCTTGCAGTCATTGAGTCGAACATAAACACATCTGTATAACAGTATTCTAGAGGTAAATGCAAGGTCTGACAGCAAAAGCTTGGTCCAAATTGTGTCATGCAATAGGACAATGATCAGAAGCACACCAATAAATCTATATCAGAATGGATGGGAAATATAGGAATCAAAGTTTTGGAATGGCCTAGTCAAAGTCCAGAACTTAAATTCTGTGGCGAGCCCTTAAGAGAGGTGTGCATAAGGCAATACCGAAAAACCTCCACTGGTGTGAAGAAGAATGGACCATTATTTTTGGATCCATTTTTGTTAAATAAATAATGGCACTGTCTGGAATTAATACTGAGACCCACAATGATCAGATGGTTTCTATTATGTTTTTACACAAAAACACATTAAATGAAATTAAAAGAGGGGATACTAACTTTTAAACATGAATGTATATGTGTTACTTGTCAACAGTGAGTGTGTGTATGTCTAAAGTAAATGACAGTGACACTAAAGATAGGCATACACATATACTGAGCTAAATCCCTTCCAGTACTACAATCATTTCCGCTCCACTTCTAACAGCTGCAAGGAAAAAAAAAAGCATGAAGGTAGTGTGTGTGTGTGTGTGTTGTGGGGGGGTGTACATATTGCTTTGAGATGACTGCTAGATTTCAGGGTTCTCATCATCATATACTAAGGATAGATTATTTTACAGCATGTGGGGTGGAAAGAGACAGAAACTAAGCATATACAGTACAGGATATTTACAGTATATTCAAACTAGATTAAATAAGATAAGCTGCACTGTGATGTTTTAGTGAGATATTTGATTCGCTAAAGGATTAAATTCCACCAAGATTAATAAATATTATCACGACTTTGGTAAATATTTCATGTAGAAATATTTTAATAAAATTTTAGAGGAAGCCAGTGAAGCCAGATTAGATAATATTAAACACACTTTCAATGATATCCAATCAGTGTGAGTGTTTAGGGTTTAGATTAAGACTTAAAAATCCTGGGAAATAGCGCTCAAAGAAAAATGAAACACGGGCTTATTATTAAACTGTTGGTGAAGATTTCATCATCTCTCAGTTATGAAAATCAGGGCGTAATTAGTGCCTACTTTAAAGTTTACAAGGAAAAGTTCTGACAAGTGCTTTAAAGTCTGTGTAATGAAAAGCTGTTGTACATCAGAACATATTGAGATGCTGAATTACATGCATAAGCAGCCCCTGGAGGACACTGGTTTTCTTCTTTTTTGATGTTGTCTCTGAGCTGATAAAGATTTAGCTTTTGTCTAAAATAAGGTATTTTAAAAAGCCATTTCCTCGTGTGCATTTCCAAGTGAAGCGAATGTCATGGAAGCGTTTCAACCCTGCATCAATTACTAACTGTCTATGTTAATCTCTCTGACAGTAATGCAATGTGTGTGTTTACAGGATCAGACAGCAGGGTGAACATTTGAACATTAAAATGAACATTTATATAAGTTCATGTTTCCTCCTGAACAAACAGAACCATTTTGGCTGTCACAGAGATGCAGAGTCCTGCTGAGAAATGCCTTTATTTTACCAGTTTGAAACATGTATGACAATCTGAAAGCAGCATGATTCAAACTTTATTACCATCTCACATAGGCACAAATCTCATAAGATAATGGCCCATTTTGTACAAGTTCCTTGGCTTATGATCTTGTTTATTTGAATAAACATTTTCATAATTGCTTTAATCCATATCCTAAATATGTTTGTGTATTTGATTTGATATGCAGCTAATAAAATGGATAAATGCAAAAGCCCATTAGCCAAGCTTTTTCTTCATATCGATGCAGCAAACATCACTTTTAGTCAAATGCCAAAATGCGCCAATGTTTCACCCTTATATAATCTCATACCAGATGTCTATTGTGGGTTTCAGTCATTTTCGCATGCATTTGGACAGTTACACGCTATAAAAACCCTGGCCGGTGTCAGCAATTACCATGGATACCAGATCATTTAACTGAAACACATGCACAAAAAAATTAAAGAAATGTATATGCATAGAACGTTTATAGAAAAGCAGGTACTGTATAGTGTTTACACTGTTAAAACATCTGTGAATTTACAAATAAATAAATAAATAATTAAAAAAATAAGCAATGCATCCAATGGCTGGGACTTGGGCACTGGCTGGTAATAGAACCTGGGCTTTCCACATGGCAGGTGAAACAACTACCACTGAGCCACCAGCACCCTTAAAATAACGGTATTTAATAATTTAAATAATAATGGTTTCCAATGTTTTTTTTAATGAATGATGGAAAATATAAAGCCATCCCAAAAACTAGTCATCATTGGGATTTAAATAAGCAAACATTTTGATAGGATAATTACTGCAGCATTAATACTGTATGTACTAACTGATCATTTATTAAACAAACATAGAGGCCAGGTATCCTGTAGTCATGGCAATGACTACAGGATGTTACTGTGTTTTTATTGGCCTGGATCAAGCAAAGAAAACAACTAAGGAGATTGCCGAAATTAGAGGACTTGGATTAAGAACTGTTCAACGAATTATTAGAATCTGGACTGATAGTGCTGAACTTTTAACTTGACAGAACATGAATGACCATTTAATAAATGGTTTTAAATTTACACTTTTAAAAATTGACACTAAAAATCAGAGCTATATTTAATTGCTAAAGTAAGAGAATTTCCACATGCACAATGTGACAAGAACCCAAAGGATTGGGGAGAAACAGCTGTACAACCATAAGAAAACCACTTGTTACTAAATCTAAGGAAAGAACAATTTATAGAGAATCTTTGCTAAATATTAATGCAACTCGTTTTGCAAATTAGTTGCAAGGAAGTAACTAAGATGTTGAAATAATGCTGCAAACATTGTGCTACGTCAGAGGCAGTCCAATAATATACTAGAGTATATGACTTTTGTTTTGGCAAAGCAGGGTGGGCACAAAAAAGGATCGGAGTCACAAGAGCCAAAATGTGATGAAAAAAAGACAGAAACAGGAAATATTTTGTTGTGTTTGTGGCATGCAGTGATTGGTCTTTTCTGGACCACTTTTAGTAAGTACTAATCTGTGAACCAGCATTATGGCATGGAGAAAGACCAAAAAAAAGGTACAAGTTCAATACACTACAGGACTTCAAAAAGAGGAGTTCAACAAAAATAAAGATTTGTTAATATGAAAATAACAACAGAGATTAGTTAACATTAACTCTGCTAAATACAGTATAACCGAACTATAACCTATATACTATAACTATAAACTATAACTACTATAATGTAGTATAATGTAGTATTTAAACTAAATAACTACTGAATCTCTGAATTCCCAATTCTGAATAATCTTCTTTTTGCTCTGATTATTGCAAATATTGTTAAATTGGTTTTATAGGCACACATAAAAAAAGAAAAAGAAAATGTTGAATGTGGAAAGCAGCAAATATCAGGCTTTAAATATTGAAGAAGCAAAAAGAACAAAAAAAAAAACTAGCAGTTATATTATACCAATTCATGATCCTCGAAGAATGTGGCAGAGACTGAACACAATCGCAGATTTCAGAAGGAAAACCAGACCACGGCCTCTCTGTGTGAGGATCTAAACCTATTTTACGCTAGATTCAGCTAACACCACGAGACTGGACAGCGAACGCATCATGGATGATGTCAGTGCGCACACTGTGTCTGAAGAGGATGTATGGAAGTGCTTCAGACAGTTGAACGCACGCAAAGCCGCTGGTCCTGATGGAATCCCCGGCCGTGTCCTTAAATCATGCGAGGCTCAGCTGGCTGGAGTGTTCATAAACATCTTCAACCTCTCCCTCTCTCTGTCTGTAGTACCACCCTGCTTCAAAATGGCCACCATCGTCCCTGTACCCAAATCCTATACCATCACATCCCTGAACGACTGGCGACCAGTAGCCCTGACCCCCATCGTGAGCAAATGCTTTGAGAGGCTGGTCAGAAACTTCATCTGCTCTGC
>JAQMYJ010000019.1:17036614-17050098 GCA_030014305.1 Clarias laeviceps | reverse complement strand
CCCCCCCCCCCCCCCCCCCCCCCCCCCCCCCCCCCCCAGAGCAGAAACAGAAACTGACTCCAAGATGAACGATAAAACAATATTAAAAAGTAAGAGCGCATGCTAGGAGACAGGGGTATAACTGTCTGTTATTTCCTGATGGATGAATAATTCATCTCTCTCTCTTTCTCTCTCGCTCTCTCTCTACATCCTTCTCCAGATCTTATCTTCTCATCTGAATGAGCATCCAGATAACACACATAGATGCACACATACATCATTCAGCACAATCATATCATATAAAAATAGATGAACATGTTTCCTCATTATAAAATGAAAGATTATATTTTGTTATTACACTACTTAGTTTTACTTCTTTGATTTCTTTCTTTCATTTTGCTAATATATTTTACCCTTTCAAGCATTTATACACAGAAAATGGAAAACATGTTTTTCAATATAATATTATAATAGAATTTCAAGGAAAAACATGCTAATTATTTCTAGAAATAAGAGGTTTGTGATTTAATTCAATTCCCTGACTGGAATTGAACTGAAATGTTTTGCCCATATCTCAATCAGAGGTGAAGCTCTAACATTTTAAAGTTAACCAAAAAAACTGTAAAAAAAAAAAAATAATAAATTAAAAAAAAAATAATAAAATAATAATAATAATAAAAAAATAATAATAATAATTGAAAAGAAATATCCCATCACTTATGTGCATCGTACTGTATACATTTTAACACCATTTATTGCATTACAAATTGAATTGAAATTTTAGGTTTATGCCTGTTGAGCTCTGACACACAGAGAATCTGTTCAGCAACTTGATCAACATTTGATGATTGATCTATCCCAGAGGTGGGAGGTAACTGAGTACATGCACTTCTTTATTATACTTAAGTACACATTTCATGAATCTGTGCTTTAATTGAGTAGTTTTATTAAAGTTTTTTTTTTTTTTTTACTTTTACTCTGCTCAAAAGTACAGCAAATATCTGTACTTTTACTTAACTCCTTTTCTGTATGGGTGCGTAGTATTTGAAACATGAATGTATATTATGTGTAATTGTGTGAATTGCCATTCATTCGAGACATCCCTAAGACCATAACAGTTGTTTGAAATCAGAAGTGGAGCTTGTGAAAGAGCAGCGATGAAAGCAGCATGTTCACAATCAGGAAAAGAGAGGGAAATATTTTTTACTATAAAGGGTACTATAAAAGCTCTGTACATTTGATACATAAGTAAATTTGAAGGTGAGTAATTTTTTATTTTTACTTAGGTAAACAAGTAAATGGTGGACTTCTACTTTTACTTGAGTAATATTATGATAATAAGAGATTTTTTTTTCTTTTACTCAATTATAGGATTTGTGTACTTTGCCCATTTCTGGTTCTATTAAACTTTTCATCAAATTTCTTATTCTGTGACAACATATTAAAATAACGTAAGGTTTTTGTTTGTTGTTTGGAAAATAAAAGACACAGCAGAGAGTTTCGCTGTGGGTATCATGACAACCTTGAAGTTCAAAACCTCAAAAACTGCTCAGAACAATATGCCATTCACTGTGAAAAGAAAATCATGCTTAGCTGGCAAGGTCAAAATGTCTGCTACAGTGATGTAGGACAGGATTTCCCAGACTGGCAGGCGTTATCCAAGTGTTGCTTATAATATGTTACAGGAAATGGTGATTGTGATGGCTCTGGCAAACTGCACATCTTTTTATGATAGGGCAAAGCTTAAACAACTACCCCACTTGGGAGAGTGTACTTACAGTCCAGTAATTTTATAGGATGTAGGCTGAGTTGAAGTCTGAGTGAAAGTAAGCAGGAGTAGAGCTTGTCTCATCCAAAAATAAGACAAAAAAAAGAAAAATCGGGAATTTCAAAGGTACAGACTTACTATTCAATCTTACAGATCTTATTCCACATGATGTGTAATTTATCACAGTCAGTCTGTTTGATGACTGGCAATAAATATCCACTTTGTCTCAAGCAGTAATTATATGACTATTATATTATATATTAATTATAGCATAAACCCATTACGACCTGTCAAAACTACATGATTAGTGCAATACTATGTACATGGCAAGTGGAATTATTTCTCTACATCCATAGACACAATTTATAGAGGGGATGATGTGGCTGTAACACCCAATAATCAAAACAGGCCACTAGAATGATCATAAATAATAATATGATAATGAATAATTAAAATGACTAATTGTTATAATACTGTACATGATAAAGTGGTTGGCTTTCTTGATAAATGTTTATTAAAGTTTTAGGATTCAGATTTACAGTAAGTTTTAAGTTGTTTAGTTGGTCAACCAAAAAAAAAATCAGCTATTTATTAAAATAGAAAAAAATACATTAAAGAAATTACTATTTTTTTTTGCTTTTTATACAAAATGATTTTTGATTGAATGATTTAACAAAAAAAAAAAGTGTAGTTGTACACTAATGTAGAGCTTATTGTTTTGGTATGTCTCTTACTCTTATAATAATTGTGAAACTAGCTATGATAAAAGACTTTCTTCCAGATTTAATCCTCTATTTGCTGTGAAATGAACATCCAATCTTTTCACTAGACATTGGAATGTGGCTATGAGTATTTGTCCATTGAGCGTCAGTAAGGTCACGCACATAAGTGATGTCTGGCATGCATTCACCGTCCCCATTCATTCCAAAAGTGTTTAGTGGGCTTGAGGTCAGGGCTGTGTGCAGGCCACTTGAGTTCTTCTATTTCAAAACTTGGCAAACCATATCTTCATGGAAATTATACTGTGCACAGGGTCATTGTCATGCCGGAATAGGTTTGTTTCAGTGGAGGGAAATTCTAATGCTACAGGATACAAAGACAATTTGTGTTCTCTTTTTTGAAAACTGTTGTAATGGTCAGGTGTCAACGTATTTTTAGCCATATGCTGACCTTTTTTAAACAGTTTAGTATGGACAATTGACAGAAGAAGGACACCCTTTGAGATTTTTCATATCCATACAGCCATCACACACTGAAATGTATTTAACTTTGAGAAAGTCGGTCCAAATAAAGCCTAGTTATTAAACTCAACTGTTGAGAGTTAAGTCTTGATTAAGGATTTAACAGTCACAATATGTTACTTGCAGCTTTACAGGCAGTGTCACAGGACCTCAGGATTTAATTACCAAGCTACGACCTTCATGAGAACACCAAGATACAGTATTTGCTAGATTGTTTGATTTTAGACTCCCTGCTAGACAGTGATTCAGCACGAAAATTAAATAGTCAAAGAAGAAAGAGTTTAATATAAAGATGCAGAAATACTAGGGCAATTGATACAGCATGTTAAAGCAATTTCTCCGCAATCTTAAATCAAAATTGATGTGGCTCTACAGTACGTACATTACAATACTTGACATATTAATATTTGTGGTTGATATTAAAGTAATAACATAACTGGAGGAAAAAAAGGTTGAAGCGTTTAAGAGAAACTGATAACTTTACAGTCTTTGCCAACCTGGTTGTATTAAATGTAGAAGATATACAGAATGCGATCTGGTGATCTAGGATTTTTACAGATGGCACTCAGTAGTTTTTCACAGAATGGTGTGAACAACGAAAAACATCAAGTGAACTTCAAGTGAAAAAAAATTATATATATGGCAACTCCAATAACCACTTCATGAACTGAGCAGAAGAAGTTTAGTTTACCCAGACACTGAGTTCAAATCAGGGTGAAATTGATACTTTTGTTATTTATTTGTTTTCATATGTTTTTTTACTTTATATTTACAGAAAAGTGTAGTCATAACACAAAACACACAGCATAGTTGGTTCTATATATGATTCTTGTATTTGGCCAGATTCAGGGTGGAATTTTATTTCTTTTTTTCTCACTGCAACCAAACTGTGCTATAATAAAAATTACACCATTTTACTGAGATGGTCTTGGACTGGTCCTTTTGCTCTGCACCTACAGTAATTCTGATAGCTGTGTTCTCACTTACACAACCATACCGAACCAGAAAGAAAAGCATATCAGTGTTCAATTTAAACAGGATTAAAGATTGGTTATGGGAAAGCACCCTTAAGAAGTGCAACCTACTAAAACCTACTAACAATTATTAATTTCACGTTAAACATTTGTTAATTTTGCAATGCAGTAAACATACAGTACATACTGTATATTATACAACAGTTAGTTGCTTATGCTGCTCCTGAGCTCCCAGTGATCCAGACCCCATCTGCCCTTTGCACCTACTGACTCATCCCTATGCTAAACTGGACTTCATGTTAATTTAAAGAACGTTTGTTATATTGAACTTTCAGCTGCATAACAACCACATGATGTTATATAATTTCTATCTGTTATCACCCAAATGAGGATGGGTTCCCTGATTGAGTCGGGTTCCTCTCAAGGTTTCTTCTTATTGCCATCTCAGGGAGTTTTTCCTTGACACTGTCGCCGTCACCCTTGGCTTGCTCATCAGAGACATTTCATTCATTCATTCATCTCATTATTATCTAGACACATTTTTCTCACACATACCCACTTCCAAAAATTTTCTTTTTTTTAATTTCTTTCATTTTTGTGAAGCTGCTTTGAGACAATGACCATTGTTAAAAGCGCTATATAAATAAAATTGACTTGAATTGAATTGAAAAGTTGACCAATAATTTGATTGGAAGAGGACTATTTGACAAGTGGTGATAATAGACGGCAACAGCACTGGGATGTTTAACTCTTTTATAATAAACATTAATTACCCTAATTGTCAGTAAAACTAGGTCTGTATGGTCCACAGTACTGAGGAGAGAGCAGCTGGCTGCCAAAACCCATGTTCAAAACCAGACCTGGAAGCACTTTCAGCAAGAAAACACATCTGATAAATGTTAAGCCACCTTAATAATTGTTATTCAAAGTCACTCAAAAAGCCTTTGTTATTAATTAGTTACTACAAAGTTAACTCATTTCTACCCCAAATCTCTCTCTAACGTCTAATCAAGAGCACTACTTGGTGTGTGGGACAAGGCTTTGTTCAAAGTTTTCCATTTAAACTATTTGAGAATCAACCCAGAACACAGAAGTTAACATACTGTAGCTGATATTCTAAAGCAGAATAAGTGGAAAGATGAAGAAAAACTAATGAGATTTACAGGACTGTCCACTGGTTTATTTTCCTCACCTTTTAACTACATAGTACCAGTAATAACTATTTTCAACCTTGGTAATTACACTGTCAGTTGCTAACTCGTTTTTTTTTTTTTTGCCAATTGTGGTTAGCAATTTCCGACAGTCACAGAAGGAGATGTGCTCTTGACTCAGCAAAATAACTGGTTAAGTGAATAAACAAATTTAATAATCATTTGATAAGAATTGTGTTTGTGGAATTGCAGTATAAAAGCAGTATCACACTCAAGATTGTGCTGGATATCATCAAAGCTATGATGCCTTTGACCGCTTAGCAGCCATGCTGTTAATCATCACAACAGCACTTGCGACAGCTTTGACAAATTTGACATTAATGCATTACAGTTTTAATTTTTGTTTTATAATTTTTTTTTCCTAAGAATGGCTTTTCCCACGTTCTGACTTAAATTCCATCATACATACCTTATACTTTTTTTTTTCTAAATAAGTTGACTGAAGTTTGCCTTATTTTTTTTCCCAGACGGTCTGATTTAATCAGCATCTCTACTGCTCATCACATCAGAGCAGGGATCCATCAGACTGCTCAGACACCAGACTTCACATCTGCCATAAATTGACTTTTTTTTTTCTAATGCTCTATATTTTCACACATCCCTTTGTGCTATTGATTAATGGTGTATTTGACACTTTACTGGATTACTGGGATGTCTAATGGCTAAGATAACTGCTGTGCTACAGGGCCTGGTTTCCTTGGAAACCCATGTTAAACCAGTCTGTTGATTTTCCTAAGGTCCTTTGTTGTACCCTTAAATTAAAGCAGCTTACTTAGAAGTGAAAAATTGTGCTATATTCAGGAAACATTACAGCTCTTTTTAATTAGCATGCATGTTCCCAGCATGTTCTGAAGTCCTTGAGTGATGTTTTAATGAAAAATTAGCCTCTAAGCGTTTACTGCTGCGCATTAATTAGACATCAGAAGAATATCATGAATGAGTTTGTACAGCGTTATGAACAAACATATATATGTTTAGAAGCAAGCACTTGTTTTTATTTATTATTATTTCACTAATGACAGTAAATGTAACCTTGCCTCAGTTCATACTTGTTATTGAAGAATGCATTATTTGACATGAAATCAAATAATATATGCAATATGTTTGAAAATTCTTTATCTGATTTTAAAATAACTGAATATGTTGCACAGCATGTGCTTTATTTGTACAAGTTATGTCACCACATATTTTATTCAAATGGTGACATGGATACATATTTAGTGAGTATAAAATTTAATCAGTTTGCTGCATGTTTGAAGATTCATTGCTGGATAAAAAAGGAAACATGCTCAAGGCATAAAATGTAAAACACATGCAAAATTGCTTTCTATATGCAACATAAGCACAACATGCCACAATGAAAAGCCAAATCTTTAATTATTTTAGAGAAAAACAACTAAATCGCTTATAAAATATTACTTTATACAGTACAGGGTGGCCCAAATGTCTGGTTTCATAAAAATGATCTAAATAACAGCAAATGCTCGAATTACTGAATACAACATTTCTTAATGTATCAGAACTGAATTTGTTACCTGGGGAAATTATTTCCTCTTTTAGTGCAACAATTGCTACTGAAAAACATATAAATGCAAAAGAATGGCATGGATTTTCACGAGTAACATCCTGAGACGTCATATTAAGACATCATACTGTATTTCCTCCCAATTACATGTCTCTACAATGATCATCCTAGCCTTTGGGTTCCATTTGTGGCATCTGGGGCAGCTTTGGTGTGACCTCAAAACCTCTAGGGGTGAGTTGTCATGTCTGGTGCAAGGACATTGGCAGCGGATTCTTTGGGTACTGTGGGTTGCATGGTGGGGACTCCATGGATCAGATCCCATGGAGCTCACATCACATGTGTGCTCAGTCAGATCTGTCGACAGCCTTGGGCTCTTTTCCTGCTTTGGTCCATGCATGGTGGGCTGTGGTACACTGGGTGTCCTGGACCTTTTTATCAAGGCTAGACAGGCTAGCCTTAGGCATGGGTGAGCCTTGGGTGTCCATGATTCTGTCACCAGTTTACTGGTATATAATCATAATTAAAATCATATTAATGCGTTAATGTTATGTGGGGTTAATGTTATGTGATCGAGGTATATCCATGTAAGATTGTCCCCTGTTGGGGACAGTGACCTAGTGGTTAAGCACTGTTGCCTTGCACCTCGTGGGTCCGGGTTCAATTCCCAGCCAGGTTCGAGTCTGACCTCAGTGTGCATGGAGTTTGCATGTTCTCCCAGTGTTTGTTGGGTTTCCTCCGTGTATTCCAGTTTCCTCCCACAGTCCAAATACATGCAGATTAGGCTAATTGGCATTTCCAAATTGCCATGAATGTGTGTGTGTCCTGTGATGGATAGGCACCCTGTCCACGTTTCCTGGGATAGGCTCCAGACCCCCTGTGACCCTGTATAAAGGATAAAGATGTATAGACAACAAGTGAGTGAGTTATCAGGTGCCAATTAACAAGAAACAGGAGAAATTACAAGGCACAGCAATAGAGTTTGGGTCCCAGGAGGTTAAAAAAAGCATAAAGAGTTTTTATGCAATTTGCTTTTCTGCTTTTTTTGTGTCACAAAGCAATACTGTTTCACGTTTCTCAAAACAAAAACACGTAATTTAAGTGAATATATGATATCATTCCTACTGTGATAAGCCAATAAGAACACATTTTAAGTATCTGTTAAAAAAAATATGTAGTTATAACTTATGATTAAATAAATAAATAAAATATCTGCATCACTCTTAAAGAACCATTACAGCACATTTTGTACAAATAAAACCTGTCATACAAGCATATCTTATGCACAACACTTGCACTGTATGTGGCAACACACAAAGCACAACTCTTCTCATTATAAAGTAGATACAAGAACTATAACTGTTATAAATAATTATTTAGACCCAATAAAGCATATGACCTAAATAAATACAAATGCAAATGTACAGAGACGAATAAAGAGCAGACTATAATGTAAAGCTAAAATCTAAGGCTTTATTTGTATTAAATTGTAATTGATTGAGTATACAGTATGATTGACACGATACATGTACATAATCAAGAGTTGACAAGCCACATTATTGTGTTATATTCCATGTGATTCATATTGTTGCACTTTTACACTGTTTTTAGGCTGTAATGAAAAGATTATATGATGGGGAAAAATTCTGAAACCATCTCAATAATTAAATGTAATTATACTTACAAAGCTATTGACCTAATAATGGAAGCCAGTAAAAGGGTTTTTATACTACACTGTAACTATAATCATGTTGATTATTGCTTGTTCTTATACATTACAGCTATAATCATGCTGATTATTTCTTGCTGCTGTCAGGAAGTTGTTTATAAACCAAGTTAAAGCATTTTACATGAGAAAAGAGAAAAAATTATGTACTTATTGTTTAAGTAAAAAATTAAGTACTGTATAGTGAATTTCTCATTTTTTTATATATGTACAGTATATATATATTCACCATAAAATGATTCAGATCATCAAACTAATTTTAAAATTACACAAAGATAAGCTGAGTAAATAAAGAATGCAGTCATTAAATTCATTAAAAAGTGAAAATGTGAAAAAGTAATTGCCCTTAACTGAGGCAAGTGAGGCCTGCAGGTCTTTAGATGTTGTTCTGGGTTCTTTTATGAACTCCTGGATGAGTCGTTGGTGTGCTCTTAGAGTAATTTTGGAAGGCTGGCCACTCATAGGGAGGTTCATCACCGTTCCAAGTTTCCTCTTTTTGTTGATAATGGCTCTCAACATGGTTCACTGGACTTCCAAAGCCTTGGAAATGAATTGATATCCCTTTCCAGGCTAATACCTGTCAAGTGATTTGTTTCTCACCTGTTCTTGAATTTCTTTAGATCTTGTTGCTTTTTTAGATCGTTTAGCGTGCTTCACTTTGTCAGACAGGTTCTATTTATGTGATTTCTTGATTCAACAGGTCTGGCAGTAATCAAGCCTGGGTGTGGCACATGAAATTTAACTCATCTTTCCAAAAATCACAGTTCATTCATTTTGTAGCAAAGATGGAGGATCAATAACTTTTTCACATAGGGCCAGGTGGGTTTGGACAGCTGTTTTCGCTTAATAAATAAAATCATCATTTAAAAACTGCAGTTTTTATTTACTCAGGTAATTTTTTTGTAATATTAAAATTTATTTGATCTGAATCATTTTAGTGTGACAAATATGCAAAACAAAAATTAAATATCACAGCACTATATACATACACACATACACTCACCCACAACCTGAACAATTACACCAACTATTCATCAGTAAAAAAAAAAAATTGTAAAAAAAAAAAAAAGGATCATGGGCACCCAAGGCTCACCCATGCTTGTGAGGGCCAAAGGCCTGCCTGTCTAGTCTGGTAAAAAAGCAGTGCAGTGCCATGATAGAAATACACCAGAACACCCAGTGCACCATAGACTGCCACACATGGGGGACCCGCAGGCAACAATCCCAAGGCTGCCCAACCCACCTCTTGCATGGTGTAACCCACAAGCAGACATCACAGCACACCTCAGAGGCCCTGTGGAGCTATTCCACCAAGCTGATAAAAACCAAGACAAGTAAAACTCATAAACAAGGTGATTTAAATGTTAATTATTTTAATGTTATGGCTGATCAGTGTATATAAACTGCATTTCATTGGCTCTGTACATGTATTTGCACAATGACAATAAAGTTAATAAGTCAGCCAAAAGACTTAACTCACGTCAAGCACGCTAGTCATTATTTTTTTCACGGATCGAAGAATACTAAGCATGGCGCACTCTCCCGACAGTTCCCCGTCCCTCAGGATACACCCACTAGGGAAACCAACCTCCCACCCCAGTGCCTTGTAGCAGTAACCCAGCTGGTTGTGGAAAACCAGGTTCTGCAATCCCTTGAACAGGAACCAAGCCCCAGTAATGTCTCGTCTGGGCTACTTTTCGTCCCAGTTTCTGTTTGCCCACAAGTCTTAGAATAGGGCCATAGCCAAGAGCCTGTCACCCGGGGGCAACCCGCACCCTCTCTTTGCTTAATCAACGCTTCTGGTGGCCAACCATCAAGGAGGATGTCAAAAGCTTTGTGGCGTCCTGTGATGTCTGTGTCAGGAATAAAACAACAAACCTTCCCCCGATGGACTCCTAAGGCCCCTCCCCATCGCCCCAGGTCTCAAAACTCACTTGATTTCATAAGCAATGGCCAAACCGAGCGCATGAATCAGGAACTAGAGAAATCTCTAAGATGTATGACCTCACGAGATGCAGCTTCTTGGAGACGTTTTCTCCCTTGGATCGAGTACGCCCATAACTCACTCCCTACCTCATCCACTGTCACGGCACGCCAGGTCACGCCCACATCTCAAGCTAGGTCATGATCACCTGCTCACTCCTGCTCCATGATCCATCCCGCTCCTTGCTTTTCACCGCCTCATTCATCGTTCCAAACACACTGTTCTCAATATTTTAAAAATGTCCTTTATAAACTTCCTTTAAGAAATCTTCTCCTAAAATTCCAGTCCTCTGGGAATCTATACCAGAGGACTTTGGGCACAACGCAAGTCACACACTAGACAAGGGCACAAGCATGGGCTCAAGCATGCACATACAGGAGCCCCCGGAGGAAACCCACCAAGCACGGGGAGGACACGCAAACTACCCTCACACAGGAGGGATTTGAACCCACAATACAAAATGCATTAGCATGTAATGAAATACCATATGATACAATAAAATATACTTTATTGTCCCCTTGGGGAAATCTGTCTTGGCCTAGTGCACCTATGATTCATTATCAGGTATTAGAGAAATCTAAAACTCTAGCAATAAAATAATGGAAATGTTGTGAAAATTATGCATAGTTTGACTTTGATGAAATCAGTTTTGTAGTGGATTCGAACAAACCCCCAAAGCATCTATTCACTTTGAAAAAAGTCGTTTTAAAAAGTAGTAGAAAAATGTAAGTTTCACAAGACACAATCTGGTTCAGGAGTTGATTAAAGTTATGCTCCGAATTGTTTCTTGTAAGGCAGTGGTTAGTTCTACTAATTTGATTTGCAAAGCAGTGTTCGAAAAGTGCTTATATTTCCTAGGAAAATAGTGTGTATCACTACACTTGTCTGTGTTAAATTTCAACAGCCTAGTCTTATGGTTACTTCAGTAGAATTAGTGGCAAACCACAAGTTTTCCATGAATATATCCTTAGAGCACAAGGTGGGGTACACCCTGCACAGGGTGCCAATCTATCACAAGGCACTCACTCACACCCACTGGGCAATTTTGCAACACCAATGAGACTAATCTGCATGTCTTTGGACTGTGGGAGGAAACCGGAGTACTAGGAGGAAACCCATCAAGCAGGCATAGAACATACAAACTCTATGCACACAGAGATGGGAATAGAACCTGGACCTTGGAGATGCAAGGCGACAGTGCTAAACACTACACCAGGTTGCAGGCCCTGACAAATACTGTTAAAGTCAATATGAATACAGCCTCCGAGTAGCGCAGTGGTAAAGTGCTCGCCCGGGTGATGCTGTAAAAAACCTCTCACAGCCGGCGGCCTAGAGAGAGCTAATTGGCCGAGCTCTCTCAGGGGGGAGGGATGAGAGGTACTGAGTGCTCTCACATTAATGACGGCTCTACAAGCCAATCAGGGGTGTCTGTGAGCTCGCGCAGGCGGAGGGAGCGGGTAGCGCTGTTCCTCCGAGTGTGTTACGCCGCCCCCAACGGTGCGTGAGCGAGCAGTTCGAAAAAAATGGTCGGTGACGCCACGTGGATCGGAGGAAACACGTGGGTCGGTCTGCGGCCCTCCCCACTGATTGGCAGTAGAAGCTTAATGTGGGAGCCTCACATTAGGGGAGAAAATTAGGGGAGAAAATCGGGAAAAACTCGGATAAAGTTTAAAAAAAAATAAAAGTCAATATGAATACAGGTATTGACAAACAGATATAGATGTAGATAGTGCATTGCATTACACCATTATTACCCACCCCACTTTAATAATGGAAGAAAAAAAAAACAGAAATACATGAAATCAGAACACAATACCAGAAAAAAATATTTTCTTTTCCATTTATGTAGCGTGTCTATAAATGTGATGGTACTATAGAAGCAACAATGTTTAGTAGGATTAAAAACCTGGGATTATCTTGGAGGAAATTATCCAACAGGTCCTGACCAATCAGAATCAGGGATTGTTGTGGCAAGTCTTACAAGCTTTTTTTTTTGTGTGTGATTTTTTTAGCAAACATCACTGTGATCCGTCGTCTGTCCAGGCTGTAAGATTTAACCACAAAGAGAACGACAAAGGTGTGTGATAATCACAGGGAGAGTTGGGACGAATGAAAGCTTTTCACATCCTCTTCAGTACATCGCTTACACCCTTTGTCCCTGTCCCTAGTGAAGTCCTAATTAGAGAAACAATTAATGGCTTCACTGCCTTTCTCCTTGATGCAATTATTCATCTCTGAAGGTGCTTCAAATTAGTGGACAGTTCACAGATTATATGTGGTGACGTGCGTCTGTGTTAACAGAGGACGATTTCTGACGTTCATCTCGTCTTCTCTATTTCAGACCCATTAGCACAGCTGAATGCAGCGTGAAAGGAAATTACACAGCAGTCCTCTCTGAGCTAATGTTCAGTTGGCTGTACCTCACAGGAAGAGTTATGGATATGAAAGTTTTCTGGAGTGTTTCTTTTTTTACACTGACATATTCTCCTGTGCATACTAGATGTGGGACTTTATCTGTCATGAACATTGGTTACAGTTGGGGTAAAAGCCCCAAACATCTGTTGTTAAAGTCCTGGAGCCTAAGAGTTTAACACTATACTATCTTAGTTTTCTCAAAGCAGATGCCTTTAGATAATCAGCAAACTATTTTACTTTAAGAATCTTTTAAACACTGTATAACAATTAAAGTATAGTTTTTATTTAAAGAAGTTAAAACACATAGCTATAGTAAAACTTAAAAAAAAAAAAAAAACTAGTTGCCAAACATGATATTTGCAGGCTGAGGCTTAAATTAATACAAATATGAAAAGTATATGATTCTTATTATTTGAATATTTTTTTTGGGGAAAAAAAGAAAAATATTTAGTATAAAAAAATGGCCAAAAAAATTATATATATATATATATATATACACAGAGTGAGGTCAATAAGTATTTGATCACGCTGTGATTTTGCAAGTTCTCTTAGAAATTATGGAGGGGTCTACAATTTTCAGCATAGGTCTGGGGCCCCACGGAAGATCTCTCCTCGTGGGGTATCAATGATGCTAAGAATGGTGAAGAATCAGCCCAGAACTACA
>JAQMYJ010000019.1:16987179-16997669 GCA_030014305.1 Clarias laeviceps | reverse complement strand
GTCTCATCAGATGACGTCACCCGACCGAGGTTATATAAGCCAAAATTTGGAGTGTTTGATACACACATGCTTCACAACCGGCAACACGAAAATATATTCCCATAGCGTTTTCACGCCGCATCTCGTTCCCGCTTTTTCAGGGAACAGGGTTACAGCAAAGTAACCCGAGACGTTTATCGTAAATGTAATAAAAATCAGATAATTGCAGTCACAGTGAACTTTTGAGCATTAGTATAAACTCTTCCTCAAAATGTCTGAATCTAAAAAAAATATTAAATAAACCAATTAAAATTACTAATTAAAATTGACTGAATCCAGTGATACAGTCACAGCTGTAGCTGATTCACAGACTTTTTTCTGTCTTATGTGCTAAGTCACTGTCACGTATGAGAACTTTTATTTATTTATTTTTTTACCTTATGTGCTATCACCTGAAGCCAGAAGAGACATTTTTCTGCCTCCAGAGTGAAAATAAAATGTGAACCAGCATTTAAGAGACTATTATCGTCAGGGTTTGGCATCTTCCTCTACCTTCTATTCACTTGGGGGCTTTTCTGACAGATAAGACAAACTATTTATGTGACATGGAGATAGAAAGAGAAATAGAAAGATACGATAATAAGAGACCGTGAGAGAGAGAGAGAGAGAGAGAGAGAGAGAGACAGACAGACAGACAAAGAGAGAGATGAGAATGAATGCATATGGTATATATACCAATAAAAAAGGTTCACAATCTACTGTAATATTTCATTCAATCACATTTAGCTTTGAGTTTTAGCAGTTCATGTGTAAAAATGCTTCCTTATGCTCTAAGAAAAACTTTCACAATTTGAGTATCTGGATTAGCAGGGCAGAAAACCTCAACAGATGTGATTCCCTGGTCATTCAGGGCATTCGGGTTGTCAGCAGACTTCATTTTATTGCCACATAGCGTTGCTGAGTCTAGACCTGACCAACTGAAGCAATTCCAGAAACACTGTCTCCAGAGGTGTTTACTGTAAAAATGAGCACTATGCATTATCGCTTCATGCACTTCGCTCCTTACCCTTACATACCAATCTCTCTGGAATAAGATCAATCTGGACTCATTATACTCATGATTTTTTTTTTTATTGCTACAAAGTCCAATCTTGCTGTAGCAAATTAAAGAGTTTTCTAAAGAGTCTCACTATGTGATTTTCTTATGGTCACACAGCTGTTTAGTCCCAATCCTTCTGGCAAAGTTCTCATTACATTGTGTGTGCACAGAAATGCTCTTACTTTTACTATTATACATAGCTCTGGTTTTTACTTTACCACAAAATAATTAATCACAAAATAGTTATTAAAAGTAAAACAAATTCACCTGCACTTTCCCTTTGACTCATTAGAATCATGGCTGAAGTAAGACAAGAAAAAAGAGGAGAGGAGGAGGGGGGCTACTGTGTAGGATGACTTTCAAACATACACAAATTTGTGCACGTTCCCAAACAGACATACACACACACACACACACACACACTAATGGAAACACTGCTCTGTGGACAAACGTTTTTTAAGGAACCTCTCTAATAACACTTGCTTTTGCCTCCTTTTGAGGATTTTGTAATGTACAGTAACGTTGCATTGTCATTAAACAGATTCATCTCCCGCACTGCTACAACCTTTTTAACCTTCTTCTCCATGGGGGCCATTGTTACAGTACAGTTACTAAAGAACAGTCACTATGCGCATGGATGTTGAGTATACTTATGAGGCATGTGCACTGAGACTGAGCATGGGAGATAATTACCCATAATCCCGAAGTTCGAGAGAGAAGAACCATTGACTCAGTTGTGATCACGTGTTGCTCTCCTGACAAAGTGCATACAATTCGTATGTCAAGACCTCGCTCGTTTATCAAGTATAAATTTATTTAACCCTTTTTTTATATATAAGAATATATATTTTAAAAATATATATTTTAAATTATCCCACAAGTAGAATTGTAAAGCCTGAGTGGAAAGAAAAACATTGGTTCATTGTTGAAATAGAGTAAAAATACAACCTGAATGCCAAAGACACAAATGTACAATTTTCATCACAAAGACAAATACCAGAATAAAGAAAAGCCTCACATCATTAAAAAAAAAAAAAGCTTATAAAAGTCTTTCATGTTAAAAGGCAAGAACTACAAAGAAATTTTTTTTTTTTTTTAAATTAAAGGAATTTGTTGAGCATGGAAGAAATCCTTATAAAGTAAATGTAAATGTATAAAAAAAACCAAGTGATTTTTGTCTTTTTTTATTTTCATTACCTTTGCAATGCAATGATTATATGAAGATGGACAATCACATCTCCCTACATGGATTTTGTTGTAGGAGATCATTTAAAAAAGAAGAATTTTACTAATTACCACATTTTTGTCATTATAAGTGATGTCATCATCAGCAACCATGAAGGCTAAGTTAAAAAGGACCTCTTAAGCTCAATATAACATGAGAGGAGAAGTGCAGAAGAATTAAATATCAGTATGTGCCTGTGTGCTTACCACATAGCATCTATTATGATATTCAGTATAACAGCACAACATCGAGTTAAAAAAAAAAAAAAAAGATTAAGATTTTAAGACTTTTATACTCCACAAGTTAATGCCATTATTTCCACAAATGGCATTAATTAACAATTGCTTATGATTTATATATTTATTTAACAAGTTCTTTTAGTCCGTCAACACATATCCTTCCATTACTGGGGGGAACTAGTGTTGTAGCCAAAAGGTGAGGAAAATAGGTTAGGACCTATTTCAAAGTCCCAAAAATTTGACCTCCAGGGGTCTGACCGCAGGTGGGTGTGCCTAGTGTGCCTGACCTGTGGTGCCTGTGGTCGGCTTGAATCCCATTCCTCCAGGAGGATTTGCCCTGTGAGTGCCGAGTGATAATCCAATTTTCCAAGTCCAACTGATTTTTTATGGCAGAGTGGCTATCTCGGGAACCATGCATCCTAGAGATACGGGGCTGGTACAGTCAGAAAGCTCAAGGACTTTGAAAAAAGGTGAGGAGGTTGAATTCCAAACAGAGTTAAATAGAAAGTTAGTGCATGAGGGTGCACAATCCCTTGTTCCACACGTCAAGTAGTGTCCTTGATAAGGGCTTAAAGAGGAATTTGGGATTCAGCCTTGTGTTAGAAGCTAGTTAGCTTTGTAGTTAGCTGTCTAAAGAGAAAAAATGTTGTTTAGGATGATAACACTATCATGTGTTGTGCTTTCCACTCATTTTGAATGTGGGTTTTGGCACTCAGCTGCTCTTCTCTCTTTCCAGAACAGTAGACTTTACTAACTTATACTGGTGACTGATAATGTACTTAACAATTCTTAGAACACTGGTGACACAAAGTGATACATACAATATAAACATCCCAGTGCTCTATATCAACACTCTTGGAATGGCTCTCAGCCAATCAGATTACGCACTACAGTAATTGCAAAGAAGAATTCATCTGATGCCATGTGAAATGAAGGCCTCAGACAAAAATATGCTTATATAATATCTGTGACAACCATTCTGATTATGTTAAGTCCTGGTATAGTGTAAGGTTGAGCAGAATTAGGGTTCAGTTCAGGTTAGAAATGTAAGCACTATCTATAAAACTTGCTCTTGTTTCAGCAAAAGTTAGAGGTCATGGAGAAGATGTGGATCATTGGCTCAGCAGTATCTTACATTCCCTCTAGAGACAGTAATCTCCCCTATCAATATTCTTTAAGTGCCAAATCTTCAGCTGCTTTTCTTTTTCTTTTCTTTTTTTAAGAAATGTGCTTGAGCATTTTTGAAATCTAGTGTTAAAACTGCCACTGTGTGCAGTGAACCGTAACCAAAACTCGTACTTAATCAGCAAAAAGTTTTAAAGATTTCTTACAAATGTCTCTCGCAAGTCCAGAATTAACTGAAGTTAAAATGACAGGTAAAGTTCATACTGTAGCTTTAACAACATTGTCATTCATATAAGAGATTAACATAACAAGATCAGTTTACTCGACATAGATGTTACCTGTCAGCCAAGGAGAGTGGACTGGAATGTGCATGTGTGAACAATGATGACCTCACTGTACTAGTCAGTGGGGTGCCTGATGATACTGAGTAATGATATGTACTGTGTGGCTGTCAAATCTGCATAAAATTTGGCAATAAGCTTGAACGTTCCTTCAAGGAATAAAAAAAAAAAAGTGTGGGACGAACCCTTTAAAGATGGCTGAGATTCTATTAAAAATGATCCACATTTTGGAAGACCTGCAACAAGCAAAACACCTTGGAATGCTGAACATGTGCAGGGTGCAATCAACAAAGATTGACTAGAAGTTTATTTAGACGTTTAATACATGTAATCCAGTCGTTACATGGCTGGATACTTTTTAGATAGACCTTGTAAAAGCCAAACAGATTGCTGCCTTTTTAATAACCCATATAGACTTTTGTTAAGATCATAGTTGTAGCGTATAAGATGAGAACCTTTTTCAGGTACAAAGAAATTATATGGTAACACTAATTTTTCCAACTTATATATTAAATATTGCACTATGCCATGCATCTTCGTCAATTTCTACTTTATAATAATTAGTATTGCTACCATTAGTTCAACAGGTCAGTAATAGATGTTTGAATTTCCTTAGTGTCTATCTATGTCTGTCTGTCTGGCTGGCTGGCTATCATAAAATACAGCAATGCTGGAGAATGTATAAAAGGCCTATATTAAAATATTTAAGGAAACAAAGAATTAATTATCCACGATTGAGATACAGTCCATTTCCTGAATATTAGCTTCTTTGTACTAAAAGCACATTTATGAACCTTTTTTTTTTATCCATTTCACATCTTGGACTAACACATGTCCTGTGTGATTAGCAGTGTTGGGTGTAACGCGTAATCTAACGTGTTATGTCCGCCATTTAAGTACTTAGTTATTTAGTTACTTTTTCAAAAATGTAATCCGTTATTCCAACAATTTATGCAATCCGTGAGCCAGACAGCAGTCATTCCCAATCCGTTATTGTGCGTGTGTGTAAAGATCATCCAACAAGCCCCGCCTCTGATAATCTGCCCCCCTCTGTTATTTCTGCTGTTATACCCCTGTTATCTCACCTATGCGGTTTGACTATAAGAGGACCGAACCATGGAAAGATGGAAACCTAATCACAACGACAAAACTTGCGATGAACCATGATGAAGTGTACTTACGACCACCGCGCGAAACCGCGTAGGTGAGATAGAGGTGTTAGTAGTTAACAGATTATGGGCCAAACTTCATTGAGTGGTGATGGTAGAATAATTATAAAGATCTTGACTGAAACAACATGCATGAGGTTTTCATTTTCTGCAATGGAAAAGTACTCTAACTAGTTACTTTTATCAGAAAGTAACGCTGAAATGTAACTGATTACTTTTTAATGACAGTAATTTTGTAATGTACTGGAATTAGTTACTTACATCCCCCAACACTTATGATTATGTAATTAGAGGAGATTTTTATGGGGTTTTTTTGGTCTTTGTTCAATCCAGCATATTTTTTTTTTACTGAGGTTGGGCCTTTGATCCGAAAACATATACAGTAGGTGCCTGTAGCACGAACTGCATTATCTTTACTTTGAAAGGTCTAGATAAAAATGTTAATTTAAAATTTTAGTTTTTTTTGTGGAAAAAAAAAAGCTAAAATTTAACTTAAGTATTGTAACAAAATACACCCTAGGTTTGTTCAAGGCAAATCACGACATTGAAATTTCTCATGTACAGTATGAAGGTATAAAAAAGCGAATGACATTTACAGAAGACTTCAAGTGCAGTACGAAGATGAGACACTTACTGTAACAGCAGTAAAACATTTAAATGGCCCAAACGTCCTAAAGAAGGTTGTATATCCGTGAATAAAAATCCCGGTTGAGGTGGCTCGGAGCCCACTAAGATAGATTTCCACAAGGCCATCTAAGGGGTTCTTGGGAGGCCAGGGTTTTTGGCCTGAAGCGGACAGACCAATCTTGGCTGTGACGTACTGAGAACTTTTTACTTTGGTATCCAAGCACTAGTAGAATGCTGAGATACTGTAAGTGCATTAGTGCAGCAGGGGATTATGTAAAGAAATAAGGGTAGTTTTTAGTCTCATAACTGTATTCTGGTACTCTGCGCGAACAAAAGTCCCGGCTTTTTTAATCACATTTGGACCCGTGATGCATTCAATATTCCTGGGACTATTAAAAAAAAATCCCAAAGCTCCAGTTTGAAAAATTGACCAAGATGTTTCCAGCACCCACGCATTTTCCACTATTTCATATTGCAAACTCAGAAAGTGTCCACTTAAGACAAAGAAAGACAAAGACAATAATTAATTATCTAATGTGATGGTATTTAACACATAGACAAGGGCGGTCTGGGGAATATAATTACCTGATATTTGAAAATGTCTTATTTTTTTCTTTGAACGGTTTAATAAGTCATTATTTAGTCTCATTATACAGTATGTGCAATTTTTTAGAAACACCAAACAGTCTTTCCAATTCAATGGTACGCTATTTGCATGCTGCTAGAATGTAATTTCTCTATAGCCTTAAGCCTCATGCCTCTAGAAATCTGACTCTTCAATTAATTGCTCGAGGCTAAAGCACTACACTAGGAGATAAAAAGACATATTTAAAAGCAGAGAAGTAAAATGTCAGGTTCATTTTCGAGAGCAAACAGCAGCGATGTTAATAAGATGTGATGTAGCCCTAGTGGGATCTGATATCTCATCCTATTACGCAGTCATTACTTGACATTTGGATTCAACCGGATAAACAGGCCATATTACTGTGAAGTCAATAGTCAGATTTGGGAGCTCTTTAAGGGATATAGTGCTATCTTTGCGGATAAGTGCATACAAATGGCGATAACAACACAATAAACGGCGTGAAACCAAAATCACAGGAGACAGAAAGATGAGTGAAGGAGGTGGAGACATAAGAGGGAAGAGCCAAGGGAAAAGATTACTGCGACCTGCCACAGGGAAAGATGTTCAGTGTAGATAATTGAAGCAGACCGATGGGACTGAAAGAGAAACAGAAAAAAAAAAAAGAAACAGTGGTTAAGTTAGTAAGAAAAAGGATCTCTGACACTCTGACTGTGGAAAAAGTTTTTAATGAGAAAAATGCTTTTAACAGCATGGTCATACAGGATGTTGACTTGGGCTTGAGTACAGAAAGTGCCTGCAAAGTTGATGGAACTCATGCTGTGCCAGGTGATATCCGTGATCAGAGCTTAAACACTTGTTGAAAATAGTTTTTTTGTTTGTTTGTTTGTTTTGCTCCATAACTGACTGATGCTCAGGTAGGAGGCTTGAATCCTGAGCATGTTCTTAAATTCGCAAATGCGCAACGTAATTGAATTCAAATGAAAGGGTTTGAAAAGTCAAGCCATGGTTTAGGGGTGAGATTAATATTTTTATCTTTTACTGAAAGAGAAGGTGAGATAACCTCATATTAGTTTAAGAGAAATAACCTGCACGGATATAAACAGAGAGGATTTAATAAACTCAGGACAGAGATGGAATGAAAAGGAAAATGAAGTGCATCTTATTAACACTCCAGTCTCATGCACGGCCAGGCTGGTATTCAGCAGAGATCTCGTTCCCTTGGCTGAATGCTGAGAACAGCCACCTTTCTCCCCCTCTTTCACCTTAACCGATTCCCATCTCTGCCTCTCATTAGCTTCCCACTGGCTGGTCATTCAGATTGATCGTCTGTCCCCGTCCTCCAATCTCACTACATTCCCATTTCCAGCTGTGATTGACAAACGGCTTTAGACTCAACAGGGATTTCGTCTTTTTTCTTGTCTTTATCTCACAGTCGAAGCGATCACTTGAGACCTGGCTCTGAGGTGATACGAAGAGAATTGCAAAAAGCTATTTTGGTCAGTTTTGCTAATATACTTTGATATAAAATAATATGCATGATATGTTTTTATGTTGGGTAAATAATAAGAATCAAATTAATAATAATAAAAATTACAAGTATATGACGTAAAAGCTCTAAAATAGCAGTCAAATTCTCATAATTTTTATATTATAAGATAACAAGTTGAGTGTTTGTATCATGATAGGGTTGGTATACTGGCTGATGTTGCTGTGGGCTTAAAGGCAAGCAGGCGCAGAGGGGATGATGGTAAATAGAGTCTTTATTTACAATGCATAAAACAAAACATAGAATAATAAAGAAACTAAACAAACAAGAGAAGAAAAACTCTTTTAGCGAGACAAAAGGCTCTCTAGAGACTCTAAAGCAAGACAATACAAACTAGAGACGAGACCAACCAGAGAGACGAGAGACAAGACTAGAGATGAGAGACAAAACGGGACTGGGGACCAGACGAGACTAGAGACAGGACAGGACTAGAGACAAGAGAGTACTGAATGACCGGGTTAGTGGTTAGTGGTGTTAGTAGCCACTCTGGTTATGGAAGACATGGATGATGGACTAACGGGTTAGTAACTAATTTGGTTAGTATCTAATCACGTTAGTATTTGAACCTACATGGGGGGAACGAACACACGAAAGGCTAAGCACACATGAGGCTAATCCATACTAGAGGCTAAACCGACTAGAAGCTAAAGCCACTAGCGACTAATCCGTCTAGAGGCCAAGCCTACTCGAGGCTAAACCTACTAGAGGCTAACTCCGCTAATGGCTAAACCTGCTAGCGGCTAAGCTCTCACGTGGCTAGACATACAGGGAAGCTAAACATACAGGGAAGCTAAACAGGTGACAAGCAAACACTGGGAACACAAAACAGTACTAACAGATGACCTGAGACAAACACAACATTCACTATACAGAATCGGCTCCACAAACACAAAAACACAATGAACAACATAACCACAAACTAGAGCCTTCATACATGTACACGTTATATAACAAAACATGAACCAAAATACAAATTAAACTAAACCACTGACAGTAAACAATGCTCGACCCAGTTTCCCAGAATAAACAGCTATTTATAGATGGTCTAATGAGCTACCTCGGTTTAGGTGTGCACTCTCATCACCTGACCGAGGTGCCTTCTGAGAAACTGAGCCTACAAACAAAAAATATAATAAACAAGACTCTGGACAAACAGCGCCCTCTAGTGGTGAACCCTCACACTGGAAAATACAAAAGCTGGTTTAATTTGCAGCATATTGAATCTGATGGCAGTGATGGGCAAAAGGAGACAGTAGATTTATCATGTGTTGATAATCTTAACATTGAATCACCTGTTAGGGAGAGTGATGTGCTTGTAACAAAATACATTCATTTGATGTGGCTAGGCGAGATGAAATCATGAATTGGTACAAAAACAATGTTTTTGAAGAAGTTGACGATGTAGGTCAAAAGTGTGTCTCTACCAGATGGGTCTGTAGTCTCAAAGAAACTCCCAATGGCACTGTGCCCAAGGAATGACTCGTAGCTAGAGGTTTTGAAGAGCTTAATATTCACGAGCTGCAGAAAAATTCCCCAACTTTCTGCTATGTGGGAATGACCTTTGTTACTTTTCAAATTCATGTTGGCTCAGTTGTAATCACGTGACTTTCGGCGTCAAAACAAGAAGCGCGTGCGTGATACATGATACTCGGTACTCGTAAACCAAGACTTGCTCGTTTTTCAAAAATTTATTAAAAATCTTTGCTCCTCTTGCGGAACACTCGCAAAATACGTTACTCGCAATCCGAGGTTTCACTGTACTGTATATTTGATAGAGATTGTGTGTGTGGGGGGAGGGGGGCAATCTGCGGCAAGGGGGCATTTTAGCATATAACACACATTAAAATAAATAATTATACAAAAATACTACGTTGTGCAACTAAAAGTTTCAAAATTTACATAAGCCTTTACTGACAATTTCTGTCGTTTTCTCTTGCTGCTTTCTTTTCTTGGCTCGCTGATATTTTTAACACTCCTTTCCATTTTGCAGCCTGCAACAGAACGCTCCGTCAAATCAATACACAGCTAACTGTTTGGGTCTCCTTTTTTGGGTGACATTCAGAAGCGCGCTGTGTCACGCCAAACAAATAATTGCACAAAAACATAATGCAAGCTTTTAAAAATAATTAAAAGAAGCTTTGAGACAGAAGATTTTGCCTCGATCATTTTTTGTGAAAAAACGTGCATTCCTAATGGCCACATCTGTATAAGCTGTACCGGGCAGTTCCAGGAACAGAACAGAAACAGACTGATTGTAGTTGCTTTTGAATAAATGATAAGGCGAAGATGTAGGAACTTTCCATCAGATGTTTGTGTATAAAATGGGACAGCTGAAAGAAAGAGACCACCTTTCTCCATGCTGCAACTGTTTGCTGTATGAGACTGGTCCTTCTGCAGAAGTTTTCAATTCAATTCAATTCAATTCAATTTTATTTGTATAGCGCCTTTAACATTTGGCATTGTCTCAAAGCAGCTTAACACAATCAAAATAATAATTTAAGTTTGTATGGAATTTGAATGTGTATGAATCAAAATGGTCAGATAGTCCCTGGTG
>JAQMYJ010000019.1:16966201-16978434 GCA_030014305.1 Clarias laeviceps | reverse complement strand
TTTATATAATAATATACAGTACTATACTATATATATTTATTTTTTTAAGAAAGGGAAGCTTGTTTCAATTGAGTGACAAAAAGGTGTCGAGCCAGATTTTTCACTGAGCTCTGTCTGAGAAAACACAAACACTTTTGTGTGAAATGTGACTAATCCTGCTATTGTTCTAGTCTGCCTATTTATGTTTTGTTGTTTTTTTTCCTTTTTGTATTACATGCCGTTGCTCTAAAAAAAAGAGACCTTGTCAGTCAGACTTTACATACAAAGCACTTTTCATGTGCTTTTATTAAGTGTAATTAATGCATATTTATTTTCTAAAGGCATATTTTAATTTTATACCAGAACAATTTGTATTGAGTGGGGAAATTGTTAGAAGAATGTGACTTTTTTTCTGCTGGCGTGTCGCATTTCTTTTTTTGTTTTGTTTTAATCATATTTTCTCATTTTGAGCAAATAGTGAATCTGCATTAAACAAATACATTAATAATAATAATAATAATAATAATAATAATAATAATAATAACAATAATAAGTAAAAAATTTATGAATTACATAAAAAGTCTAAATATTTTTAGATAGTCCCACATTTGCATTTTCCTAAAGCTGTTTACAAGGTCGTGTATTCACATGGATACTCCTGCTTGCTCATTAAGGATCCAAATCTCTTAAGTCGCCCATTGGCCCGGGTTTGTGCTGATGTCCATTATTAAAAGTGGTCTATCAGTTAAAGGTAAGTGAATTGCATATTATGTATGCAATTGCATGATAACATGCTGCTATGTTCGTTTCCAGAGCATCGTGGATAATAAGCAACCATCGTCCCTGACGCAAGTTGTGGATTCAGTGATAAGGAGTTGACATTTCTAGAGCATAGGTGCTAACTGAGTGCTCTGTCTGTGTGTGTGTGTGTGTGTGTGTGTGTGTGTGTGTGTAATGGCCATCTGGGTACATTCTCAGGCTACGGTGCCAGTAGTTAATGGAATCTAATTATTGTCAATTGTTCAGAAAACCTACAAGGCCCTCCTTTCTTACAGTCAATTAAAGGATGAACGGCTTCCAGGCAGTAAACTGAGTTAAAGCCAAATGAAGAATCATTGAGAAATAAAAGCTGTGAGGTAACTTTGCTAGACACTGAAATGAAGCCTATGTGATTTAAAAAACATGGTTCCCATTGTAAGAAGAAGCAAGTGACACACAATGAATAATCAGGTTAATTAAATATTATCTACTTTTGTTTCAAAAAGGAAGGAAAATTTTGCAGGTCATCCATCACTTTTACAGATTACAGCTCTGAAGGTCAAGTAGGTGATTTTTTTAGGTAATCACATCCCTGTCTAGTTTATGGTAAGTGTGTACAGTATATTAATTAGCTATTGTCTAGTCATGTCTTTCATCTTACTGTACCAACGACACATGCACGTACAGACGAATATATCACTAATGGTATGTAGCAAGGGTGCATCACTGGTGCAGCAGGAGCGCATGCTGCAGGATTTCCTCTGGTTAAGGCAAGTTCTTGCAGGATCAGAGCTTCAGAGAGTTCTGAAGACTTCTAATCACTTCACTAGGAGAAATGCTCAAACTTCAAAACTTTGGCTAAAGTGGTGCTGATAATTCTTGTCTCCACTTTGGCAGCATTGCACAGGTGATTCATATTCAGGTTTCAAAACTAAATTAAACTGATCACAAGTTGTCAGTCAAAGGCAAAGTTGTGAAACATAATGACAGTCACCACTGCAGCAATCTCAGCTCATGGAACCAGGAGGAAGGTTTGAGTCTAACCTGTCTAAATAATAGCTGTAAAACAATATTTACCACAACAATTATATTCATAATTCATAATATACTATAATAAATTTGTGAAACAATTTGCCATTTGTTTAGGTTGGAAGAGGAATGTTGTGGAGTGCAAGGCCAAGCTCAACTTCCATAATTCACATGCTGTGATTTCTCATTTATCAGTGTTGCCTAAACAAAGCAGATTTGGATATACAACGATATTTTAAGTGTGGAATTGGCGAGCCTCCTCCTGCCGATGCTGGTGTTCTATTTTTTTTCCGAATGTACTGTTTTTGTCTGGAAGCAAAGACAAAAACCTACCTATAGTTTAGAATTGTGGTAACGCTACAAAAATATAATAAAATTTTATCAAAAGTAGCATTTTTATGACATACTGGTAACACTTCGTGGTAGGTTGCTTGAACATTATCCATCAATTCACAAGTCGACTGTTCAAGTAAACAGGTGAATCATAAAATGTACAATAAAACCTTACAAATTATTTAAAAACCATTTCAATATTAAGCATCAGCCCATAAGTCAATGGCAACATCATTTTATGGGCGGAGGGCTAAATAATTAATTTAAACAAAAATAAGCCAAAAAGGCTTCAATGATTCAATAATTTGCAGATCCACCTTCAGCACCACAATCATTTCCTGTTTCCCTTTCAGTCTTTCACATCCTAGGGAGAATTTTGGGCCATTCTCCTTTATAACATTGCTTCAGTTCATTAAGGTTTGAACAGGTCTTTTATGATCCAGCATTTCAGTTGGGTTTAAGGTATGGACTTTGATTGATTAGGTCATTACAAAACCTTGATTCTTTTATTTTTCAGCCTTTCAGATGTAGATTTACTGATGTGTGCTTCACACATTGTCCTGTTGCATGATACAATTTCGTGTAAGTTTTATCTTTCGGACAGATGGCCTCACATTTGCCTCTGCTATAGTTAGGACACAAGGCGGGGTACACCCTGGATAGTGTGCCAATCTATTGCATGGCACACACACATACACACACTCATTCATACACACTATGCACTATGCAATTTGGGAACGCTAATTAGCCCAATCTGCATGTCTTTGGACTGTGGAAGGAAACTGGAGTACCCGAAGGAAACCCACCAAGCACGGGGAGAACATGCAAACTCCACCCACACAAAGGCGGGAATCAAAGCCGGACCCCGGAGGTGCTAACCACTAAGTATTATTATAATAAAATAATAATAAATAGAAAAAAGAAAAGAACAAATAATAAAGAACAAAAATATTATATTTGGAAAGTTGAATATCATCTTTTCTCTCCATGCCCTTATAAGTGCCTTATCTAAAAGCTGGTTCTGTATATTAATTAATTATGAAAATGAAATGCTAATAAATATGCCTTATCATTAAAAAAAAAAAAAAATTAAAATGACAGGTGGTTAATAGACTATGACAAAATTTTTAAGACCCTGTCTGTCAAAATGAGTCTAAGTCTGATCACAACTTCTGAAATGAACTGTTTGATGACAGCTTAATAAAAGAGAAATACCCACATGCCAAAAATGGGAGCTAGGAGTAAAATTAGTTCATACGGCTTCACTAACCACTTTATTCTGGTCAGAGTCATGGTGGATCTGCATCCCATTTCCAGAGATTAAATATAAAAATATAAAAATATCATTTCTAACCAGTTGCAGTACTGAGTGAAGTAAAGAGATATCAGTGAAGACGGTAATGACATCATTTCTCACTCACACAAACAAATTATAATTAATTGAGATGATTCTATGCATCAACTGCAATTGACACATCACTGCACTCAGAGGACACTATCTCTGGAGCAGAAATGTCAGATGATCAATTAGAGACTTTTCAGTTGGAGGGCTTAATTAATTCTCACATTCCCCACCACCATCTGGTGGCTCTTTCAGCTTCTGAACTCCTCTGGCACAAACTGATTGATGCCCTACATGATGGAAATCTGCTATCGCTGGCTTTTCTCTCCCCCCTACCCCCCATCATGCAGTGCAGGGACAACAGGGAGAGCATTCAGCTGTGCGTTCTGTCTCTTTACTGTGACGACAAGCTGAATGGGCTTTTTATTGTGGTTGGAATTAATCTTGAGGGATTCTGTTGATGTTGGAAGCTCAAAAAAAAAAAAAACACATCAAGCCAACTGAGAGGCCAACTTGGACACATAAAAGTAGCATGGGCTGAAATGAGCTTGCATCTGCAGGGATTTGCATACAGTACATGTACGATAGAACTGAGTATGGTGAAAGTGTGCATTCAAGTCTTAAATCCATAAAGGAGATACAGGAATTGCTTAGAGCAAAAGCAGAGCCTGATTGAGTCAGCTGAGTAGAGAGAAAATGGCACTTACAGGTACTGACATATTCAAGGAATCACAAGTAAAGAAAAAACAAATAAGATCTGACAAAATCATGATTTCAAAACTGTAAATTTCAGACACTGTACAAGCTTCATTATATGTTTTCTCCCTTTAGATTATATGAAATCAGTCATTGTGGCAGAATTTGTCTTTTTAAAACACATCCAGTGTAACTTTGAACTTAACAATGATTTAATCTCAACTAGACGTCCTTTAACTATTTTAAATTATATTATAATTTTAGAATTTAAAAAGCATTTATAATTATAAGCAAATTCTAAATTAAATTATCTGTCTTTACATTTGTATGCATTTTGAACACATTATCAAACAGTATGAGTACTGCGAAAAGTGATAAACCCCATTTTCAGACTTTTACTTCTCATTCTGGCAAATTATTTTCCTCTGGCGAACATCACTGTCTATAAAACCTTGCATTCATAATCCGCTATAAACATTTCTTTTAAAATACATCATGAACTTTCAGCTAATACAACACAGAACAGCTGCATTGCATAGCAAAACATGACGCATCATGAAAAACTAATCGCAGAGCATCTTTCTGTCACATGATTAGTGAAGTGAAACTACCAGCTGGGCAAAATAACAGCTGCCGTGAGTGAACTAAAGCCATTGAATGGATTTTGGCTGCTGCATCCTTTTTTTTTTTCCAATCAGGATTTCCAATCTATGTTATAACTTTATGGGACCACAGATGTATATGCAGTCAGGCAATGCACAGATGGATGTTATATGGCGCATAAAACTGGTAGAGAAGGAGGAGGTTGATGCTTTATTGTAAACTGAAATTTTCAATTGTTTTTTAAATGTTCCTCATGATTTTCAACCAGGCTTTATGTGCAATAAAACTAATTGTTTCCTTGTTACAATTTGGTGCCAGCAAATTGCGGCAAATAAATAAATAAATAAATAAACACAATCAAATCCTGATTATACTCGAATACCATCCATCCATCTAAGAACCTATGTGGTCCAACTGGGCCCGTGGAGGCCAATGGTGATTACCTTTTTTATTTATTCCATGGTGGGACCTCCAGTCAACATTCACTCATGCATTTACACACTACAGGCAATTTGGGAACAACAATTAGCCTAATCTGCATGTCTTTGGACTGTGGGATGGAACCAGAGTACCTGGAGGAAACCCACCGAGCATGGGGAGAACATGCAAACTCCATGCACACAGATCCTGAGGAGGGAATCGAACCCGGACCCTGGAAGTGCAAGGCGACAGTGCTAAGCACTAAGCCACAAACACGACTTTAGGCTGATTTATCCATTGCAACAAAAGTCTGGGAGGTGGTCACACAAAATTCATACTGATATAACCCAAACAATTTTGACATATTATTTTGACATCTGTGTTTTCTATGACTATTGCCACTCAATGAAAACCTGCACCAAATATTTTCTCATGCTTCAAAACTCACAATATTCCGATATTCGAAATAAATTCTGTAATAACTCCGGTTTGCAGAAAGGTAAACTCACTCTCACTCACTCACTCACTCACAGTCTATACCGCTTTATCCTGTATTCAGGGTCACAGGGGGCCTGGAGCCTATCCTAGGAGGCACAAGACAGAGTACACCTTGGACAGGGTGCCAATCCATCACAGGTCACACACACTACGGGCAATTTGGAAATGTCAGTTAGCCTAATTTGGATGTCTTTGGACTGTGAGAGGAAACTGACCAAGCCTGGGGAAAGCATGTAAACTCCATGCCCACAAAGACAGGCATCGAACCCAGACCCTGCAGGTGCTAACAACTACACCACACTGCCCCCCAGAAAAGTAAACAGTAAAATTCCAAAATCCAGGTAGGACTGTAATTTGCAAAAAGCATTATTCATTTAGTGCAAAATAAAGGATGACTTATAGGTGAGAGCGAATAGGAGAATCTTATAGGTTTGAGAAAAAAACCTGCGTCATATAAGCAGCTTTATGAATAACAATGTAAAAATAGGGCAACAAAATTGCATGTTGCATTCCAAACAGCGAGGATTCAAAACCATGCTAAACAGATGCATAGAGGAAGACGTGAGGTCAAAGACACACAAGAAATCAGAAAAAAAATCAAGAAAAGCGGTAAACCAATGCAATGTAGGGAGGTATGAGGCACACCAGGGATAGAGCAAAAGTGACATCTAAAACAATGCCTGATTAGCAGGCAGCACAGGACATGTCCTCACTTTCCATATGACCTTTGTCACTCCTACTTTAGCATTTTTATCAAAGCTGCAATGCCCAGTTGTCTGCAACACTGTTTATATAAAAACTGGTGGAGTTACAGTAGAACGAATGAAAAGCTGGACTGCAAATAAATGTGTATAAAAGTATGAGCAAAAAAATGTGGCAGGTATCGAGGTTTGATAACGTTATGAATAGATCACTACATACACCTTGAAGTCTGTCCTTTTTATTGTATACAATATGAATTACTGAGATAGCTGAGTGAGATTGTTTGCCAATACACCATTTTAGAGGGTTTGTCCGTTTTTGAAGCAGATTAGTTAGTCGTGTAAAGATTTATGCAATATAAGACAGATGACACGCATTGTGTGATTATTAAGGGCATTTTCACTCATAATCTGAATACTAGAGTCCCTTCCAGGAAAGATACTGGAATTAATTTAGATGGTGAGACTTAATCACAGGTATATATTCAAATTGAACATATCCATTTGAACAAAAGTCCAACAGCCTCAGGTCCATGTGAGTAGATAACATCAGTACTTTAGGCAGATGACTCCAGTGTTCAGTTTAAATGATATTCAGATGACTGGTTACGAATGGATCAGAGAGCGATCCTCTGAACAATTCCCAGTATTGAGAATGGCATTCAACCTCCACTAGATACAGTATGCCAAACTCTGTGTTTAATGTCCCCAAGGCTGAAGATTAAAAAAAAAAAATCTAAAATGAGAAAACAGCCTACTGTACATTGCCATAATTTTTTTTTTTTATTGCGCATCTTACCATACCAATGGTTTTGTTAATTCTAATTAAATTCAAATTAATTTTATTTATATAGCACTTTTAAAATTGGACATGCACAAATGTAACAAAGTAGAAAGTACAGATATTTGTTGTGAGGTGTAGTAGAGTAATAGTAAAAAGTACTACTAATACTACTAATAAAACAATTCACGTAAACTACAGAAATGTGAAACATGAAATGTGAAAACTATACCTTTCATTTTATGTTTATTAATATGCAGGAGTTCACCAAGCAAGCACAATGAGAAAGGACAAAAATATTCAGATGTGGAAGGTAACTACGTTGCTAAGAATACTTATTATAATTACTATACTGTACTGTAAAGTGTTTATTCTCTTACATTCTAACAAAATAACTAATAAGCAACATACAAAAAACTGCAGGCTGTGGTATTTATCACAAGCTTGATTGCATACTGTGTGTGTTATTCAGTGTTTCCTTAAAGATGTCTGTCCTATAAAAGTATACTTGATATTGCAAGCATTTGCTATTTTTTTTTCCTGTCTAGAAAGCATGCATAAACTTGGCAGTTTTAAAGGGAATAGTTAAAGATGTAGGAAACATGTGGCCATGAACAGCACCACTGGGAACACTATGCACACTTAAACAATGTCCCCATGAGGAACAAGTTCTTAAACTGTAATAGTTTAAGAAACCAAGTGCTACACAGCAAACCCCCTGTAGGAAGAAGGCTGAGGTACACTGACGTTCGAAGGAAATGTAGTCAAAGATGATATACATAGCAAGTAGTAGTAGTAGTAGTAGTAGTATTCCAGTAATCCTGTTTAGAACTAGACAATATGCTACCTGTGTAATTGCACTCAATATATGGATCATTTTATCTGTAAATTAAAGCATACCTGCTTTGCCAATGTACATCCAGGGAAAACATTTTTAAAAGTCACTTTCTTTCTTTTTTTTAAATGATGCTGGGATGTTTAAGAACCGATGCACTGAGGGAAGACAGAACACCTGGGAAGCAAAGTCAATTGGAAGTGTGTGCTGAAGCAGTTCAACAGAAAACATGGCCAGAATCTATAGTCGCAAATCCATATGTCTAAGGTAAGTAAAGGTCAGAACCAAAAAAAGACTACAAATTGACAGAAAACATAGCATCTACACCGAAGTAAACACAACTTATATGCTAGTCTATGGTTATTAGATTTAGTATTGTGCAGATAGACTTGCTTTTTTGATTAATCAGCAATTTAAAATAAAAATGGTGGTGTCTGTTATCCTGGTATCTGGACGTGAGCATGATGCAATTTCTAATCCTATAAAAACGGCAGCACATTGTGCTGAATGTAATGAAAGTCAAAGCCGACCAGCATGACCCTTACTAATTTTTTCTTGCTCAGTCTAATCTACATATTAAACCCCAGAGACAGAGTTTAGCTTAAGCCACTGATAGAAAATCCTAATCTTACACTTATCCATGGTGGTTACTGAATACTAAGCAGCCATTAAGCATACTGTGATTTTAAATGCCACAACTTGAGCCAGAGTTTATTAAAACACCCATGTCCTGGTTCCTGGCAATTCCCACTTTCTCTCAGGCATAAATGTAAATCATAAAAGTTGGTGAAAGCTGATGGAGCAGAGCTTTTTGAGGAAACTTTTCAAGCGAATGTTAGTGACTGGCCTGCACTGTCCAGCTCACATTTCAGCTGCTGGTCATATGACCTATGACATACAGCATGGCATATGACAACTTCATTTAACTTACCACTGGTTGAGTACGGTCCACCAATAATCACCAATTATTAGTCAACATTGTTTCATAAAGGCCAATCATGCATCTCCAAAAATATCTAAAACCAATCAATCATTATTATTATTTAACAACCACAGACCACCATTGCCGCCACTGTGACCAGCCACCGATCACCATTGCTGCCATTGTGACCAGCCACTGTTGCCAATGACGGAACACTGATCACCTTGTTCCTGAAGACCAATCACTGATCACCACTGTTGCCACCAGCCAATCATTGATACCAACTGATTCACCATTGTTGCCAATGATTAGTCACTCATCACTAGTGTATCTAGTGCACTCATCAGTAGATACACTAGTGACTAATCACCTGATCAATAGTGTATGTCCAAACACTGATCACCATTGCTCCCCCCCAAAATAACTGTTCATCACTATCCATACACAATATTCATGCACAAAAAAAATTTAAATCACCATTGTTCCCAAAGTCCAATCACTGATCACTATTGTATCTAATGCCCAATCACAGATCATCATTGTTTCCTAATAATCATTATGTTGTCCTGTCCTGTCTTCTTCTAACATTGTTTATTAACTCTCATTTTGTGTACTATTTACAATCAGTGAAAAGATGAGGAAGATGTTTCAAGTGATTTCTATGATCCAAAATCATGATCCCAGATTGTTATTATTGAAAAAAGAACATCACAAAAAAAAAAAAAAAAAAAAAAAAAGCAGCAGTTATGATTTGCTTTAAAAAAGCACCCATGTTTTGGCATTATATGCACCGTGTGGTCCTTGCAAAGCCAGTTTTCACTGTGTGCCATTGGAGACTGTGCAGAATGTGACATTACAGATCACCCATTCTGCTCACATGAACAGTGTCCTTAATCAATATGCATGTGTGTAAAAATTCAAGATCACTACCAAAGACTGTCGCTTCACCTTGTTGGTTTGCTTTCTCATCAGTTCATTATTTAACTTTTACTTGCTCTTAATTAGTTTGGGAACGAGAGATGATAAAACGATGGCCAGGAGTGTCTCTGTCAGGCACAGTCCTGCTCTCTGAGCTTCATCCAAGACATCTGGAAATTAATATTCAGCTACAGATGTTAAAACATTTCACCATTAAGTCAAGTGTCACTTTTGTCATGATCTTTAAAGTGAGCCAGGTTGAAAACATGTTTGATTTCTAGCCTTTCTTACATGACATAGTAAGAGGAGGGATCAAGAGGAGTGTGAAAGAGAGAATAATGAGAGATGCACAGGCTTTTTGTAGATGGATTATTCAGGGACACACTAAGGGACTCATTTGCATTCCATCAGTGAAAGATTTCTGACTTCGTTTAGGCTAATGTATAGATGCAGGAAGGTCTTTGCCTTGCAGCATTTGGAGTGTTGTTTGCATCATGCATCATGATTTTCCCTGTGCAGGGATCACAGTTATGTTTATTTATCTAAATGATGCTTTTATCCAAGGCAGCTTAGGATTGACAGAAATGGAATCCAAGCAGTTAGGCTTAAAGAAAGCAAGCAATATGATTTAATTAAAAAGAAACTGTAGGAGCAAAAATCAGGTAGTTTAAATCTATTACATACTAAAGGATGGATGATGCAAGTCAAGTTCTCTGGCAGTTTGCACATCAGCTTCTGCTTCAAACTCGAAAAAAGCCATTAGCCAACTACAGGGGACATGAGGATCAACTCTGGAATCACAAATTCTTGTGTCTGACAGCTTTGCAGGTTACACAACAATCCTTCAAAGTAGATTCAACTAAGTGGTCGATAACCTTAAACGAAAAGAAAAAAAAAAACACACAAAAAAGGTATCACTATTTATGATAAATAATAGGTAAATCGTTACTTCTAATAAATAATAGTTCAATCACTACTTTTAATAAATATTAACTAAATAAAATGTAAACAAATACAACAAAATTATTTAACTAGGTTTAACACATACAGTATTATTCCATAAACCATTTAGCAAACGTAATACACATCATATTACACTCTTTGTGAACACATGGAAACACTTAAATAACAATCATAACATAACATAAGTTACTCTTTCTCTCTTGTATTGAACACAATAGCAATTAAATGAAATTCAAATATTCAAAAAATCAAATATCAAGTAACTAAATTCAAGTGATCAGTCCTTATATCAGTATAAGTAAAGTGCGGTATTATCGTACCATCAGTGTCCCTGAGAGGACCAGCAGCCGATGCGCTTCCCTGTCTCACATGTCACACACAGTTTGTTGAATGACTTCAGCTCCATCATTTCACTTATTTTAGCTTTACAATGCATACCTTAGTGTCTTTTACATTCATGTAATTCACTATGGGCAATAGAAGAATCACTGCTGTAAACAGTGCAGCAAGCAAACGGTCATTTGTTTTTATTGATACGAGACAGAGGCACATATTACTCTAAGGTTAAGTGCATTTTATATTTTCTTTTTTTACACCCTCAAGTGAAATGATGGAAAGAAAACAATTGAAAATATTACAATGTAAAGCCCATCCACAAAGAAAAGTGAGATCAGGATGAATCCTTTCCCCATCTCTGTTTGTCTCATGCTTTTCGCTGTCATTATCCACGAGACTCCCCAAACTTTCCAGGAGAGGTAAGATGTCTGAATTTGAAAAAGCACATTAATATATAAAGGTCATTTGAAATACAGCCACTCAAAATGCTGCTATAATAAATTAATCAACGTCATCATGCCGATTGAAAGATTTCAACAAAAAATTCAACACCACTGAAGTATATACTGGAATCGTTTATAAATGGGCTAATTAGGCAACAGTACAGCTTGCCTATGATAATAGGGGTCATAGGGGGCCTGGAGCCTATCCCAGGCCGGGGTACACCCTGGACGACGATTGTGTAGCCCCCATCTCCTGAAATTTGGGGTACACAATCCATTGCAGGGCATACACCCATACACACACTCACACACTAATTCACACACTATGGGTATTTTGGGAACGCCAATTAGCCTAATCTGCATGTCTTAGGAGAGTATCCGGAGTATCCGAAGGAAACCCACTATGCATGGGGAGAATATGCAACTCCATGAACACAGAGACAGGAATCTAACTCGGACCCAGGAGGTGCAAGGCAACAGGACATAGTAAGAGGAGGGATCAAGAGAGTGTGACAGAGAGAATAATGAGAGATGCTCAGGCTTTTTGTAGATGAATTATGCAGTGCTAACCACTACACCACCGTGCCGCCCCTAGATGGATACATTTATGTACACAAAAAAAAAAAAAAAAAAAATAAATATATATATATATATATATATATTCTAAGAAAAACT
>JAQMYJ010000019.1:16932070-16954292 GCA_030014305.1 Clarias laeviceps | reverse complement strand
GTGGGTATTCTCGTTCCCATAGCGTTTTCACGCAGCATCGAGTGTAGCTTTTGAAAGGGAACGTCTCGGGTTACTTTTCTGTAACCCTGTTCCCTGAAAAAGCGGGAATGAGATGCTGTGCTCCAATGCCGCACTGCATGCGTGACTGGACATCCTTCAGACAAAATTGACCTGAGGATGTTTCTGGTTCATGCCTATTTATAATCTCCAGGTGCACCTAATCAAATGACGTCACCTGACCGAGGTTATATATGCCAAAATTGTTGGCGTGTTTGACACACACGTGCTTCACAACCGGTCACGAGGAAACGTTCCCATAGCGTTTTAACGCAGCATCTCGTTCCCGCTTTTTCAGGGAACAGGGTTACAGCAAAGTAACCCGCTTTCCTGGTGTTCACTCTCTTGAAGGCTCTCCCCACGTCATGCTCGGAGATGATGAACGCGCTTCTGGTAGTGTCTTCCTGTCTGCAGCCGTTAGCGCTGCTAGCATTAGCATCGCTAGCATCTTTAGCTGCAGCCTCGAAGCGAGCATAGAAAGTGTTCAGCTCGTCTGCCAGAGTCTTGTCCATGTTCGTCATACGGTATACGGGAGCCATGATTACACTGCCTTCTTCATGTCTGAAAGGATGGCCTCCCAGGAACTCCTTTAATGGCCCAAACATGTGGAAATGGTTTAAAGCGAGGGCAGGACTGTACAGGGGATGTAGTAATAACTTCCAGATGAGTTTTTGTGATTGTGCGTACAGTTCCCACAGTCAGCTAGGTCTCTTCTGCAAGTTGGGGATAATGTATCCATCAATTAGCAAGGATCAGGTGTTCTACTCACTTATTTACAAATGTAAGGCCTTCTTTAAAACATTTGCACCATTCTAAGAGTTTCATCACCATACTGTGCTTGAAGTCTTCTGTAAATGTCAATCAGATTTAACCCATAATTCATGAGAAATCTTATCACAAGTCCCGATTTGACTTGAACGCCCATTGCAACATATTTCCATCATATACACACCTTTTAATAAAAAGTGCACTAATTCCAGTCTATCTACTATCTGCCACCATTGCTCTCAACCAAGCAGAGGAAAACCCAGCATATGTTCAGCACCATGGTCAGCTCCACCTCATGCACACAAGGAGTGGGGTGCCTCAACTCACTGTGGCCGAGCTCAGCCGACTCAAGCAGCATGAAGGGATGGACATCTCCCTATCAGACTCCCGCAGGGAGGCCCAATGCCTTCGCAGCAAGCTTATGTCCCATGATGGTGGAGCAGGTTGTCAGACTGCGGAGCACCACTCTCATCCCACTGCTCACTGGTGAGGCACAGCAAGCCTACTTCTCCTTTTAACAAAAAGTGAACTAATTCCAGTCTTGATTCCCAGAAGAAGTCCTTGTGTGTTTGGTTTCATTTATCTAATGTATTTATTGTAAGTTCCGATTGGGCTGGACTGTCAGATTTTGAGCTAATTTATAATCCACCTTGCCAATCCAGCTGGGACAAAGTTGGTTTCCAGCATTAATCCAGAACTGTTTTGTAAACTGGAACAACATTGGACCATTGTTGTTTTTGTAATACTGGCACTTTAGTAACTTTGACTGTATCCATTGTTCAGCTTGCCACACACAGTGTGTGACTCATTGTGGAGAGGATAAAAATGGCACTCACCTGCAAAAAGCTAACTTTTTTTTATTTCAGAATTGCCAGTCCAGTGCTGAGCTTGAAGCATCCGAAATTGTCAGAGACACAACTCCTTTCAACAACTATTGCTTTTTAATTACTATGAGTGGGGGAAAAAAAACAGACATTAAGTGCTGCCTCATTTCTTCCATCTCTTATACACATGCAATCAATACTGTATATCAGTAATGGCTAAGATATCCATTTTGCAACATTAAACATGTTGAATGCTCATCTCTGATTAGTCAGAGGGTGTTGATTAATATTGTTAGATATTAATAATTTACTTCAAAGTTCAGTGAAGTTTATCTGTCATTGCTGTAGGGCATGTTACAACGCTAAAGAGCCCAGCCTCTGGCAAGCTTGCAGTAATTCATTGTTTACCACTTTGGACCTCCAGGTTTTCGAGCTTGACTTTGCCATTGGGCAGATCACAGTGCTTTTTCTGCCTAGGTCGATACTCCTGGCAACGCCACACACCAGGAGAGTGCGGATGCCTGCCTTTAGCCAATCGTTTTCAGGACTCCTGACGGATCTTTCTATCTCACATAACACCCTAGGTGGTTCCTTGACTGAAGACTTCAACCCTGATGGCATACCTCTGGCAGGCAATCACCTCCTTGATTGTTTCACTCCCTCACAGCCATGAGGCTGCAGGTCAAATTTCAAAAGAGACAGCTCAGAAATCTAATAGCTGAATGTAAACTGTATATTGTTAATAAGTACAGTAAAAGTGCAGAGTAATAAATTAATCATTTAAGTTGTCAAATGACTGGACCAGGATCACAACAGGACTAGTATCAATGTAACAGATACACAACAGCTGTTGTAGTTTTGATGGTATATTTTGAACAGTTGTATATGGTGGTTCCCAATATTTATTGATGCATTTTCAAGGTGCAATAACAAACAAGTTATATACACATTAAAAAACAGAACAGGGAACAGAGTGCAACTTTTACAAAAATTTCACAACATAGATCATTCAATTATCTCACTCACTCACTCACAATCATCTATACTATATTTTATCGGGTATACAGGGCCGAGGGGTGCCTGGAGCCTATCCCAGTAGACTTAGGGCACGAGGCAGGGTAAACCCTGGATGGGGTGCCAATCCATCACAGGGCACACACACATACTGTACACACTCTCCCATGCTCAATCACACATTATGTGCATTTTTGCCTAATCTGCATGCTTTTGGACTGTTGGTGGATTTCCTTTAGGTACATGGTTTCCTCCATGTATGGGGAGAACATGCAAACTCCATGCAAGGCAGGAATTCGAACACAGAGGTGCAAGGTAACAGTGATAACCACTAAGGCAGTGTACCACCCATTCAACTATGTATGGTTAACAGAAGAAAAACTAAACACCTTTTGATAATATAAAGCAAGCAAACTTACCTAGATTATTATTTTTTTTTTTTTTTTGCTGCTTATAATTAATTTAGCGACTTATTTTTAATACACCTGACAGGCTTTTGTTTTGACATACTGACAAGCTACATGTACAGTAGCTATGCGAGTCATGTACTGTACAAGACTGCACATATTCTAATTAAATAAGGATTTCTGTACTTTTTATCTATCCTAATATAAAACACATTACATTTATAAAATGTGAATGAGGATTGTCAAGTTGTTTTCCTATTCTATTCTTTCATACAGAGGTAAATAGACTTTGAATATCAAGCAAATATTTGTAATTCGCTCTAAGACTGCAAGTTAGCGAAGTTAGAGAAGTGAAAAACACGTTTAGATGGGGAACTTTACAGCATACAGTATACTGTATATACAGTATATAGATCAGAGTGGTATCTTCACAAAACTTATTCTGCTTTATTTACAACCACAAAAACCACCTTGTGGCATTTCTGGCATTACTGCATAGCCATATTACTACAGTAAACATATAGCTGTTACAGTCTATTTGATGAAATTAGATTTTTTTTTTAATGTCCTGTCATGTAAGAATAGCAGGGCTCTTGTTGGCATGGTGGCCCACTGGTACTATTATAGGGTAAACACTGGGATCATTCATTTAATGTTATCTCCATATCATTTTACAAAGTCTTTTGAACTTTTAAATCCAACCATTATGATTGTATTACAATGTTCCTGGCTAGTAACCTGAAAATGATGATTAAGATGTATTCAGTTCTCCAGATGTGTTTATTTGGAGTCTTATCAAAAACCTGCATGCCAGGTGAAATGACCAAAGACCTTGACAAGTCAGTCTCCTGTTGCTCAGGCTAATCCTTCACCAAATTCCAGACTAATTCACTTTCACTTAGGCTCCTAATCCACCATGGCCAGGCTTACTACGGCGACTGCACACACTCCTAGTCATCCGCTGCTTTTCGCAGCACGGCACAAAAATCAATAACGGAGAGCCCTTTTAACATATTGATTAGCCTTTTCATCTGGCTACATTATAAATAATTCTTAGACCCACAGCCGAGCCAGTGGCATGTTCGAGACAAAAAGGTTAACAGTACAGAAGAAAAACGATCTGGAAATTGTTTACCGCTTTCGCCCTCAGGAAAGGTTTTGCTCAATTACACATTCTAAAGCTACTTGTTAGAATGTGGATTGTATGCATAGACTGTATATCATAACTATAATCTAAACCTATGAATGTGCTCTGAACTTGAAGCTTCCCTGAATAACATTGTGTTATAATGTGATTGTGTGGCTTGAGGGTGTACTAAGGGTGAGAGAAATAAATGCAGAGAGTATGTGGAGATGGAGTGCATCTGTTGATGCATAGCAAGCCCTGGAGGTGTTACCTGGACCACAGTTCACAAACTCTGTAAAGCCTTACAGCCATAACGGCTGTAATGTGAGGTTCTGTTAATTGGTGAGTTTTGCTCTTGCTTTCCTGGGATGGGCTTCATGGAAACCAATGATTAACACCCTTAATGATCACCATTATTGTCTAGAAGGTACCATATGAGGAGGTGTTACTGTACAAACCTTGATTGTGTCTTTAATGCAAGGAAGGCACCTTGATGACCCAGAACATAAGGAAGAAGACAAGGGTTACATATGAAACTCCAACTAAGTGGTTGATTTCCAGGTCACTGCCTTATTCAGTCACTGACTGATAACGGAGACAAGAACCATGATTAAATCACTGTTCTATAGTATCTTCTCTACAAGCACGGATCCATCTCTGATCTGTTCTCAGTTTAACAGATCAGTTATCTGAGGACCCTTCTCAACTGTGATATGTAAGGAGTATGAAATTACAACTCATAGACCGTCTTCTATAACAATATGGTTTCAATAAATTACTGTATATTATAGGTCGCAATTCACAAGCTGAACCAAAACTGAAAAATGATCATGATTGCACTTCCATAAGGATCACTCTAGTGTACTTGATATGTGACAGACCAGCCGGTCTTGGATAAAAGTGTCTCTTCTATTTAGAGAGAGCAGAAGCAGTCCATTCTGAGGGTGCAGTGAGAGTAGTTTTATTAGGATCGTATAATACTTTCTGACAGAATAATGCCTGCAGCATCAAACAGCAGACGTCTAAATACATCCCTTACTCTGTGCTTAAGCATCCTAATAGTTGTAATACAGAGTGTTTTTAAAGCCTAAATCCAGTATTAACAATAAGGATTAAATATGAAAATAGATATATTGCTGTCAAATTATAATGTGAAATGTATTGCTATGTACAGTCTTGAGACACTCCACAATTCTTCATATTTTGCTTCCAAAGAGCAAGACTTTCATGCATTTTTAATATAGTCTTAAAGAATTCCTGAAGGACGTTTTTCTTCCATTTTCTTCAAGTTTTTGGCTCTCATTTTCAGTCCAATCTGGCCAGAAAAATGCTTTTGTTTGTTTGTTAAACCCAATAGTGACCTATGAATCATTCACACATTAAAAAATAATCTAACATAAAGTATAAACCAGGGAGAAACAGGTGCAGATGAGGACAGATGTATTGTATATTCATTTAAGCATTTGTCAGATACCTTATCCAAAGCAACTTACATCTTTATCTCATTATACATCTGAGCAGTTAAGGGCCTTGCTCAAGGGCCCAACAGGGACAACTTGGTGGTCCTGGAATTTGAACTTGGGACCCTCTGAACTGTATTCCAATGCCTTAACAACTGAGCTACCCCAGATAAAATATTTTATAAAAATGTATTTCTAAGTAAGGTCCAAGGAGGTTTGAGAGAGAGAAAAACAACCTGAGGTGAATCTTAAATCTAGCTCGTGTTATGTTGGCTTTATAATTGAGTTCATTCACATTGAATTTGTTGAATGAAGCTAGCAAATGAATGCCATTTATTGGTTCCTATTCATATCACAATAATGTCATAACAGACATAACCTCCTACACTCTTTTGCAGACTTTTATATATTTCTTGCTGATTAGTTAATGAACATTAACTCGCAGCTCAGGAACAGTTGTTCTAGCCCATGCCAAACTCCAATATACAAAATTAGACAATTGAAATGTCATCTGCGTAAATTTCAGCCGTCTTACTCCAACCACGCATTATGTGACTCTATTCTGGAATTTTATTTCTACTTGCAAGAATATCTCAGACTTGCCAATTCCAAAAACAAAATAAAGAGAAGAGGACCAAAGGACCAAAACTTGTTTATTTCTAATGAATAAGTAATTTCAGTCCTTTTACAAATCACCTTCATATAAACTGTAAAACAGTGCAGAAGTGCAACAGAAACAAACTGTGCTGCTTTCCAAAACCTCCAGGGTTTGGGTTTCAATGGAAACCATGTATAATGTATATACTGTACCATTTTTGGTTTCTTTGATGCACATCAGTGAATGGTGAGGTTTATTTTTAATAATAGTTACAGTAGTTTTTACACTATAATGTTCCATTAAATTCATCTCTCCTCTTAGATCATATGAGAAAAGTTAATAGCAGTGAAACACAATACAGCTCTCACCAAGACCAGACATCCAGACTAGCAACAAAGAATTACTGAATGTGCGCTTTTATTGCGGTAATAGCTGCATCTTCAGACATATTCTCCAAAGTTTCTCTCCTCATACATTATTTCACTGAACTGAAACAAACCCTGAGGGTATGTTATGATTTGAGAGTTCTGTCAAGAGAGCAGGCACAGAAGTGAAACTCCAATAGCACAAGTAATTGGGTTGAGAAAAATCAAATCAAAAAACATTAACAGATTTAGTTCCACAGATAATACATGACACTACTGGCAGAGATGAATCATATCGAGAATACTTGATGCAAGAAATCAATCATTTGAAATCATAAAAGTCTATAGAGGCCAAATGTATGAGTGGATATGTGTTCTTAATATTGATGTGTGCAAATCCATGTGTACTGTATATGAAACGTGCAATGGTGAATTTATCTCTCCATCTCTTTCTGGGTGCTTTCACACAAGCCATTATGGCCCAGTTTCATGTCGGTAATATTGTTCCCTACCTGCGTACAAGTGCGTATTTTTTACTCTCTGAAACAGTAGTAGAATGCACTTAGTTGGTCAATTAACACAAAGAAAAGAAGAGTACAAGAAAAATCACCTTTGTGGTTTGCCTAATATTATTGATATTTCTGAGAAAATGTCAAGAGTGACCCTCTTACTTGCTTTATCAGTTATTACCATGCACTTCAGAGGATGAGGGCAGCAGAGGAGCCAGACAGCCTTGATGATGTCACAGCCTAAACAGTGGACCACGTCTGTGTTTAGGTACAGTATGGTTGGCTTTCACATTTGATTTTAAATCATGCATGAGTTGAGAATACTGCATAGCTTTAAGACCGCCATTTCTGATCAAATCAGATAAGCCAATTTCACCCTGCATATTTCTAAACGAAGCGTTTCACATGCACGAGTAATATTTGTGAACTACAGTACATGCTGTTTGGTTGGTTATGTAACCACTGCTGTGTAAAGTTCATTTGTCTGTCAGATGCATTAGCGAAAGCAATTAATTGAAGGGCATGTCACTGAAAGCGTTAAAAGGCAAACAGTGGGGCTCAGTCTCCTGCCAACGAGCCCAGTACATGAAAGACAGGACACATCTGTTACGCTCAATGGGAATGAAGCTCGTCAAGCGTCATGCCCTGAACTTACAGAGACATCAATATGTCCAGTAGAGACAAAGAAAGAGGCACTATGATAGCATGCAGATAGTTTTATTAAATGGTCAGGAATGTGAGAGAAGAATAAATAATAGATATAGCAAATGACACATACAAACGCTGTCCTGGAAGTAACGCAAAGGTGGGTATCACATTTTTTTATTAACTGACATAGGTGGTTCAAATTCCACACGGTCATAGAGTAGCGTCTTTCATATAAAGGTACTAAACAAGTATTCACCACAAGCGATGCATTTGCGCTATTGTTGAACCCAACTTTAAAAAACCCTTTTGTTGCAGTTGATCTCTCACTGCATGGTTTGTCTTAAATGCTGGTTTCTCCTTTGCGCTTTTCAATGGTGTCATCCGCATAAGTATTCTGTAAGCCAGTGCAGTGGGAGGCCATCAGTGGCTGACATCACATCCTGTACATGGCTTTAAGTAGCTTTGCCTCTGGTCTTGAATTTTGTAAATAAACCTTCGGTACAACTCCTGAGTCTTGTTCTTTATGCACTGCTAAGTAACTATTCAGTATGTACACAGATTACAAACTGATTAACTATTTATAACAATTTACCAGCTCGTTACCTTCTATGCTTCAACAACCTGAGCTGTAGATGTTTAAAATGGAGTTACCAAATGCACTTGGCCAGTTGCCATATGTCCTATTATTAGATTCAGTTTGTAATTACAGTCTGCACTGTGTTAAGCATCAGCTCCATCACTTTCATTAACACCTTAATAGGTGGACTAGGTTTGCCACAGACAGACTTCGACCCAGAGTCAGCCGCACCACATAGTGACATTCGCACTTTTTCCATCTGTGTAAGAAACTAGCTAAGGGGAGGGGACGGGGGAATCTGAATATACATCCAGTTACAGTAAGTAAAATGTTATTGCGTTGTGCAGACAACTTTGTTTTTTTCCAACCCAGAGGTAATGTGACACATGACACATGTTTGTGTGCTCTGTCCCCTAGGGGCAAGACTCCACAAGATGGAGGAAGTGTGCTGTACTGTCTGGCAACAGCACATTGGTAGGAGTCCAATCCTTTGGGTGCTGTGGGTTGCTGGGTGGCGCCTATGTGGATTGGACTTGTTTGTCCAGTGCGTCCCATGGTTGCTTGTCTGGATTGGAATTTGAGGAGTTTGGAGGTTGGATTGGCAGCCTTTGGGCTCTGTCTCTGTTGGGCTCTGTGCATGGCGGGCTGTGGGAAATACTTTCTAAAGGTATGTAAATGTTTCCACTCCTTTGCATTCTGACTGGCTTGGACAGTGCAATTTATAAAATGGGCGAAAGTTAATTTAAGGCCACAGACACTGAAGCAGTATATTTAGAAAAAGAGTGAAACAAAAAGAAAATCAAGCATACCAGAATGCAACAGGTGAGTTGTTTTTCAGCTGAAAATGTAACTTATAGACACATTTTGGAGACCTCAAAGATTTATATTAACTTGTTTTAAAAAGAGTAACATATGTGGCTTTTAAAAGACACGTTTCTATGACCCATTAATGTTGGTGATAAGTTACTCCTGGTTGGTGTGGAGGTAGTAAAGACTCTCCTGGAAACACTGATTTGGAAAACATGCTAAATGCTCTGGATGAGGTGAGTCATTTGCAGAGCATTTAGCATGTTTTGGGTGATGGAAAAAACCTGGAGAATCAGGAACTTGTGCTTTTGGTAAAGGCTGGATGGGGGTTGGAGGTTGAGGGAAGAATGCAGGGAAAGCTATGCAGATCCAGTGATGTAGAATAAAGGCACAAGATGCCTGAGATGGTGTCGCTTCATATTACATTTGTTTTGTTTGCTCTGCTTGTGATGTCACAACCTGACCTACTTTAAGTAAACAGGCCCATAGACGTATGCACTACCTTGTTTGAATCCATCCCATCACAACCCAATTTTCTAAAGCCTGATTAGTTGTTGTAAAGCTCAAACTGTTCAATAACCCTATCAGCTCTAACAATGTACTTGGCTCAGGTCCAAGCTTGTGACATTTTCCCATAAAGCAGTGTACAACGGAATCATGCGCACTAATAACAGACCCCCCCCCTCCCTTCTTATTGGTCTGAAGCTCCTCAGAGGTTGGTTACAACACGTTAAGCTGCAATTGCAGAGCTGCTTGAAGAAATTCCCATGGTGGTTATATTCTAATTTATCTTATATTCTAGAATACTTTAACCCAGATAACCTCACAGAAACCAAACACAATTAAGGCACATGCTGTCATGAATATATGTGCATTGTCTTGAAAGGTTGGATTTTGCACTTCTCTAAGCCAATGGCTTGCTTGCGTAAAAGCCATTATTTTGTAACATATGCATTAGTGCAGTTCTTTTTGTCTACTAACCACTGCTTGTTAAGAAGTTGAAGTCAGAGCACATTGTCTGCCATAATACAGAGTGCCTGGAGCAGAAAGGACATTGCTCAATGGCCGAAAAGTTGCAGCCTGGGAGCATTGGGGTTTGACCCCAAAAGTTATGATCAGTAACCCAGAGCTTTAATCCTTGAGCCATCACTACCTTATTAGCTTTCATTAAGACAAAAATGTGATGTCTTTTGTTCCAAACAGCCTTAACTGTTATATATAACCTGTTCAGGGGTTGAATCCAAAATAGTGTAAAAGGGAAAGCTAGTGCGCTATAGTATGTAGGATGTAGAATCCCTTGTTTCACACACCAAGTACTGCCCTTAATCAGGGGTTAGGGAGGGATTTGGGATTCAGTCTAGTGTTAGAAGTTAGCTAGCTTACTTATTAGATAAGTAATGAACTGGTCAGTGCATTGGTGGAAGCTCGCTCTCATGTTAACTAGCAGTAATGAAAGATTGAAACACAACATGGATGGTTCAGAGACAATATCAGATGTGTTTTCATGCTCAAAGTGCTTCGGTAACTGGTTTTGGATGTGGGTTTTGGATGGCAGGTGCTCTCCCCTCCTTCCAGTTTTGTTGTAGCTCACTAAATCTTTTAGTATTATGCAGTACCAGACAAAAAAAAAAACTACTTTCACCTATGATTAAGGATAAAATCAAGTGTGGAAAAAGTCTGGTACTTGAGTGAAAGTAAAAAGACTAGATTAAATATTACTAGACATCCTTCATACTTAAAAAAAAAAAAAAAAAAAAAGTAAAAAAAAAAGTACTTGCCTTTAACTGTTGCCTTCAACTGTATTTAAATATCAAAAGTAAAAGTAATGTGATTTATTATGACTCTAATATTAGATTATTACTTTGTGCAATCATCCCCTTCATGCTTAATCTAGTCACTTTAGTCCATGGCTCTAATATCACTCGGGGCACACAGATCTGTTAATATAAAGATCATTAAATGAAACTAACATCAATTAACATTATCACGAGCAGTCGATATGCAGGTGAACAATTTCCATTAGGGAGATCTAAGTGCTTGTGAAATGACTGAATTTAAGAGCAGGTAGGTTTCCTTTGTGCCTCCAGGGCTGTTCAACCCTCTCAGAGGCATAACTTAATAGGGCCTCTGGGGGTGTGCTGTGGTATCTGGCACTAGGATGTTTCAAAAGATCCTATGGATGTTTCATGTTGAAAGTGATTCCTAAGGTTATTAGGGCTATTATGATTTCCAGAGTGATTTTTGTAGAATGAGCACATTTAGACATGAACCAGACTCTTTAAATTTCTGTAAGATTTATGGAAATGGATAATCTCCATTGACCATCTATAAACAAGCTTTCATATTCCCTCATTTAAAAAAAAAACTTTTTTTTATGTGGGCCATGAACACACTGCTGTCTTGACTTCTTAACCCCGCGTAGGACTGTTTTCAGGGGACCAAACAGGTGAAGGTCCGATGGAGAAGGATCAGGACCATTGGAAGGATGCTTTAACGCCTTAAAATGAAGTTTTTGCATAATGTCGACTGTGTGGGCAGAAATGTGTGGATGTGGATCATCAGGCAAGATCACAACGATAGCAGTCCTCTGCATTCAATCTGAAGTTAAAGCTTCAGCTCTTCAATAAGCATCTCACTGTAATGGGCACTGTTGATTGTTGAACCTTTTTCCTTATAATGTTCCAATACAGGTTGTTGAAAATCCCAGAAAACTCATTCACTCATCATCTAGACTGCTTTATCCTGTATTCAAGGTTGCGGGGGCCTGGAGCCTAACCCAGGAGATTTAAGGCACGAGGACAGGGTGTGAATCCATCGCAGGGCACACACATACACACAGTAACATACTCATTCATACACTACAGGCAATTTGGGAACTCCAATTAGCCAAATCTGCATGTCTTTGGACTGTGGGAGGAAAACGGGGTACCTGGAAGAGACGGGAATCAAGCCTGGCTGGGAATTGAACCCAGAGTGCTAACCACTACACCACCGTGCCACCTCTCCCAGAAAACTGTAAGCATCAATTTTCCAGATGATGTTTGTCAGTCAGCGATTGAGGATGTTTCAGTTCCATACTCTGCCGTTTACTCTCAGGCTCATAGTGATGAATCCATGGCTCATCATCAGTAATTATTTCTTTTTTTCTAATGAAACTTCAATGAAACTTGAGTATCGGTCCAAATTTTGTTTGCAGATATCCAAACGATTCTGTTTATGCACAAATGGGGAAAAAAATGCTGCATGCTATTTATCTTTCACACTTTTGGGCAATCATTTTTGCTCCGCAGTTACAAATGAACTGATGTTACACGTTCACACCTGCACAGCAGTGACTGGGGAGACAGTAGCCTTGAACAGAAAGCGCTAATAAGACAACCCGAGTGAGGATAATTGCGTTTATCCAAATGGTGTTAATGTGTTTTCTGTGTGGTCAGAAATATGAGAATTAAGTGTGTTTACAACAGTAAAATAAAACAGTCTTTCGGTTGAAGAAAGTATATTAGTCTGTTATTTTTGGGGATGGGCTATCAAAACATGATTTGATGAGCTAGTGTTTACCTTGTGTTAATCTGTTAATAAGAATGTTAAATTAATTTTCCATAGTTCTATGTACAACCCAATTTTCTGATCTTCAACCCAACTCTTAAGCGAAGAGGGAACGCCACACCAGCAGTGTGTTAACAGTGCAGGTTCATTGATCTTTGCGTTTCTGCTTGCAGGCTAGCAATAAAACTTGCTGATGTACCGCTCCCACTGCACCAAAACCACGTGTCCTGTTGGCCATCTGTCCCCGTTTCCCTTCCATCTTCGGTGCATTGACAACAGGCCTGAGGTGACTCCTGGGTTTTACACAAGTCTCTTAAGTGCTGCACTTGTGTAGTGTAAAGCTGAAACTTGAATGTGCACTGGGCACCACTGGGCCACACACCTGAATTACATCACAACATTCGGGGTTTCTTAGAAACTTGAAAAAAAAATGAAGACAATAAAAAAATGCTAAATATACACTGCCTGGACGAAAAAAAAAATAATGCTTTTTTTGTTTGATTGTTTGTTTTTTGCACATCTCATGTCCTGCTTTTTTTCCCCTCATCCATGTCAATTTAGTGGATCTGTAGGAATTCATAATAATTTCAAACAAAAGGGTAGTTCTGTCAATTAAAAAAAAACACACATGATTAATTCATTAGATGTTGGGCCTTAAAATGGAGACGTTAGCAAAACTTCATTGTTTTTTTTTTTCACTTGCCTTTACAGTATATAGTCTGTAAACCGAAAAAAAGAAAAATCATAAGGAGTGCAGAATGAAAGAAGTTATGCTGGTGTGTTATGTAATGTCCGGGGTACAAGTGACAATTGATGGGCTTTTTGAGATCATTCTAAATACCTGTATCAAGAAATTAGCTTGGTAGGTGTATGTGTGTGTGTGTGTGTGTGCATCCAGAATTATTCTGTCATCAGGTTATAAGATGCGTGGGAATTATTTCCCATCACAAGCATGTGTTGTTTCCGTTACGGATTTGCATAATTCACACTCATTAACGATCGCACATACTCTGTCAGTGTGAAGTCAGGATCTGATTATGTTCTCCAGCAGCATATTTACTGCAACACTAAACACTGAGGATACTTTGCCTATCAGGGCAGGTGTGTGGATCTGTGTGGGAGATAGTGCGCGCGCGCGTGTATCTGTGTGGGAGATAGTGCGCGCGCGCGTGTATCTGTGTGGGAGATAGTGTGCGCGCGCGTGTATCTGTGTGGGAGATTTAACATTTCATATTATAAACATGCAATGGTTCTAAATGAATGATTTAGAAAAGACAAGATATATCATGTAGCACTTTATCACATAAATGTCATATCCACTTCCTGGCCACTTTATTAGGTACAACTTACTACGTACTGTAGTACTGGTTTGGACAAACTGTTTAATTCTTCATGTGCATAGATTCAACAAGATGCTGGAAACATTGACATGGTATCATCACCAACTTGCTGCAGATTTGTCGGCTGCGCAGCCATCATTCGACTCTCCAGTTCCACCACATCCCAAAGGTGCTCAATTGGATTTACGTAGAACTCATTGTCATGTTCAAGAAGTAAGTTTAAGATTATTTTAGCTTTGTGACATGGAGTGCTATCCTGAGCCATGGACTGTAAAAAGTAGAACAGTAGTTGCTTTGACATTTATAAATCATCTTAGGTTACCTGTTCAAGGGACCTACCTGTTGCGGATTTTGACAGTAATTCAACACATGTGGGTTAGATCCACATCTGGGTAATATGTGTACCTAAGGACCTAAGAGTTTATTCATTTATTAACATCGGATTGCATTTTAACATTAGAATGAAGTGTGATGTAATGTGTAATGCTACTTCATGCTACTTAGCCAGAAACATTAACGGTAAAAGTCCACTCTAAGTGCGTCTGACGTTTTTAATGTTTTAATGTTTAATAAATGTTTTAATTAAATGCTCCCCATCTGGAGAGACAGTTGGCCACGGGGGATTTTTAAGGCGTATATTTACATTTACAGGATTTGACAGATGTTTTTTATCAGAGCAACTAACCATCATGATTTGTGGTCTCTATCAAAAACATCCACACAGTAGTACTAAGGATACCTTGCTGCACAGGATAGAGAGAGACAGCTGGACCAGACCCTAAGGGAGACACTGAGGAGGAAGATAGAGTAGGAGGACAGCCAGAACTATGAGACAAGCAAAAGAACAGAAGCCAGAAAGAGAAGATTGAAGGACAGCGAAACATGAGGAGAAGTGAGGCTGCCAGATATCAGACAGGGAGGCAGTGCACGAGGGGAACACCTGTCAATCAATGAGACATGTCTGAATGAATTCATCACAAAGATTACTTGATATTATCTTTCTAAACAGACTGAGACAGCGCTGTGAGGCAGACTGACGTGCTAAGCATGTTAGACTCTGTGACAAGAGTGAACCAGTTAGTATCCGTCAGTATGTTTCCAATCCCAGGCTCATCTGTCCATCTTTGTAATCCTTGATGATCTTTACTCTTAAACAACACAAAAACAAAGTTTTTGCAGGCAGGCCTATTGGAGTACCAAGCAACATGAATAAACACATTATTACCCCTATCTTGGGCGGCACGGTGGGTTTGTGGTTAACACTGTTGCCTTGCACCGCCAGGGTCCGGATGCCATTCCCACCTCTGCATCTGTGTGAACGGAGTTCGCATGTTTTGCCCATTCTTGGTGGGTTTCCTCAACCCCAAACTTTCCTCCCACAGTCCAAAGACATGCAGATTATGCTAATTGCCGTTCCTATTGTAGTACCTGTAGTTCATGGTGAATGCCGATGGTCAATATTCGCAATTTTCACGCACGACTATCATGGTCATGAATTAATGTGGAGGATCACAACTACCACGGTGGTCTCCTATCTTGACCATACTGTTTCTAAATCCAAAAATATATTTAAAAATGTTTACATGCGGACAGTATGGAGTACATATAACTTGCTCATTCAGATTTTTACAAATAATTGTGGGACATTCATGCCTCTGTAGCTGCCAGATTTGCTTGTTGAAAACATGTATAGGATTTTTTTTTTTTTTTTTCAAAAGTATGTAGACCATTGTGGCATAGTCACAAAAAATGCTCATGTCAAGGGGTCACCACAGCAGACTATCCAATCTGCACACAACATGGCGCAGGTTTTTATGATGGAGGGAACCCTCCTGCATGCAGTAGCTGGGTAGTATGTGATGTGGCAACCCACTGACAGAGGGGCAGATCCCCAGAGCCTTAGCTACCTGAGGGACCACTCCCCGCTTGGCATATTGTCATATATAATATTATGTATACATAATATTAGAAACGATAGCCCAATCAGAATATAAATGCATCAAGTATCCAAGTGTCCGACTAGACTGGTGCAATACAGCCAGATCAGAAGGAATGTCCAATCAAAATTAAAGGGGTTATGTAAACCTTTGATCATTTGCTCAGTAGGAAAATAATTCACGCATTAGAGATTAATGTCTAGCAGTACTCCAAGTATAGGAACTAGAACTCATTCCATTGGTTAATTATATGTGCACATACTTCACTAAAATTACTTTCACTGTGCAGAGTTTGCACATTCTCCCCATGTTTGGTGGGTTTCCTCTGAGTATTCTGGTTCTCCCTACAGTCAAGAGGCATAGTAGGATAACTGGCGTTTCAAAATTGCTGCGTGTTTATACCCTGCGATGACCTGCCTCTAAACTATAGAGTTCTAAACTATTCAGACATTGGCAGGCATCATGATATCCTGTGTGATAGGAGCAAATTATTTGCTGTGCTTAAAAATTTTCAAGGCATAATGATATGTATAATGTGTGTGCGCATGTGTGTCTTTTCATGGTGCCATTACTGTATAATCCTACAGATGATGTGCTCTAAAATATCCTAAACACTGAATAGATTTTCTCATCCCTAATATCTGATAACAGTGCACAAAATACCCTGCGGAAATCTTTTCCCATTTTAAGACAGACCAAGAAGACGGTTTTCCCTCAGGCCATAAATCGAGTTTTGAGGCTAGGAGTTTAAGTTTCGAACATGAAGCATGGCTTTTTTCTTCTCAGCACCAGAAATGTCAGCATGGAGGAGTTCAACTTGGAGACTGACATTCAAACAGCAGCAGAGTGCAAGGAACTGTCCATTTTCTATGTGTTACCTAAGAGAGTGGAAGGAGAATCTGTCAATATTTAAGATGAGAGAACAGTCTTTAAACACACAGCTAGTGTTTTTATTTTATTACTTCCAGACCGTCTTGATTTGTAGCAGGAAAATCGGTTCAGAATGGACGACCACAGACCATAGCAGCTCCAGAGACACATTTTGGGCTTGGAGAGCACCAGAACTGAAGAATAAATGTACTGCTATTGATTATTTGTGACATTATTTGCACAAAACCGAGCACAAAAATGAGCACATTGATGTTTGCTTGTTTCTTACTGGAGATATTTCATTTCTTCGGGACTATTACAGAGGGTTGACAGAACCATTTAAAAAAAAAAGAAATCAATACCTGGCGACACTTCACACTGAATTCAAGAGAGTCTAAAGATAAAAGGTTATTTTTTGGAGGATTTTTCTTATCTTTAACAGGAATGCAATGACTACTGGGTCACATAATTTAAAGTAGTTTTGTACTGAAATGCACAATGACTCTTCAATGAACGTTAATGCTTTCTCCAAACACTTGCTAAAAAGCTTGATGCACACAATTGTATGGAATGTCTTTGAAAGCTATCGCATTAGGAATTTCCCTTCACTGGAACTAAGAGACCAACTGTTCCAGCTTGACAATACCCATGTGCACAATGTACACCAATCTCCATGAAGACATGCTTTGCCAAGTTTGAAGTGGAAGAACTTGAGTGGCCTTCACAGAACCCTGAACTCAACCCCAATGAACCAGAAGAGGTTAATTTATTCCATGAACAGTCATGGAATGAGCGACAGTAAATCCACATATTCCAAATTCTAGTAGAAAGTGTTTCCATAAAGTTTGGAGGTTATTGTTACAGCAAGCGGTGGACTACATCTATAATAGGATATTTAATAAGGACACACTGTGTAATAGGTTCAATAAATCAGGGATCCAAATACTTTTGGCTATATAGTGTACTTATAGACAGCCTCCATCTATCATCTATACCATTTGTCCCTTATATACAGTAGGAGTGGGGACCTGGAGCCTATCCCAATCTTCTCTAGGTAGAAGATGGTGCCAACCCATGGCAGGACATACGTTAAACATTACATATCCAATTATAACCTATTGGAAATGCCAATTAGCTTAAAACATGTGGAAGGAAACCAACCAAGCATGGGGAGAACATGTAACCTCCATGCACACAGACCAGAGGCAAGATTCAAACCCCAACCCTGGAGGTACGAGATAAAATGCTAACCACTAAGCCATCAACATACCCTCAAATATACATCTTCAGAAACCAAAAACCCCATAAAAAAAAAAAAAAAAGAATAAATAAATAAAACCCATGAAGAACTGGGAAGACCATGCAAAACTTCACACAGACATTAACCTGAGCTCCAGGGACCCTTGACATGTGAGGTAGCGAGACACACATTTTGCACACTGTGACACTGCTACAGATGTTTGTTTTATAGATTTTTACTAGATTACTATATTATTTTATTATTTATGTGAAGCACTTTGGGGCATTCTTGTTGTTAAAGTGCTATACAAATAAAGATGAGTTGAGTTGAGTTGAGTTTTCCTGACAGAGGATCAGCACATGCAGCAGAATAAAAATAGGTTCTTGAATAAACAACAACTACATTATGATTTTTTATCTTTTCAATAACAGCATTATAATTTATTTTCAATAAACCACCATGTCAATTATTAGCCAAAATGCCTTTCGGCTCTAAATTGACTTGTGGTTTTAGATGGATTAGCAGACATCTTCAGGATTGTAGGACACAATTTCAAAGGAGTATAGAGATCTTTTTTTCCCCCTAGAAAACAGACCTGGAATTATAGAGGATCTCAGAATAAGCTTAATTAAGTCTCAATAAAACCTCAGTAGATGGTCAGCTTCTAGAGGTCTCGTCTCATGAAGTGCATATTTAAAGTCTCCTTAATATCAAAGCTAAAGTGTGACTGACTGAAGCTTGCTCCCAATAAAATACTTAAAAAAAAAAAAACAATCTAACACCTATAAACTGTCTCATTTGGAATGAACAGCAAGAAACTGCGTAACCACCTCTGGAGTGTGCTTCCACTAAGACTAATGCTGTTATTACGCCCCGTCTGTACATTCAATTTGTTTTGTTAAGCAGTCTGAATAGCAATTTACTCCATATGATTACCTGAATTAATCATTCTACGTGTGGTTTAAGCTTTAAGGCTTTTTGTTTTAAAAAGAGTTCAGAAGTTCAATAGTGGAGAGATTTTTCACTGAAATGCAAAGCATCCAGGTGTAACATTACAAAAAATTGTGCAAAATTGCAGGAGGAATGAACAGTGTTGTGCTAGTTAGTAAGGAAAGTTATAACTTACTATTACTAGGTACTTTTCAGTGAAAACAATATATTACTTCAAAGTCCAAAGTTTGAAAGAGGTCCAAAGTTCTGCAACCAAAACATTAATGCCATGTGTGTTCTCACACCTTTCTATGGGAATATTTTCAGCAATTTGAGCTACAGTAGCTCTTTGATTGGACTGGAGTACACGGGCCAGACTTCGCTCTCCATGTGCATCAATAAGCCTTGGCCACTCATGACCCTGTTGCTGGATCACAGGTTTTCCTTACTTGAAACACTTGGTATGTCATGACCATTGGAGACCGGGAACATCTCACAAGAGCTCTAGTTTTGAAGCTGCTTTGATTCAGTCGTCTAGCCATTGAACAAATCCTTGTGCTCAACCATTTTTTCTGCTTCCAACACACCAAATTCAGTGATGTTGAAAAGGTTCACTTGCTGCCTAATATATTCCACTAACTTCCAAGCGCTGTTATAACAAGATATTGTAAATGTAGCTACTGTGACAATTGCCAAAGTAATGGCTAGATGACTGATAACTCCAAAATTTCAACTCTTGAAGGATGTTCCAAGCAAATGTGTTCCAAGAGAGGGAAATTGGTGCACCCATGACAGTGTGATAAGTGGCCAAGGCTCATTAATGCAAAGGGTAGCCTGTGTACTCCAATCCTGTAGCTCAAATTCCTGAAAAGATTTAAGCTGGTTCCAGTAAAAAGGTTTCAGAACACACAGCTCATTACCGTTTTGGTTGCAGAAGGGGGGATATGTTATGGTTTTTCGGTGTCACAAAGCCGTGGCAGTGTTGCGTCACCGCCCTACTTGGGGTTCTTTCTTTACCCACAACCTTGGCAACAAGTCCAGTGATGGCCCAACCACAATAGCACTTTGGTGCTGAAAGGTGTTTATTGTGCAAAAAGATGCTCAAGTGATCCAAACAGTGTACAAAAAAATTAGGAAAAATAAAGAAAAATAAAGAAAGAAACAAAACAATAATTTACCAAGTATATACAAAAATTTACACTTCGTCCCACTCAACTCTCTTACTTCCACAAAAATAAATTCCACTTCCATCCACTCCAAACAACAACCTTCCCCCGGAATTAGCCGACGATGGCCTTATATGTAAGAGGCTCCGCTCCCTGGAATATACCTGTTACGTCCCATATTCCCAAATTTGACACTGTCCCTTTTTTTTATCCACACACATTTCAGAGACAGTAAAACACAAACAGCATGTCTGCAAAATCATATTCCTTAGTATTTTACATATATTATTAATATGCATATAATTATAATAATCATAATAATAATAATAATAATAATAATAATAGATAATACTGCCTAAATATATAAACAGGTACATGTACACAGAATGGCTTTTCCCCTGATTCATCCGTAATGCGCATGCTCAGGGCGGGAAAACCGCGTATAATAACCTGCGAGCACTCCGGACTCGGTTTCCCCTAATGCCCTGGTGATGACGCGCATTGATGCAAGCGATCACAAAACCCGGAAGACTCCGGTAAGGACATCACGGTTATGCCGCGCCGAACACAATAAACAGTCATCTCATTTAACCAAGCCAGCGTGTGTGTTATGTGTGTATCAACAGCAATGGATATGATGTATAACTTATGTATAAATATATATATGTGTGTGTGTGTGTGTGTATGCAGCCGTAATTTGTAGCGCAGCTGTGTGCACCCATCTGCGCTAGCTTCTTGCCTACAATGGGTTATGTATGTGTGTTGCTGCTGACCGTGGCGAGCTCCTCGTCACATCACCTTCCTCCTCTCCAAGATTGCCTACATCCCTCCACATTGGCAATCAGGACAAATAGTCGGCTGTCACATTTCTGGACCCTGCTCGGTGTCGCACCTAGAACGTGAAGAGTTGTAACGTTAAATACCATCTGGTAACTCTGGCATTGGTGTCCTTCATCGTGTTGATCCATGTCAGCGCCCGATGGTCTGTTTCTAACATAAACTCCCTTCCCAGGAGGTAATAACGTAGACTTTCTAGAGCCCACTTAATTGCAAGGCCCTCCTTTTCAATGGTAGAATACTTCACCTCCCTGGGTAACAGCTTCCTGCTCTGGTATAATATGGGTCTCTCTTCCCCTTCTTCATCTTGAGCAAGTACAGCTTCAATCCCTACTCCTGAGGCATCTACCTGTAAAATGAAAGGTTTCTCAAAGTCCGGGCTTCACAGTACAGGTGATGAGCACAGATAGCCCCTTCAGTGCAGAGAAGGTCTTTTCGCAGTCCTCCATCTACCTTACTGGGTTCTTTGACGCTTTTGCCCTGAGGTTGGTAAGGGGTGCTGCAACTGTCGCAAAGTGAGGTATAAACCTTCTATACCACCCCACTAGCCCCAAAAATGACCTCACGTGTTTCTTGGTGATAGGTTTTGGGCAGTTTTTGATTGCCTCTATCTTGTCGACTTGTGGGCGTATTTGTCCAGACCCCAAGAGGTAGCCCAAATAACGGGTTTCCTGTTTTGCCCATTCACATTTGCTGATGTTTAATGTAAGACCAGCTTCTGCAATTTTGCCTAATACATGTCTCAGGTGGGTAAGATGCTCAGCCCAAGTAGTACTGTAGATGACCACATCATCAAGATATGCTGCACAGTAGTCTTCTGTGCCCTGTAGGACCTGGTCCATTAATCTCTGAAAGGTAGCTGGTGCCCCATGTAGCACAAAGGGCGTTACGGTAAATTGGTATAGACCCATGGGAGTCCGGAATGCTGTGTATTGCTTTGAGTCTTCCTGCAAGGGAACCTGCCAATATCCCTTACAAAGGTCTAGGGTGGTTATGTATTTTGCCCTCCCTATCCTCTCCAGCAAGTCATCTGTTCTTGGCATGGGGTAGGCATTAAACTTTGAGGCTGCATTCAGTTTTCTGAAGTTCAGGCAGACACGTAGGCTCCCATCTTTTTTGGGCACAATAACTATTGGGCTGCTCCACTCACTTATTGATGGCTCAATTACACCCAACCTCTGCATGGTCAAAAT
>JAQMYJ010000019.1:16901086-16914765 GCA_030014305.1 Clarias laeviceps | reverse complement strand
CGCATGTGAATTGGGTTACGCACGTGAACATCGTGTCTTTTGTGTGAATTATTTATGAGACCGATCTGCCTCCATAGATGAGCCTGTGAGTTTTCTCACATTGTGCATGTGTGGAAATGCTCTTACTTTCACAAATTACACATAGCTGTCTGATTATCTGATTTCTACAATCTCTGTTCTCCTTAGTTGTTTTCTTTGTCTGATAATTGACTTTTCTCCAGGCTTAGTGGTTATTACTGTTGCCTCACACATTAAGGGGTTAGGAGTTTGAAACCCACCTCCGGTTTGTGTTCGTGGAGTTTGCAAGTTCTCTTGATTTTGTTGAGTTTCCTCCAGGGACTCCAGTTTCCTCACACGGTCTAAAGATCTGCATTGTAAGTTGGCATTTCCAAATTGCCCACAGTGTATCATTTGGTTTGGTGTGTAATCGGTTGACTGCCTTGTGTTCAGTCTTTCCCGACATAAACCAACCCCCGACGTGACTCTACACATCTAAGCAATACAGAAAATGGACCACATTTCTCCACATTGTCCATATCAGTCACCTAACTAGCTACTAGTCGCTCCTAGCAAATTAAAATCGCTTCGTACATGTGGTTTACAAACAGGCAGAGGATTGTGCATGCAGTTCATTCTGGTCTGTGTTAAGGAGCTCCAAAGGAAGAGGATCATAATGCAATTTCAGAGCCCGGTGCTGCGATCAATATCCTCATTACATCATTGATGACCTGAAGAACTGATGCGTTACCTTTACTTCGTTTGAATTTCAAGCCATTTGTACAACAAATCCCAGGAAAAACTGAGTAGAAGAGTAGGTCAGGCTATGATAAGGTCTTTTAAAAACCCTCTGTGATATTCTAAGTAATAGAAAATAATTTCCAGGGTCTTTATTCTATAACTATATACTTTTATTTTGCTTATAAAAGGCCTTTATTACTTTTTTAAAAGTAAGCCAAGCACTATCGATCTACACAAATGAAGGACAAACTTTTTTTCACCCAACTTTGAGTTTAGGAGTTTAGGTAAAACATCTATTCTATAAGCCAGTGCATGAAATTCCAAAGCAAAAAAATTTTTTTAAAGCGTGGCCCTCACCAAGGTTACTAATCAGTTGCTGCTCCTGTTGTTGGATCACCACAGCAGACTAACTGATCTGCACAACAACTTGGCACAGTTTTTTTTAATGCCAGATGCCCTTCCTGACAGAACCCTCCCATTTTATCAAAGCTTGGAACCGGCACTGCATCCAGTGGCTTGGGTTTTGGCATTGGCTGGGAATCAAACCTGGGCCTTCCGCATGGTAGGCGAGAAACCTATAATTGAGCCACAAATGCCCCAACGAAAGGTTAATGATCAGTAATGTAATTTTTTTCACAAAAACTTGGCATGTCACCCAGTGTCACTCCAAGGGGCAACCTCAAGTTCCTTCAAATGTCCACTGGGGTCTAGGTCAGAAAGTGAGTCAATGGCCTCCGAGTGGCGCAGTGGTAAAGTGCTCGCCCTATCATCCGGAGATCGCTAGTTCGATCCCCGGGTGATGCTGTTACCTCTCACAGCCGGAGGCCTAGAGAGCTGATTGGCCGAGCTCTCTCAGAGGGGAGGGATGAGAGGTACTTTGTGCTCCCACATTAATCACGGCTCTACAGTCAGTCAGGGGCGTCTGTGAGCTCGCGCACACGGAAGGAGGGGCTAGCGCTTTCCTCCAAGTGTGTTACTCCGCCCCTAACGGTGCGTGAGCGAGCAGTTCGAAAAAAGATGCGGTCGGCTGGCGTCACGCGGTTCAGAGGAAACACGTGATAGTCTTCGGCCCTCCCGGCTGAGTGGCAGTAGTAGCCTTAATGTGGGAGCCCCCTAATGAAGGGCCATGACTAAAATTTGGGAAAAAATCCAAAAAAAAAAAAAAAAAGAAAGTGAGTCAATACAAAAGACCACCATGTTAAAATGCCCAACTTCACAAATGTAACAAATATATGTTTACATGTCTCAGTACCCAGATTATTCCATTCGTGAATTTTTGTAACTCAGTTAAAATTATAATTAGGTTATGCATAATTTGAAATATGGCTGCTGTGAGACAGCTACATTGCAGGTGTAAAGCTGCTATGTGTCACTTTAGCTAACCAAATAACTGGAATCGTTTGTAGTTTAACTTACAACAAGAAATGTTAAAAAGTTAAAAAGACATGTTACGAAGTGAAGCGTATGGATGCTCAGGAGTTCAATCGAATGCATTAACATGTAAATTAAATGTTAGACACCAGATCGATTTGGCTAAACTAAAGCTAAGCTCAGTACAGTACCTTGTGGGGGGTAACCGAGTTAGGTAGGCGGGTTCTAAACCATAGCCAGGCTACATGTTCTGCCAATTTGTGCATTTCTGGATTAACCAGGGTTTAGTTGGAGTCAGTTATTGCCAAGATGGCAAATTATAGAAAAGCTCCCACAGCTTACCTTTGGATGATGTCATGAAGGGTTTGTCAAGTTCAAACATGCACAGAATATATACTGTATTTATTCCAATGCACGTCTAACAATTTATATATTTAACAGATTACACGGTGCCTTTTTCATTCCAGATGTGCTGTTACATTAACAACTGGTGGAATACTAGGGTCCATGTAACTACAACTATCGTTGCAGTTTTATTCATTAAATCCAACACAAAAAAATTAATGATATTGATGATAAAAATTCGGTCATGTTTTCTGGATTTCTGTTAGTGACCTTAAAACATAATCTCTTATTGAACTGTTGTGCAACTGGTGTTGTTGCATCTTCAACTGAGTCGTTTAAAACTGTAAGTATAGCAGTTTTGTCTTCACTCACAGTTTTGCTCTTGCAGAGAGCATTTCATTGCCAAACCCTTAGGGATCCTTCTTTAGTCTCTTGTAAAGGACTCAGCAGAAATGCTGTGTGTGTGTGTACGTTTTTTTTCTTAAGAAGTCTCCTCTGTGGCTTGAGCATAAGAGTGTGTGTGGGTTTTTTTTTTTTCTTCTTCTTCTTCTTCTTCCACTTACAGTTTTACTCTGAAACAAGAAGTGAGGTGAGTTTTTGAATTGATTTCTTTAGTAGCAAGGTTTTGTGATAGTACTATAAAAATAATTCATCTTTTTTGTCTCTCGCTCTCTTATTCTACAGAATAACAACCGCTGTTATTAGTTCATCTATTCTTATTAAATACTTGAGGACTTTTTTGTGAGGACTCCCTTGTGTAAGTGGAGGTAGGTGTGACAGGTGTGTGAAGATGGGAGCAGGGTAGAGTTCTGCAGAAGGCTAGCCTGGAGGGAACAGAACAAGGTGCTCCACCTCTCCCTCTAAAAAGCCTGGAAATTAACCCCTGTGAGGATTCGTCACGTCGCTCTCTGCTCCCTAACACCCAGTGATCAAAGCAGACTATTTTAAGAGCAGCGTTTCTCAGTGACTGATTTGTGGTTCAGTTCTTCCTCTCGGCACTGTGTTGGATTTTGTGAATAGTAGATACTGAGTCTGAGACTTAATTGAGATTATACAGTCACTGATTACATTATTGCAAACATCTGCACGTATACTACCTGACAAAAGATAAGTAAATAAATAAAGTCATGCATTCTTTAGATATCACCTTTAGCTTGATTACGGTGCACAATGTGGTGGCCAGTTCATATATGAAAATGATTCTTCATGCTCCCAGAACAATTCTTTCACAATTTGAGTCCTGGAATATGCCCGTGCCATAAGGACGAAAAAAATAAACTCATTGCTGTTAATAACCTGGTCATTTAGTTCATTAAGGTCATCAGCTGACTTCATTTTATTGCCACATAACGTTGCTGAGTCTAGACCTTAGCAACTCCAGATCATAACACTGCCTCCAAAAGGCTTATACGGTGGTCCGATCGCTTCATGCTCTTCCCTTCTTACCCTGATACATCCTTCGCGCTGGAATAGGGTCACTCTGAACTCAACCTATTTCCATTGCTTCAAAGTCCAATATTTATGCTCCATAGAAAACGGCAGCCTTTTTCTTTCTTTGATTATCGTCACTAACAAGTGGTTTTATTATGGGCGCACAGCTGTTTAGTCCCCATCCTGTGTGTTCTCATCACATTATATGTGTGTTAGTGGAAATGCTCTTACTTTTCACTATTTTACTGTTGATTTTTTTTCTCCCCATTCATGATTCTTTTTTCTTCCCCCCGACTACATTTCTTCCACAAAGTTGACAGTTTCACACTATCTTACCAGGTTTAATAATGTGTTGAAGGCTTCTTAACCCAGTCACAGTCATTTCAGATCTCCTTAGTTGTTGTCTTTGCTTGATGCAGCCTAATAATTAGACCCTTCTGAAATGGTGACGTTTTATTTATTTATTATTTTTTTTGGCCCCACAGTGTATATTTCAATCTACAATTGTTTTGTCACAGATTCCTGTTCTTGGCTGACAAGAATGAAATTTGATGTGATATGCTGCTGCTGCTGTAACCTCTCCGCCACAAGGTTTTATGTGTCCTGAGATGCTTTATCTGGTAATTTGAATTCCCGTTGTCTTCACACAGTATGACCTCAAATCAGTCTGGCCATTCTCTTCTGACCTCTATCATTAATATGGTGTTTCTGGCTGTTTGTTTGTCTGTCGGTGCCGGTAAAAGACCTCAAACTCAAGGTGAGAAATTACAACAGAAAAATTAAATGGTTGTGAATATTCTTTTGCAATGTTATACGGCTAGCCCGGTAGTGATGTGATTTTTAGTTTTTATAATATAATATTGAACTTTTTTTTTTTCTTCATTAAAATGCATGATGGATTGTTCAGTTCTGAAAGTGTTGGCTGGTGTTAAAAAAAATTAATAATTAAACTTCCATACTGTCTCTCACTGGTTTATTGCCATATATCATGTAATGGTGATGGTGGCTTAGTTAGCATTGTTGCCTTGCACCTCCATGTTCAATTCCTGCCTCTGGTCTGTGTGGATGGAGTATGCATGATCTCTCCATTCTTCATGGTACTCCGGTTTCCTCCCACAGTCCAAAAACATGCTGATTAGTGTTTCTTTTCCATTTCTTTCCTTTCTTGCTGTTGCTTAAGGATGCATTTCAGCTTCAATTCCCTTTTTTCCAAAAAAATATTCCTAAGATTTTTTTTTATGTCTATGTCGTGTTCTCCCTCACTTTGATCATATAATTCCTTGTTTACCAACCTCATTTTTTACCACTACAACCCTGAGTACATCATATGTTATTATCGTCATCTATACAGAGTCACGCAGGGGCCTGGAGTCTTTCACTGGAGGCTTATGGCACGAGGTTGGCTACATCCTGGACAGGGTGCCAATCCATCCCAGGACATACACTCACACTGCGGGCACTTTGGGAAACTCCATCAGCCTAACCTGCATAGAAACCGGAGTACCCGGAGGAAACCCATCAAGCACGGGGAGAACATGCAAACTCCATGCACAAAGACCTAAGGCGGGAATCGAACTCGGAACCTGAAGGTGCAAAGCGACACCGATAACCACTAAGCCACTGTGCCGCCTTATATGATAATATATTGTATTTTTAATAACATTAGTGTATAAATACTTTAATCACAGTATACAGGTCTTCTCTCTCTCGCCAACAGTAAAGCTGCTTTTGTCTCCCACTCACAGACTGGAGTAGAATTCGAGAGGGGCATTTTGACATCAGGCATGTGTAGTCATGACGACTTCTGGTGAAAGTAACTCTAGAGAAAAAAATAAATTCTCTAGATGTCATTGGTACTTTATGGGGGGAAAAAAAAGAAAATCAATAATAGTTGCAAAATTGGCAACACTGGTTCCTAATCAACTCCCTCAACGACTTAAATGTCAAGCATTAGACCTTACTTTTTCTTAAAAAAGTCTACTCACTTAACACCTTTTTGTACCACAACCGTGGTTCCTAACATCTCTATGATAAGTAGACTTTTCGCCGACTTTAATGAGGTGCCTGTATTCAGATCTAAGCCTTTTCGCAGCAGGTGTTTTGCCACGAATCTGTACCACGTCCTGTTTCTCACTCCGAGAGGCAGCGGGGGGCCGTTTCTTCAGATCAGATCCTTAAATAGGAGCGGTAGCTTTTATTCGGTTATTAGGGTTGACAGTTTTCTCCAGTTAGTTAGTTAGCAAGAACTTCTTTTTTCTGTACTTCCGTGTTGCCGGGCTTTATTTGTATTACATTTCTGTATTAAATCTGGGAGACACAATAGGAGGGATTTCTCATTGCGTTATTTATGAACACATCTCTACACTGTATTCAGTCACTGAAATGCACCGTCAATCATGCACTCTTGCAATTTTCTTACCGACCCAATGCTTCATCTGTAATCCTTATGAAAGTGGTAGATTGATGTCAGAAAACTGGCTGTGTGTCAGAACTCATATTTGCTTGTCCTTCCTTTTCTTCACTCTATCTGACTCTCGAAGGTGAATTTTCCTTCATTTCCATCAATCTTGGGTTGTTTTCACACTTTTTTTTTCCTCTACACTCAGGGCTGTTTCAGTTCAGTATGTTCGGTGAAGTGTGAACATTGCTTTTGTTCAGAGAACATGGCCTTCTTGAAAAAAAAAAAAAAAAAAAAAAAAAACTGGTCTAGTGTTCACTTCAAAGGAAATGCATCATGGTCGGTGTCAGGTGCAGCAACATCGCAACAAGATCGGTTCAATTTGTCACATTACTTACTGCGATGCTGTGGAAAGAGCTGTACTGGTTATTTGCTATATAAAACCTGACATTCATAGAACTGGAGAACTGTAATTAGGTCATGTTTGTGGCTCGAGTGCTTGCACTGAGAACGTCAAGAAAAATGGGTGCCCTTGGATGCACAAACATACTTAGAAGTTTGCACACCTTGGAAGAATTTGCAAGGTGTACCATTTTTTAAAAGAAAACATGAGTGAGAAAGCAAAACTAATTGATTTTATTTCCAATAGGACTCAAGTTTGTATGTAAGGCATAACAGAATGGCACAATCATCAAACAAAACATGACAATAAAGAAAATGAGGTTATAATCCCTGTTCAAAAGTTTGCATACGTTTTAGTTCTCCCTTTAGCATCAGTGATGGCATGCCATCTTTTGTAATGATTGTGCATGATGTCCTTCATTTTCTGAGATCCTAAAATTGTCTGCCAGTATTTTTCTAAAAACATACTACATTCATCTTTTCAACTGTGCCACTAGGGCTTACCCAGCCCCAAAACATAAGAGATGCTCCAGCATGCTTCACAGTGGGGATGGTGTGCTTTTCACCATCGGCTTTGTTGACTCCTCTGTGACTAAGTTAAATTTTGGTCTCATCACTCCAAATGTTTCTGCTCCAGGAGCTGTGAGGCTTGTCTAGGTATTGTCTGGTGAACTGCAAGCAGGCTTTTTTGTGGCATGGGCGCAGTAATGACAGTTCTCCTGGCAACTCGACCATGCAGGTCATTTGTGTTCAAGTACATCCTTCATTGTTTGGGAAATTTGTGTTGGAAAATGTTGTTGCATTTTGTGTATTGCTCCCTTTAGCACCAATGATGGTATGCAGACTTTTGTCATAATTGTGCATGAGGTCCTTAATTCTCTCAGGTGGTATTCTTAGCTGCCGATTCTGCTTGGCAAAACGTTTCCATTTCTTGTAAATTTTTTGGTTGTGTTGCATGAACTACACATTTAAAATCTCCCCAAATTGGCTCAATGATATTGAGGTCAGGCAACTGTGATGGCCACTTCAGAACTTTCATCTTTTTCTGTAGCTATTGGAGCTTGTGCTGAACATTTTCTGAAAACATGTTGCATTCATTTTGCCGTCAATTTTGACTAACTTCGCTATGCGGGTGGAGCTCACACAGCCCCAAAACAAGAGAGATCCACCAGCATGCTTTACAGTGGGGATGGTGTACTTTTCACCGTAGGCTTTGTTGAGTCCTCTGTGACTATAAAGTCCAATTTTGGTTTCACCAAGCCAAATGACTCTGCTCCAGAAGCTGTGTGAATTGTCTAGGTGCTGTCTGGCAACTCGACCATTCAGATAATTTGTGTTCAAGTTCCTCTTTATTGTGCTCCTTGAAACAACAACACTTTTTTTCCAGAGCAGGCTGTATTTCTTTCAGAGTTGTTTGTGGGGGTTTTCTTTGCATCTAGAACTATTATTCTGGCAGTAGCATGTGAAATCTTTTTTGGGCTATCTGACCATGCCTTAGTATCAACAGAACCTCTTATTTTCCACCTCTTTATCAGAGTTTGAACAGTACTGACTGGAATTTTCAAGTGTTGAGAGATCTTTTTTAAGTCTTTTTCCTGCTTTATAAAGTTCAACAACCTTATTACACAGGTCCATTGGCAGTTCTTCACTTCCCCATGCAGCATCCAACCAAGTCAGTGCATCACCTCATGAGCTGAGGAACTCGTTGACTGTTTATACACAGACACTAATTACAATCACAATGAGTCACAGGTGTGGAAACGTCCCTTTAATATCCATTTAAACCTGTGTGTGCCAACCTGTGTGTTTATAATGTGGACAAATATTTAAGTATATGTGAACTTTGGATTAGGATTGTTTGGGTTATCATTAGGTTTTAAAAAAGAGGCAAACAACTATTAATTATAAATAATAATTAATAACTTCACATGATCACTGTCCTTAAATAAGAACAAAATTATTTTGCATTATCAATTATATTTTCCAAATAAATGGCAAATTATAGTAATTTCTTTCAGGGTATGCAAACTTTCTTGTGTATCTTCTTCATCTACTTCACGAAGCAGGAAGCAAATCATGAGAAAACCCACTCAATAACCTCATGTAAAAAAAAAAACGAGACAGAAATGCTATTCCGTCCTCTACTATCCTACCTTAAATATCAAAACAGAAAAAACATTAGAAATAAATAGTCTAATTTTGTGCAACATGCAACACCAAACAGCTGTATTCCTCTAATAAATAAGACAAGACAGGCTTTAATGGAATCCAAACAGTGTGCGATACATTCATGTTGAATCTAATGATCTGTTAAGCGCATTAGAGTTCTTCGTAGCCTTCAGCCCGCAACAGTAACACCGAGACGCCTCGAAGGATGTGCAGGGAAAACAGTTTGCTTTTCAATATGTACGCTCGTTCAATCTCCATCCATCAAATCACTTGTACCTGTCAGAGTCGTGGTCCTGTGATGCCTTTGTCATCAGTAGTTGTTCCTGGGAGCTGTCATAACTGTGACTTCATGTCATTTTTTAACATGTAATGCGCACAGTCAGTGCTGTCATGGGGAACTCGTCAGGCTGAATGGGTCTAAATAGTAAACAGCACCTCCCTGGAGAGCTCTATTACTTTACTTCTGGCCCTTTTCTTAAGTTGAACGCAATCAAAGACGGGCAAGATCAGGTTTAAACGTTTCATCACCGGAGCTGATTGTAGTTGTACTTGTTTTGACTTCCGTACACAGCTCTCGGGTTTGTTTTGTGTGATTTTGTTTTTCAGCTGAGAGTTTTATTGGATTTTCTTAAGGCCAGATGACCTCTAGTCCTATCCACTTACAGTCAGCTGTAGTGATTAAGGACAAATATGATGGGAGATTTTAATGCTGCCAGCTCTTGGACTGAACTGTGTCCGGTTAGTTTCTCACAGTGCTGGGAATGTAATTAACTCAGTGACCTTTAAGTGTTTGATTAGCTTTAGAGAGTCGTTGGAGCAGGAGCTGTAAACACTGCATTACTGGGAGTTGATAAAAACAGGGCCGATAAATTAAGGAATGTGCAGCAAAAGCTGCTATCTATTATTTCTTCTGTAAGTAGAGAGCTTTAAACTCCTTTATTAGGTTTAAAGGTCCCCTATTTTGCAATTTTTTTAACAAGTTAAAACAGTTGTCAGAGCTCGCCCAAAGTGCGTCGGTTAATGCTCCAGACAAAATAGCCCTCTTATAATGCATTCTTCCATACCTCACACGGTCTTCATTTCAAACTTTCTTTATTTCAAACTCTCTTTATTTCCTCCAAATGCACAGTTTAGTGTCTATGTAAATACACGGTGACCCTGACGGAATAAAACACAAGAACGTTTCACAAAACACAACCTCAATTCTCAAAATACAACCACATTTTACAAAACACAAAAGCATTTTACAAAACACAATGACATTTGTGTGATGAGAAATGTGGTTGTGTTTTGGAAAATAATGTGATGCGTTTTTGGGAAAGGTCATTGTGTTTTGGGAAATATGTTTTGGGACAGGTCATGTTTCATGGAATGTCACTGTATTTTTGGAAAATGCTTTTTGGGAAATGTTGCGTTTTTGGGAAAGGTTGCATTTTGGAAAATGTGTTTTGGAAAACATGTTCTGGGAAATGTGGTTGTGTTTTGGAAAATGTTGCTGTATTTTGGGAAATGTGTTTTTGGGAATGTTGCATGTTGGGAAATGTGGTTGTGCTTAGGGAAATTTTGTGTTTTAGAATTGTTGAATGTGGGGAAATGTGCTTTGGGAATTTTTTTTTTGTTCTAGAAAATGTTGCTGTGTTCTGGGAAATATTGTGTTTTGGGAAATGTTGCATGTTTGGAAATGTGGTTGTGCTTTGGGAAATTTTCTGTTTTGGAAATGTTGCATTTTGGGAAATGTTTTTAAAAATGTTGTGTTTTGTACTTCAGGGCCATAGGATAATTGAGCTACTTCATGCTACTGCATTTTGGAAAATATGTTTTGGAAAACATGTTCTGGGAAATGTGGTTGTGTTTTGGGAAATGTGGTTATGCTTTGGGAAATTTTTGTGTTTAGGAAAATGTTGCATTTTGGGGAATGTGCTTTCGGAAATGTGGTTGAGCTTTGGGAAATTTTACGTTTTGGGAAATGTTGCATTTTGGGAAATGTGCTTTGGGAAATGTGGTTGAGCTTTGGGAAATTTTACGTTTTGGGAAATGTTGCATTTTGGGAAATGTGTTTTAGGAAATGTGGTTGTGTTTTGAGAAATTTTGCGTTTTGGGAAATGTTGTGGGTATTTTTTTGGGGGGTGGGTTGTATTTTGGGAAATGCTGTGTTTTGGTAAATGTTGCTGTGTTCTGGAAAATGTGTTTTAGAAAACGTTGCTGTGTTTTGGGAAATGTGGTTGTGCTTTGGGAAATTTAGTGTTTTAGAAATGTGCTTTGGGAAATGTGGTTGTGCTTTGGGAAAATTAGCATTTTGGGAAATGTCTTTTAGGAAATGTGGTTGTGTTTTGGGAAATGTTGCATTTTGGGTAAGTTTGTGTTTTAGAAAATGTTGCTGTGTTTTGGGAAATTTTGCGTTTTGGAAAATGTGTTTTGGGAAATGTGGTTGTGCTTTGGGAAAATTTGTGTTTTAGAATTGTTGAATGTGAGAAAATGTGTTTTGGGAAATTTTGTGTTTTGGGAAATGCTGTGTTTTGGTAAATGTTGCTGTGTTCTGGAAAATGTGTTTTAGAAAACGTTGCTGTGTTTTGGGAAATGTGGTTGTGCTTTGGGAAATTTAGTGTTTTAGAAATGTGCTTTGGGAAATGTGGTTGTGCTTTGGGAAAATTAGCATTTTGGGAAATGTCTTTTAGGAAATGTGGTTGTGTTTTGGGAAATGTTGCATTTTGGGTAAGTTTGTGTTTTAGAAAATGTTGCTGTGTTTTGGGAAATTTTGCGTTTTGGAAAATGTGTTTTGGGAAATGTGGTTGTGCTTTGGGAAATTTTGTGTTTTAGAATTGTTGAATGTGAGAAAATGTGTTTTGGGAAATTTTGTGTTTTGGGAAATGTTTTTTTTTTTTTTTGGGAAGGGGGAATTTTGTATTTTGGGAACAGCAGAGTTGGGTAACAAGATGGATGAGGGGCTCTCCTTATATGAAATCATAATAGGGACAAATCTAATTGGCTTGTTTAAACCCTGGTCAAGACAAATGGAAAATTTAACAAAAAACTTCGGAAAGGTTTTTTTTAGATAGATTTTATTGATCCAGCAGCAGAGAACTGCATTCAATTATTTTTTTGTTTGAACTCACACTGGAGACAGCCTAAAATGACTAAAATGTAATTATTGCTATTAATAAGTCCTTATTAAAGCTTTACATAAAATTCATATTTAGATAGATAGATAGATAGATAGATAGATAGATAGATAGATAAATAGATAGAATATTATCTAATTTTCTTGCGAGTTTAATTGTTGTGAGAAGTCTCATTAACTAACCCACTTAAAGTCAAAGCAAACATATTATGCATTTATGCATACAGTAACTTCACACACTTAGGAGTATGGCTTGAATTTCGAGTTTTAATCTTCATCTTGTCCCAACAGCCCATAAAAACACACCAAGTGAGTTAAAGCAGCCTTTTTCTGATGCAGAGATAAAATGCACCAAGCATTAGACGTGACAAGATTCTCAGTTTCACTCAATCTTGTTTTAGTCTCGAACTCTTATAAGGTTTTCATTTACAGCACCCGGCACTGAGTTCGTTTATCGATGTTTCTTCCTACGCATTGCTGTTAACCTTAAGTGACACTTTAATTTGAAAGGAAGCTCCCCCTGGAACGTCGTAACCCGATGCAGAAAGATGTTTCATTTGCAGGTGAGGTGTCAAGAGGAAAGGTCTCATTTATCTCCACTTTAAAGTGGTCGCTGCAGTGACTCAGGTGAAGGTTATTTATGTTTTCTCATGCAGTTTGGAGTCAGCTAAGGAAAGTGATGCAAAAAAAATAAGGAGTTGAAAACAGACAATTCTTTACCGATCACCTTTAGAAGCTGTAAGAGTTATTTACTGCATGATTTGCAGATTGATCCTGGCTTTATAAATCAATGAATTAGAAGGACAAAATACACTCGGCTATGTACTTGCTTGTTCATCCAACTCTCCAAACAGCAATGAGGGAAAATGTGATCCTGGTTACTTTGATCTTGTGGTTATTGTTGCCTGACAGCGTTGAGTAACAAGATGGGTGAGGGGCTCTCCTTATATGAGATCATAATAGGGAAAAATCTAATTGGCTTGTTTAAACACTGGTCAAGACAAATGGAAAATTTAACAAAAAACTTCGGAAAGGTTTTTTTTTTTTAGATAGATTTTATTGATCCAGCAGCAGAGAACTGCATTCAATAATTTTTTTGTTTGAACTCACACTGGAAACAGCCTAAAATGACTAAAATGTAATTATTACTTTTAATAAGTCCTTATTAAAGCTTTCCATAAAATTCATATTTAGATAGATAGATAGTTGAGTATTTGTGATGGCGTGAAATCAAAAAACAGGCACTTGTTGAAGAGAGATGTCAGAGGAGAATGGTCAGACTGGAACGTGATGGCTACTTATTGTGTAACCAACAGTAAACTCTGCATGTTCTCCCCATGCTTGGAGGGTTCCTTCCGGGTATTCCGGGTTTCCTCACACAATCCAAAACAGACAGATTAAGCTTATTGGTGTTTCCAATTTGCCCAAAGTGTGCAAGTGAGTGAGTGTTTGTGTGATTGTGCCCTGCAATAGATTGGCACTCTGTCCATCGTGTACCCCGCCTCATTCCCCTAGTCACCTTGGAAAGCCTCCAAGTCTCTAGTGACCCTGTACAGGATTAGCGGTATAGAGAATGAGCATGTGTAAAAGCGTGACCTCATATAACTTATAATAATTATTATAATTAATTCCTCACTCAGCATTGGTTATGTTCCAAAATCTTTTAAATTAGCAGTTATTAAACCGATTATTAAGAAACCTGACCTT
>JAQMYJ010000019.1:16864568-16889162 GCA_030014305.1 Clarias laeviceps | reverse complement strand
TGTACACACTCTCCTAACACACATTTCAGTCCAAACAGCTTGAAAAAGTGCATGTAGGACCGTATGACCCCTTTAAGAACTACTTAGCGATGTCAGGAATAAGAGTCAGATAATGGAAGTGGTGCGGCACGGTGGTGTAGCGGTTAGCACTGTCATCTTGCACCTCCAGGGTCTGGGTTCGATTCCCGTCTCTGTGTGCATGGTAGGTTTCCTCCGGGTAATCTGCTTTCCTCCCACAGTCCAAAAACATGCAGATTAGGTTAACAGATTATTCTGCACAATCTAAAGTTTCAGTTTGGCTTGAATGTTAAACGCCCCTCACAATGTTACAAATTAACAATGTTGCCAGTAACAAAGAGAAATGAGTAAGTGTTGATATGGTAACACTTTCTTTATGAAGACTTGGCACTATGTAACAGTATGTTTTCCAACATATGAAAGTCTTTTTTGTCTTGTAGTATTTTATTTTTTTGCCTTTCAAGACTCCTAGGGTTAGGGGTTCGAATCTTCCCTCTGGTCTGTGTACATGGAGTTTGCATTCATGCTTGGTTGATTTTTTTCTGTGTATTTCAAGCTAGGTTCCTCCTACAGCCCAAAAACGTCCAGTGTAGGTTGATTGGTGTTTCTAAATTGCCTGTTGTGTGTGTGTGTGTGTGTGTGTGTGTGTGTGTGTTAATGGAGAAATATGTAAGTTTTTTCAAAACAATAAAAAAAAAAATCCAGCATAGTTGCATGAATGAAGCCAGAAACAGCTGTAAGTGAAATAATATAGCAAATGGGCACAGTGATAGCAGTGTGTGTGTGTGTGTGTGTGTGTGAATACCCTGTGGGAAACAGTTCTGGAAGAGTGACTGTGTTTCACTTGGAGAAATTGTTCACAGGGGATCATCCAGAGCCGAGCCTGAGTCCCATTTCACTTCTGACTCTAACTGAGATGCAGACTGATGTGGTTCCCTCACCTGTAACTCTCCTACTTCACCCTTCCAGCAATTTCATTCAGAGTAGCTTTCTCTGCTCAGCGCACTGCGGCCTCAGAGAGGTTATTATATCGATCCCTCTACTCTCGGCTGCTGCCGGACCGAGAGCGCCGATGATGCTCTGTTCCTCGCTGTTTTCTTCTCGGTCATGGCTGCCGGTTCTCTGTGTAATGCAGTACACAGGGAACAGAGTAATGAGCCTCCGAAAAAACATTACACCCTGCTGCTTCATCCAGACGAGAAACTAGCAGATGTGGAGCGATTCTGCAGAACACCGGTTTCCTCGCTCGAGCAGGAAGTGTTTCGTGAAAAAAAGAAAAAAAAATCTGATTTTAAAGCAGTTTAATTATATGCTTACGGTGCTGAATGGATCCCAGACTGAGCTCAGTGTGGGTTTAAACAGATGGTTGGATATTTTCAGTTCAGGTTTATAATGTGCTGGAGCGCTAATTCTTAAGGTCATTCATGCAATTATGAATGTATGTGAAAACTTCATCATAGTGACAGGAAGTGAATCATTTATTCAGTAAACAGCTGCGAGTTCTGGAGTTGATTGGAGGTTTTGCTTTTAACTTTACTGCTGCTTTGTATATTATTCATTCACTCACTCATCATCTATACCACTTTATCCTGTAAGGTCACAGGGGGCCTGGAGCCTATCCTAGGAGACTTAGGGAACAAGGCGGGTTACACCCTGGATGGGGAACACACACACATACACACGCTCATTCATACACTAATGGCAATCTGGGGAGACCAATTAGCCTAATCTGCACATCTTTAGACTGTGGGAAGAAAACCAGAGTACCCTGAGGAAACCCACCAAGCACAGGGAGAACATGCAAACTAGAGGTGGGAATCAAACCCAGGACCTGGAGGTGCAGAGCAACAGTGCTAACCACTAAGCCACCGTGCCACCCTGCTTTGGATATCAGTTTGACAAAATTCCACGAACAATCCACAGTTCATGCAAATGTTAACAAATGGAATTAAGGGCTACAAGACACACATAGGGTTGTTAAATTGGTTTATTGTTTTTATTTGTTTTTGCATAACAGTCTTTGGTTACAAAAAAAGTGCTTGATTTTTTTTTTTTAGTTTGAGACATTACTCAGCACAGCAGCAAAAGGTTTTATCAGAAACAAATCTCATCAGTGATTAAAATTTTGGTCATCTAATGCATGTTGAGTCTAAATCTTCTGACTGTACATAAGATGCACAGCGAGCGTGCAAACAATGCTGTGGCTTCTGCATCAACATTCAAAATCGTATGTAAAGTTGTTGGAAACTCTTTTGTTTCTGTAGGTTCTTCCTCATTCCTTAGACGCCGATACTTCCTATGGTTCGCTGATGGATATCTGTAAAGCTTCCCCTTCTTTATTTCCCTGGGTGTGTACAGAACATCAGGATGGGTCACACGCTTTGATATCGTAGCGGATGTATGTGATATGTATGTGCTTTGTGTTTACTCAGGGTGTTTGGCTTATCACTTTTTATTCCGTTATTAAACCAGAGAACATTCTGACACTCTATTGTGCATGTGTGTTTGTGTCTCTCCCGAGCGGCAAGCCTGTCGAAGAACAGCGGAGAGATCTAGCTGTTCATTCTGCAAATTTTAAACTTAACAGAGGTATTATCCAGTCCTCTGTGCTTCACATTGGGTCATACGATAACTCACACTGAACGCATCGTGTTCAATTGCATTTGTTTCTATCCACAGAGGTGTGTTCAAGGTGTGTCAAACTCGAGCTCACATTTTGTGCTGCCCTTGTATTAGGCTTTCTGTTTCTAGTTTTATGTTGCAGTGTGGAGGATATTTCATTGTCTTGTTCTGATCTTCTGTTATAGCAATGTGAATTATAAACTGACAGATATTTATAAAAGAAACTAAAAAGAGCAACCCGAAGAGTGTATTTCAAAATCTGGCGATCGGTTGATGTGGTCGATGGAAGATAGGAAGCTTGCTTAAGCTCAGCTTTGACTTTTACAACTTTTAGCTACGAATCACTAGTTACGACATGATGGCATGCCATGGCTCAGGCCAGAGGTGGGTAGTAACGAGTTACATTTACTCCGTTACATTTACTTGGGTAACTTTTTGTAAAAATTGGACTTCTATGAGTAGTTTTACTGCTTTACTTGAGTAGATTTGTGAAGAAAAAACACTACTATTACTCCGCTACATTGGGCTACACTCGACTTGTTACTTTTCTTACCATTTATTCTACACATGTGTCTGTGTTTCTCCAATCAGACATAGCAATAATAATCACATGACTCTGTTTGACCAATCAGCCGCAATAACAATTACCACATGTAGTCACATGACCACACACAAACTTGCAAACTTGCTGTGAAAAAATCTTCAGCCGTGGTAGACAAGGAATGAAAACAAAAAAAATGGCAGAAGCATCTGTCTCCAGTGCTACAGCAAAAGAGGATGAACACCCCTGGCATCATTCATTAAGGATTCAAGATTCAAGATTCAAAGAACTTTATTAATCCCAGAGGGAAATTGCTTATTGTTGGTTACAGTTGCTCACAGTTGTTATCTAAAGGAAAAGTAATAGAAACGTCTAAAAGAAAAGTCTTCAGATAGTTCAGAATGCAGCAGCGAGAGTCCTCAGTAGAACCAGATGCTGTCAGAATTAGATGCTGTTTTCCCCACTCTCATTGATCACTCAGGTTTGTTGACGATGAGGTGATTGGTTGCTTTACATCCCAGGGAGCCCTCATCTCTGTGTTTCCTTCTGGCTCTCCCTTTTAGTTATGCTGTCATAGTTAGTCCTGCCGGAGTCTCTGCTTGCACTCTACAGTAAATTTTTACAGTACATTATACATTATGTGACTGTGATCATACCTAGTATTAGCTCCCCTCTCCTGTTCTCTCTCGCCCTTTCTCTCTTTTCTTCTCTCTGTCGAGCTACACATGTCGTTCCTGAGCTGCCAGTGATCCAGACTCCCTCTGCCCGGACCTGTCTGACTCATCCTGGTGCCCCGATTCTGGTTGGAGAACTCGTCACATGGATGCCCCGTGTGTTTCTTTGGGATGCATCTGGTGTCTGGGGACGGTTTCACTCTACCATGAAGACGGTTCTGGCCTCAACTGATGTTGACAGCTGTTTCTCTGAGGACTTGACTTGAGTGCAGTCGCTCGATAATTCAGGACTGGAATTTCCTTTAAGTCTACCTGAGCCTCCAATAACTACCTGGACTCCATATTAAAATAAATTGTTATGCTGAACTGCCTGCCACCTAACACACAGTATGAATGCAGATGAATTCCTGCTTTCTGTTTCATCCAAATGAGGGTGGGTCCCTATTGAGTCCGGTTCCTCTCAAGGTTTCTTCCTATTGCCATCTCTGAGTTTTTCCTTGCCACTGTCGCTCTCAGCTTGCTCATTAGGGACTATCTAACCATTTTTTGATTCATACACATTCACATTCCATACAAACTTAAATTATTATTTTGATTGTGTAAAGCTGCTTTGCAACAATGACAATTGTTAAAAGCGCTATACAAATAAAATTGAATTGAATTAATAAATAACTACAAAAAAAATTAATAAATATAAAGAGCCCTAAAACAGTAAGTATCAAAAATATGACCCAAGAGCATTTGTAAATATTGCACAGTAATCTAATATATGTATGTAATATTGTATTATTATATGTAATATTGTATTACATATTTTATTGAGAAGTAATATTGCAATTATCATATTATCAATACAGGTAAATATTAATGTCCCGTTGTGTTGCTGTTACTGTTAGTGAATGTCCACATAGTGTATGAGTTACAGAGAATAGTTGTATAATTTTATGACCGTTGGAAGAAAAGATCTCCTGTGGCGCTCTGTGGAACACTTGATGGTAATCAGTCTCTGGCTGAAATTGCTCCTCTGCTCAGCGAAAACACTGTATAGCTGGTGAGAAGGATTGTTCAAAATGGATTGTACTTTGGACAGAATCCTCCTCTTCGCTACTACATCCACAGAGTCGAGCTCCATGCCTAGCACGATCCGGCCTTTTTAATTGCCTTGTCCAGTCTGTTCCTATCAGATACCTTCATGTTACAGCCCCAACAGACCACAGTGTAAAAAATGACACTCGCCACAACAGTTTCATAAAACATCCGTAGAATGGTGTTACAGACGTTGAAAGACCTGAGCCTTCGAAGAAAGTACAACCAGCTCTGTCCTTTCTTGTAGAATGCCGTTGTGTTGAGTGACCAGTCGAGTTTGTTATCAATATGGACTCCCAGATATTTGTATTCTGAGACCATGTCCACTATCTCCCCCTTGACAGATATAGGAGTCACAGGGGTCTTGCTTCTTCTAAAGTCTACCACCATTTCCTTTGTTTTCCTGATGTTTGTGGTTGTAGGTGATTACGCTCACACCAGGAAACGAAGTCGTCCACTACAGACAGGTACTCAGAGATGTCACCATCCTTTTTACATCCAACAACCACAGAGTCGTCAGGGAACTTCTGCAGATGGCAAAACTCTGAGTTATATGTAATGTCTGATGTATAGAGGGTGAAAAGAAACGGAGACAGTACAGTCCCCTGGGGAGTTCCGGTGTTGCAGATCACAAACTCGGACACACTGTTCTGTAGTCGAACATACTGGGGATGGCAGGTCAGATAGTCCATGATCCAGGAAACCAACCGGGTGTCAATGTTCATGTTCAATAGTTTCTCCCCCAGTACTGCTGGTTGGATGGTGTTGAAGGCACTAGAGAAGTCAAAAAACATCATCCTTACGGTGGTCCTAGGCTTGTCGAGGTGAGAGTAGGTTCGATGGAGCAGGTGTATTATGGCGTCCTCTACTCCCATGAAAGGCTGATAGCCAAACTGAAAAAGGTCCAGAGAGGACTTCACTAGGGGACGAAGTGTCTCCAGGATCAGTCTCTCAAACACCTTCATAATGTGCGATATCAAAGCAACAAGCATGTAGTCTGGGCACAAGGACGTGGTATTTTTGGGACCGGTACAATGCATGATGTTTTCCACAATGCAGGGACTTTCTGTAAAGATAGACTTGGACTAAAGAGGTACTGGAGGACACCACGGAGTTGGGGAGCACAAGATTTCAGGACTCTAGGATTGATCTTGTCTGGACCTACAGCTTTTGTAGGGCTGAGCTTGCTCAGGCCATGTTTGACCTGATCCACTGAGATATTGATTCAGGGGAGTGCAGGAGTAGTGACTGTTTTCTGTGTAGGGAAGGACATGGGAGCAGAAAAGTGTGGATTGAGGGTGAAGCCAGGGGAAGTGTGAGACATAGGGACATCAAATCTATTAAAGGAAGTGTTGAGATTGTTTGCACATTCCACATTCCCATCAATAGCCTAGCCGCCTGTCTTATAGCCAGTGATGCTCCTCATGCCCCTCCAACCCTCTCTCGTGCTGTTCTGTTTCAACCTTTGTTCCAGTTTTTTCCTATATGACTCTTTCCCCTCTTTGATTTTCCCAGTTAGCATTCTTTGAGCCTTCTTTGCTGCTTCCTTATCACCAGACAAAATAAATGTTTTTTTTTTTTTTACATTTAAACACGCTTTAATGTCCTTGGTGACCCAGGGTTTGTTGTTGGGGAAATAGTGAATATTTCTCATCGGAACACAGGTGTCAACACAGAAGTTAATGTACTCCGTGATGCAGTCCGTCATTCCAACAATGTCCTCACCATGTGGTTCACTGAGAACCTCCCAGTCTGTAGCCTCAAAACAATCCTGTAATGTAGCAGTGGTTTCTTCTAACCACCTTCTCACACTCCTCACTATAGCAGGCTGTCCTTGAAATAGTGGTTTGTATTTTGGCATGAGGTGGACTAGGTTGTGAACCAACCTCCCCGGGGAGGTGTGGCTGAAATCACCGGAGATCAGGAGAAAGGCATTGGGGTGTCGAGTCTGGAGTTTGGCGGCTACAGAATGAATGACGTCACACACGGCAGTGGAATTCGCGGAGGGAGGAATGTGCACAGCAGTTATTATCAAATGAGAGAATACTCCCAGTAAATAATATGGGCGAAGTCCGATAGCCAGAAGTTTAATATCGGGACTAAAAACGCGCTCCTTAACACCGGGGTTACACCACATGTTTTTGATGTAAACAGCCAGCCCCCCTTCTTTACTCTTACGGGTCTCTCCTCGTCCTGTCGCTCCGTATAACTCTGAAGCCTTCCAGTGTAATATTAGAGTCAGGTACATCACTATGTAACCAAGTCTCAGTAAAACACATCAGACTGCACTCGCGGAAGATGTTTTCAGTCCTTAACAAAGTGATCAACTCATCTATCTTATTGTGCAGAGATCTCACGTTGCCCATGATAAGAGACGGGACATACGTCACTTTCTCATCCTTTCCTTATGCTCCGCTTGTCTCTCTTCATCTTTGCCTCCTCTGCGCCGCTTTCTTCCACCTCTGCATCCTCTTGTCGTTCTCCTTCGTATCTCATCCGGAATGTTTAGAGTCCTATACAGAATCGGATCTCTAATGCCGGCTGCGATCAGCTGTTCCCTGTGCAAACGAAGGAACCGGCTTCTTGCTGTTGCGCGCTGATTACCCAGGGCCCCGAAAACATAATTAACATTGCGTAACTAAGAACAATAACACTTTCAAAACGCATGGTTTGAAAGGGCGACCTTACTTGTTAAATCCAAATTAAGTTATAAATAAATAATAGACGGAAAGTATTATAAAAAAGTAAAAACACACGAAAACTCCGAGAGCAATTGCACCAAGCTGCTGCACGCTCGCGCATGCGCAATTTATAGCATCATATAAAAAGCATGTTTCATTTACACACAGTGCAAAATAACAGCTGCATACTGTCTGTGTCGCCAAAGTTTTCAAGAACACACTGTTATCTGTTGTCTCAACAAAGTTGTGTCACACAGAACACACTGTTACCTGTTGTCTCAACAAATACCACTGTAAGAAGTTGGGCCAACAATACAATATTAATTCATTCAACATTTATCTAGTTGGATTTTTTACAGTGTGCTTGTTGGGTTCCTCCGGGTACTCCGGTTTCCTCCCACAGTTCAAAGACATGCAAATTAGGCTGATTGGTGTTCTAAAATTGCCCTTAGTGTGTGAATGAGTTTGGGAGTGTGTGTGTACTGTATGTGTGCGATGGCCAGCGATGGATCAACACCCAGTCCAGGGTGTACCTGCCTCATGCCCTAAGTCTCCTGTGATGGGCTAGACGATGATGGTATAGACGATGATGACGATGATGAATTATGACTGGATTACTGTTTTCAAATTACTTGATTTTGATTTTGTACTTTTTACAAAGTACATGATTTTGAGAATAAAGTCATAAAATGTGGTGGGAAAAATATCAAATATTAGCTGCAATATTTCAAAAAAGAAAAGGAATCCCCATATACCGTGGCTTGGCACCTCCAGGATTGAGGGTTTGAACCTCGCCTTGGGTCTGTGTGTGTGTGTGTGTGTTTCCTCTGGCTATTCTGGTTTCATCCTACAGTCCAAAGACATGCAGATTAGGTTAATTGGCATTCCCAAATTGCTTGTTGAGTGCGTGTCCCACAAAGGATTGGCGCCCTGTCCAGGGTATACCCCACCTTATTCCCAAAGTCACCTGGCATAGGCTCCAGGCCTTGTAACATGATAAGCACTATAGAAGATGAATGAATAACTGTTAATAATGTCTTTTCCACTAATGTGTTCTGTCCTCACACTCTTGTTTATCGCACTTCAGTCTTTTCCCTTCACGTATTCTCTTCTTTGTTTCAAAGTCTCCAATGACAAGCCAATAGAAAGCCATTTATCATGTCTAGACATTTTGTCCTGAGCTCGTAAAAACGTCCTGCGTCCTTGACCGGGGTACAGAAGGTAGACTACAGATTTGTCTGAGAACTACTTTTTTTTATTAGTTTTACTCTTTCCGAGAATATAGCCACAAGGACGAGTGTCTCAGACGTCAGAAACTGCTGTATTAGGCTCATTCTCTCTCTCTCTCTCTCTCTTTCATGTTAAGTTCAGCTTATCTCCAGCCTTTCAACATACTGAAGAGTTTGCGACATTTAATGTCATACACTACGACAGGTACTGTCCAGGGAAGAAGTAGTAGCACGAGAGACTCAACTGGCAATAAAAAGGGCTGGGTTTGATCATATTTTCATTGTTCCAATGATATGTGTTTCAATATAATAATAATTTTAACATTAAGAATTATCAACAAGTATGCTTTAATTGATTATTAACTAACTTGGTTAAGCAGTTTTAATAGGGATGACTCATTCTATATCCCAAGGTGGAAAGTAACTAAGTACATGTACTTATATTTCATGTATCTCTACTTTTTTGGAATGGTTTTATTAGCTGATACTTTTCACATTGACTCCACTACATCCTACAACAAATATCTGTACTTTTACTTCCCTTTCTTGACGTGGTAATATGATGCTGGCTATGATGCATATTTGCATGGTTTGCCTTCCCTAATCATGTAGCAGGTGTTTGAAATCAGAATTAAAGGTGATTGCAGATAAAGACAAAACAGCATGTTCACACTTGGGAACCATAATGTACATCAACCACAATCACTTGCATTAGTTTCTATTACTGAAATATTTTAACATTACAAACATGACACAGCTATCAGATCAGAAGTGCATAGTCAGTGTAGGCCAATGAGGATTTACCGCTGGACACATGCCAAGCTGGTCACATAACTTTTTGTCCTAAAACTATAGTAGGATCCATGTTTATTCCAGGAAAATTGTATAACAGGTCATCTTAAACATCATCCACCATTTAACAGCATGCGCAGTTATCAGCATTATATATATATGCATGCATACATATTTTAGAAAAAAATTTATGATTGTAATCAATTGCAATACATTGAAATTGCATTGAAATACACAGGAAATAAACTATTATCGATGATCGTTCCATCAATTCATAGTACACAGTGCACTGTTTGTCATGTATGTTTCATTTCATTCTCCGAGGGAAGAAAAGTCAGCTGGATAAATATTACACATCTTACATTTTGTGAGTTTTCTCTGTACATAATGTACATAGGTGCGGTAAATACTGAACACTTGAGCTTTCTGTTTTTTGAAATGTAATTGCAGGATCTAAGCATGCTTTCCTTCTCTGCTGTGTTGAACGTCGATCGCGAACCCGCCAACTCTTCATCTGACTTCCTCCTGACTTTCATCTGCGAGTCAAACTACAGTAGCTTCATACCATCACCCCGACCTTATAAAGGTGTAAAAACAAGCGTTATCAACCAGTGCCAGAGCAGCTCACTCAAACCTGTGTTGCCAAGGTGATAAAGACGACGGAAAGCTTCATTTTGTGCACTTTTTAATATCAGAATTATCACGTGTGAAGCAGCTTGACCTCTATGCAAATCTCTAGAGCAGTAGGTCTTTTGTTCTGTTAATATTGACGCCTTTGCAGAGCCGAAAATGTCATTATAGAATGCAAATATGTTTGTTGGTGACGATAAGCGAGTGTTTATTTCTGTTGCCGAAATCCTGATTCCCCTTCATGCTCTCTGATCCAACGCCAACTCCGACTGCACAATTCCTATTATAATTCCTTTCTATTATTATTATTATTATTATTTAACCCTGTTTACCTGTTTATATGAATATTTATATTAGTAATCCTATCTGGCATCAACCAGAAGTCACAGAGGTGTTTTTTTTTTTACATTTTTTTTTTAAATTGGGGTGTTTTACATTTTAAGCAGCATAGACATGACAAACCCTTCAAACCCAAATGGAAGTCAATTCATTTTTCTTTACACAGAGAATGTGTGGTGATTACAGCAATAGGTTACAGCAGCTCCATTTAGACGGACAATATTTCCTCAATCCGTTTAAAATCATTCTGATTGAAGATTTCAATCTGACTCTTAACCCGGTCACCGATTCGACAAGATGTGCATTTGCATCCTCGAAGCATTTAATCAGAACATTTCGAACGTTCAAAATGGTTCTGCTCTCTAATGTGCTTGGAAATATAACAAAAGATGTAATTTTCTTTCCAAACTTTGTGGTTTGGATTGACAGCTACAAGCTGCCTTTGATTAAATACAAAAGTCACGAATTACCTCAGATAAGCTTAAACAGGCTTATGATGGACCTGCAGCAAACCTGTGGACCAAAAAAAGTTCATAGCCCATGCTAGCAAGCTGTAGATCACTATGGGTCACCCTGACAAGCCGTTGTGAGCCCTGATCTTACTCTACAACTCCTCATCATAAACTCATTGCGATCGGCAGGCAAATGTTGGAACTGGGCTTTAGCACAGTGTGAGTATTACTGTTCCCGCCCCCTCCAAGATTTGTAGCATCCACTAGGTATTAGTGTAATGATTATATTGGAGCATTAACACAGAATTCAATTACTGTTGTGCGTTTAAAGTGAGAACAGAAACGATCCGTTGTATAAATCAGCCTTAGCATCCTCAGCCTAAAAAAATGCAAAGAAGTCAACATCAGTGTAAAAATTAAAGACATTTCTTTTTACTTTTATTGCAAGGAAAAAAGAGGAATCCCACACCTTTTTTCCCCTCCAATGCACACAATGCATGCAGTGAATGGAGAAAAACAACCAACCACATAAACAAGTAAAACAGCAAACATGTATTAAATGAAATTAATTGAAACACTGACCAGGTCTCAATACTGAAACCTGATCAGCAGAATCAGACATGAACTTATCAGAACAAGTATGAGTACAAATATCTAGAATTACAAAGCAAGAAAATTACTTCATACTGGTTTGTAGCTTCAAGCGTTCAAGTGGTATTGGCTCTAACCACAGAGCCATAATTAATAACCTCAACAAGACCAACACCTCATTGTCATTAGATATCCCATAAAAAAAAAAAAGACGTTCCAAGATTGTCTCATCACACGGCACGGAGTGTCAAAGTGAAGTAGGAGTCTGACATTCGGTATGTTTAATAGAGCCACACAATGATCTCAAATAATAACAGCATGAACACCATTATTTCATTCTACACCATTATGCTTAATGACATCACAGAAACATTATTTTTGGCACATGCACCAGTTAAACAGTTCAAGTACAATCCTTTTAAAAAGAGGCAAATACGTTGACATTTCCAAGTGTCTATAAAATGAGGCTGCAACACTCAAGAAGGATGCGTATAAGGAAGATGTTTAAAGAGATAGTATACGAGCAATCCACACACAAAAAAAAATTATCATAAATCACACTTTTACATGAACATGTAGAACTTTTGTACCGAACACTATTAATTTCTAAACATGAGATTTTGATCTTGGAACTCTAATCTAATGAACCTGTTCATTGTTCAGTTGCTTGTTGTTTGTATTACACTTTCCTAATAGCAGCCTTATGCTTCGCACACATATTATTAAGGGAGGAAAATAGAAAATAGAATACAACATCCTAAAATGTTTGATAGACAGCTAGCTGAAAGGAATTTTCCCTCTGAAAAAAAAAAAAAAAAAACTAGCATTAGAAAAAAAATCCCTATATAATAATAATAATAATAATAATATCGTACCATGGAGAACTCAAGTTATAGAAAAGTACAACATTAAAGTCTCCCAAAACAGACATGTTTACTTATAAATATTGAAAACATTATGATATTTTAGTAAACAGGACAGTGTCACACAGCTGACTTACTGAAAACCATGGCATCGGGTTGTTAATTAAGTCATTCAGTTTAACACAATTTGAAAAGAAGAAGAAGAAAGAAAAAAAACAGGATTAAATAAGTTGAAGTTCATTGATATGGATTCCAATTTTGTGGAAGAAAACTCGAAAAGCTTATCAGCATGTCAGTTCTGCAGTTCCAGATGAGAAAACGTGTACCGTTGTCAACAAGTAGTATAAATATTCACACACCTCATTCATACCCCAATACATTCGTGCTGCCTCCAAATAAATGAGGTAAACATTAAACATGGCATACGAGAGCAATGGAGAAAACGGTTCAGACTAATTTGTTGGACAAATCTACATTTCTAAAATCACACAGACACACACAGACAACGATATTCAGCATCGGCTACTCAGTCCACAGCACATGAAGTCTGATCAGGGATCACAAGTGTGTTTACCCACATCGGGCAAATCACGTGACCCTGTGGCACATCATGTGACTCTCTGGCGCACAGCTGGGTCATGTCGAGACGTCCCGGTTGTGTCATCGTTCAGCAGTGGAGAGGCTTCTGCAAAATCAACAACACGCAGACACTAGATCATGTGAAGCAAACAGCCATGCAAATACACACCAGTATGCAAACACTCACATGAACAAAAACAAACAAGTGTGGATACCAACTTGTACACGAACGCATGCGAGTACACAGACACAAGAAGGGATCAGGGCAAATTGGGATCAATGTAAACAGAGCTCAGGGTAAATACGGATCAGAGTGATCGGGTGTTGGGGTAAATATGACTCAATAGGAATGGGGATAAATACAGATCGGGGTAAACGGGGATCAGGGGAAACTCTGTCGTCTAATCTCATCTTATTATGAAACACATATGTAACGCGTCACCATAACAGCCATGCCTACTTTGTTTTCTTCACCTTTCATCTCTACGCAGTTCCCGTCGGTTTTCTCCATGTTCGAGTCTCTCTTCCGCAGCTTTCCATCCACCACGTCTGTTTTAACCTGCCCCAGTGACTGCAGGAGGACCAGGGTGTCGAACTGCATCTCTCCAGACTCCTTCAGTAGCTCCAATACCTACAGACACACAACTGCGTTATTTGATTAGGCAAGGAATCTAATGGGACTATTAGGTTTTGACACAAAGTTATGTATACTGTATGTTTACTCCGATAGATTTTAGAATAATCACAAGGCTAATCAAATTAGGGCCGTAAGAACAAATGTTGAGCAAGGTCATTAAATAAATTACTGTGTGAACCTGGATGTTTGAGTCACATGGCTAAATGTTGTATAAAGGAGGATGTACTACTTTAGCCTACAAAACTTTTTGCTTTTTTAAAAAAATGACAGCTCTAGCTTATACATTTATTCGAGTTATCCAACACCTGACAACACTAGATTTTCAAGGTACCCGATAGGTGTACCCTACAACAAAGTACTTCTTACAAAATGTTTTACAGCTCTTGCCTACAAAATTCAACTTTTTACAAGATATCTGACAGCTCCACGCCACAATATTTTTATACTTTATACAACAGCTTTAGCCTAAAAAAAAAAAAAACTGTACTTTTCTTTTTTTTTTTTACATGAAATTGGACAGCTCTACCCTCCATAATTGTACTTTTAACAAGAAATCTGACAGCTCTACACTCCACAGTTGTACTATTTCCACAAAATCAAAAAGCTCTACCATAGAAAAATGCTTTTTTAACAAGAAATCTGACACGGCTACCTTACAAGATTGAGGTATCCAACAGCTCTAACCTTTAAAATTGTACTTTGTACAAAGCATCCACAACTTTACCCTACAAAAGTAAACTTCTCACAAGGTATCAGACAACTCTAGCCTATAAAATTGAAAATTTTAAAATAACTGTAGCTGTAGCCTGCAGAATTGGCATTTTACGAAAAATTTGATAGCACAGATTTGTTGTTGCTCGTGGCTTTTTTAAAAAGAAACACACAACAAAAAAACATCAAATGCTAAATAAAAAATTAATAACCTTGTATCCAAGCCCAACAATTGTGCTCGTGTTCTTTAATAAAGGATCAATCCATCGGGGAAAATGATACAAACCTGTACCACGCAACAGTATACACACCTTCAGACACTTGTAGCTCTTCAGTTCACTCAGGTTTTCCTCCAGAAACAGCAGGTACATCGCCAGATCGTCCCAAGCTCGGTGTCCAAACTCCATTACCTCGAGTGTGGGCAGCATCCTGTAAGGTTTCAGGAATCCAGCCGAGCTCCTCAGGGGAACCAACATGGCATACACGCATGCAGGTGCCAGCAGAATGTACACGGTGAGGTTGATGTAACTGAGGAGCTGGAAGACACCCACGGCTACGAGCTTGCACTGCAGGGCTCCGGGTACGGAGGAGTCATTAAACAGCACACCGGTGCGGATGTTACACGGAAACTCGTCGGTTACAGACAGCCGGATGTAGTAACACAGGTAGACACAGGCCAGGACCAGAGCCACGAAGGTGAAGATTCGGCACAGAAGGTAGCGCACCAGCAGGCTGCAGGAGAAACGTTTGGTCTTCAGATACTGTTCCACCAGCGGGTACTTAAAACAGCTTTCTGTCAGGTCTGGCAAAGAGCTGCAGAATACAACACACACAGCTAAGGATGAGTGAGATGAAAAAAAAAAAAAAATGTCATATCAAATATATCAGGAATTTTTTTCTGGACAACAAAGACAACAATAATAAGAGACACTTACACACCAAAAAAAACTTTTAACTCAAGATTAGAAAAATGTAAATTAATTTTCAAATGAAAGCAATAATGTATGAAAACTAAAAAAAAAAAAAAAAAAGAACACCATTCTTACTAATGTAGTAAAGCATGAAATAAATGCTAAAATAATTAAAAGGCAAATGAGAACCTTAAAATGTTTAAATGCTGAATTATCACTCACTCACTCTCTGTACCGCTTTATCCTGTATTCAGGGTCGCGGATGCTGAATGATATATTATTTAAATGAGGTTTACAGTTAGATTTTTAAAATGTTGTTTATGTTTCAAGGTTTTGGTGTCTATTGCACTTCTCGCAGCAGGCAGAGTTAATAAAACATTCATGACCGACTAATTTTTAAAAATAAGTTTAAAACCCTTTCTTTTTTCCACAGTTTTCACTGGATAGAGCTGAATAAAACTTTATATTCAATTACACTTTTGTCATCCAATGCTTATAAAAACAAGATTATCAAGATTAAACCATTTCTATGGCATCCTGTTTTACAATCATTTTCTCATTTGTTTTATAAATTTATAAATGTGTGTTTGTGCCTCGCTAAAAGCCGGCGGTGATGGACTGTAGTGTTCAGTACAGATCTCGCCCCTCAGTCAGCGTGCTTGAGAATCGCAGGTTTTTTTAGTTTAGTCACCTTCATGCTAAATAGAGTTTTTTGGCCTCATTCCTGATATTTTCACATGTTCAAACTCAACAATTTATGTTTAGGCCCGCTTAACTGCCTTCTCTCACACCATTGCTCTGTGCTCGCCAGATGAAACTGAATAGAGCCAAGGTTGCCAGATACAGAATGCAGAAACCCCACCCAACTGGATTAAAAAAATTAATTAATTAATTTAAAAAAATGCTAGAACTCATTTTGTAGTTTATGTAAATGTTTATGGTTAAATACTTAAGTGTATGTGTGTGTGTACGGAGTACTGTTCAAAAGTCTTAAGATACCATAATATCTTTAGTACAAATATTAAATATGTTTATCATGTCTGCATTAACGTACAAAACCATTCACTCTTTCCAAACAAACCTTAAAAATAAATAAATTAAATAAATAAATAAATAAAATAAATAAATAAATAGCATTACAGTTACATTACAGCAACATCTGGCCGAGCCTTCTGAGTGCAATGGAGCAAAAAATTTAACTGCGGCGTTTCTCTCCCTTAAGCTTTTTCTAGTTGACTTGTATTTACAGAACTGTTAAAAACATATTTTAAAAAAATGCATGATGTTTCCAAAATTTTAAGTTTTAAAACATTGTGATATCAGTATTGACCAAAAATAATCAGAATTATGAATTTGGCCACGCCATTAACTTCTTTTCCCATATGTCCTTTTTATTTGTCTGCGGTCATCAGGTCACCCGGTCATCCGGATGTCTCTAGGATGCTTTTTGGTGGTTAAACACATTGCTCGTGTTTCCTCAAACTGCTAATGTTGCCTTTATAAATTCAGTAAACAACTGTTGTCTGCCTTGCTTGCGTCTCTTTTTTTTTAGCTGTGCTTCTGTGTTGTCATTCAATGGGTTAGGGTGGTCCAGAAACTGTCTACTCTATAAGTATAACTGTCTACAAATATGTAAATACACAATCTGCTTTACTCTCATTATCTGCTAGTGTAAAAGGATGAATTGTTCAGCCCTGCAATCATACCTTATGCAGGCTGTAACTCAAATATCAACCAAATATATCTTTCACTGGCAGTAGATCTCTGACAAATTTCAGCAGGTTGATGCCACATCACTCCCTGCTTTGTACAGTACAGCAAGTCCCCGACCTACGAACATTAGAGTTACAAACCGACTGTGGATCTACAGACATTCGTAGTTGTGAACAGATCGTGGAAGTTGCTCATGTGTATTGTACAAAAAAAAGACGCTGCAGTGCACCAGATACCAATATTTACAATTATATACAATATTCCCGATGCGTAAGTGAATGTATAAAATGTCTGGAGTCCAGTATATTGTATTTGTGCGCATATGGGGAAGTGGGAGATATGAGCAAACGTGCAATAAACATCATATGGCGTTATGACTGACTAGAAAACTGACTACTTACTGGGTTTCTTTTATTAAACTGACCCTGCTGCGTCTCTGGGATTAAACTTGAGATTTGGTCTCACAAGAGTATTATGTGGAAACAAAACATTTACATTGTGTAATTGTGTCAATGGTGTACAAGACTCACTGTCGGACTTACGAACAAATCCGACTTATGAACATGCTCCAGGGACAGAACTTCACATAGTTTTACTTAACTTCCTGCAGAACCAGGGACAGTCCTTCTGAGGACTTTGTCGCACCTGCTTCTTTTTCAGGCATAACCCAGAAGCTTTCTCTTTGTTTTTGTTTGTTTTATTCTTTTCTTTTTTTTGTCTAAAAAGAGGTTTTTTACATCATATGCTGCTTTCTTTTATGGCCTACATATATTATCCTGTAAGATTTTTTATTTTCTGTTTTTGCTGGAATACTAATATTTGTAAATCAGATATGTTTTTTACTACTTACTCAATAATGAAGTTATAAAATAAACCTATTCTTCAACTGAAGTGCAAGTCAAATCAGCTGAACTGAACAATCCGAGCTCGTAGTTCTTCACCAATGAAACACTGGAAACGTGCGGTTGGATCTCCCTGCAGTTGGAAAAGGAAAGTTCTCAACCTGAAAGAACTGTGTGCTGGTGTGTGGCGTGTACCTGTACGTTATGTACGACATGCCATACCTGTGTGTGTCTGAGCTTGTGGAGTTGCCGTGGAGATATTTGGCCAGCTTGATGGCTTGGTTGTAAGACCGGTCCAGCTCGTTCATGATGAAGGTGAGATCAGAGGAGAGACCCGGGGTCACGGTGAACCGCCAAAACAAGGCTGGGACGTACACCAGCATGGCTACGAATAAGAGGATGTAGGGGAAAAACTTCACGCGCATGAGGAAGAGAGAGAGAGAGAGAGAGAAAAAAGAAGATAGAGAAGCATTAGTTGAGATCTAAAGAATTGTTTTAGTTATGTTTATAAATACAGCAGCGAAGTGTGTACTGATTTTTTTCAGTCCAAAACCTGTCTGTAACTGTAATCGCGCCTAAGGAAATTAATTACACACGTCAAATGCAACAGTGTTGTTTCTGCGCCTTTAAATCGCGAGGGGAATCCCAGGCACCATATTGTCTCAGAGCTGTTTTCCACTGTATTGGACTGTGAACGCTTGTTTTGTTGAGGATTTTCCGAAATTAGGATCATTCACCATCGGGACAGCTTTACAATACAGACATTTTCTATCATCGTGCTCCCGGACTGATTCATCAAAACCAGATAAGACAGACTCATTTCTCTGACACAAAAACCTGTTGTCTCTTAGATTTTTTTGATAGGGTTTATCCTTATATGTGGTATGTAGTGAGGCGATGACATTGTATCTTATTCTCTTATTCGAGCAGGAAGCAGAAGTGTAAAAATGCATGAATAAATGAGTAAGTATATACAGTTTGACAGTGTGTTTTACTTTGTTATTATGGTGCACATACAGTACATGCGTCTTAAGATTCTCTGCAGAGTCATCTGCAGATTGTAACATACATTTTCAAAGATGTCTTTCTGGAAAAATCAGATTGCTGATATGGGGAGGTTTTCTGTTTTTAAGAAGGTGTTTGTTTAGTGATCACTTCCAGACAGAAGCTCCAGCAGCAGCGCTATAACCAGTAAAGTTGAACTTTCAGCATGGGGAAAGTCTTTAAAACAGAGAACTTAACGGTTTCCCAGCGATATCGGGATAACTTCGAGGAAATAACTTGAAATGGGAGATGCTGTAAAATAAATGATAAGGATATTCTGTGCAACTTTACCTGTAACTAAAACTAGATTTTAAAAAATCCAGTTAAATTGTTGATTTTAGCAAGAAAGAAATGCAATTCTTGACTGTGGTCATAAGAGATAAAATAATCTTTGGAGTGCTGCGATTTATTATTTAAAAGGAGTGTTCACATCAAACTGGGACTTTTGATTGCACAGAACAAAACAAAACATACTTACGAGAGTAAAACTTCATTTCTCTACATATAATCTCCTGCTACACTAATGCATTTATCCCAGTGTTTCACTAGTGCTTGAACACCATCAAGGTAGAAAGTTCTCTCAGTAATGCCTGCATCGTGTCTAAAACCCTGGCCTGCTACATTAACGGCTTTAACATGTGAAAATGTGTTTAACGCCTTCAGGCACTTTGACTTGAACGGCCCTTGTACATGCTTTCTGTAATACTTTTGTTATATTTCTTTTTATCTGTAACTCTCTGAAGCATCTTTAAACTCGATAGCCCTCTTGTGTGCATGTGTATTTCTATTTGTAGTTCAATATCAGCAGCGATTAAATGTTTCAATCAGGCCTTTAATACATTAGTCTCAGCAAAATGCAAACAAACAAATTACAACGATGTAACTGTGTACATGCCTCTCCTTATGATAACTATGAGATCTATCAAACTTTGTAAATAACCTCCTGGAGCCGCCACAGAAACCTTAATAAAACGTATCGGACACCTCAAACTTAAACATGTCAGCATCAGTCAGACTCTTGGGGCGTTTTTTAGATTAAAGCCTCTGGATCGTTGCTGAAAACTCTTGATCCCAAATTCTGGTTAATTTTTTATCAGTGTGAACACAAACGTTCTGCGCTCGGGAATCATGCCCGAGTCCACTGGGAAAAAGGTGGCCTTGAAAACTATATCGGCAGATCGAATCAAACATGAAAGCCAATCGTACCCGAGAACAGAAGTGGATCGCTGGTTAGGTTCCAAGTAGGTGCATACTGCCACCTGCTGTATTGGAGAGTGTGTGAAATAACACTCGAGATGGTACACATATTAAGTAAACACTGAGCTTTTAACGCTGACTAGAGTAAACGTGTGTAAGACTGGGTTTGAGACTAGTCTGCTTTTCAGGGAAAAAGACAGATCAGTGACTTTAATTGTGTGTGATTAAATTTTTTTTATTTTTTATATAATATTATACTCAAGCTAATTCTGACAAGTTTTTACTTAAGAACACACAGACAGACTTCTCCTATTTTTAAAAACCACCAGCCTGTACTGATTTCTTTAAACGCTTGAGTATGTGTGAGAGACAGAGACAACTGCTTGAGCAAGCCGTGTTAATTGAGGACCTTGTGCAATGAGAGTGGAAGTCCCCCGGTGTCCTGTTTCTGTACATCTGCCCAGCAGTAGTTGTCCACAAATGCGGCCTGACGCCAGGAGAAGTTCATGGGAGAGAAACAGCTTATCTGAGTACCTGAGGAGGAAAAACATGACAAAAGAAAGAAAGAAAGAAAGAAACATGACACTGAGATTAATTTCAGGCTTATGTTTACGTGACTGGGTTACAGCTCTCAATTGTGTTCCTGAAAACACTTTCGTATCAAAAGGTGTTCGTTTTCTTCAAGTATTACGTTAACATCGTTTTCTTCCTGTACTAACCGTCCTCCCCTCCCCCCAAGAATGCTTTAAAACTGGTGAACGATTTGCAATTAAAATATCTAGAAGCGTTTGCATGTGATTTTCAGCAGGGGATTCTGGAGGAAGGTTAAAGAAGGCAGACGTGAAGTAAACAGTAAAAAAAAATCATGCACAAAATAAATTAAAAATGAGATTTAGAAAAAATGTTAACAAAAGTTGTTCAACCGTACAATCCCAATGAGGATGTAACTGTTAATAGGTCAAAAAAATAGGTAACTGATTTACAGCGTGTACATCAAACTAAACACTTTGCTCTAAGAAGAGGAGAATAAATTAAAGATGTTATGTAACAGTTTTTTTTTTGCAGATGATTTTCTTACATTACCCACAATACAGCTTGAATCCCTGCATATCACAGAGCTGGTAAGTTTCACCGCTGGTACAATTTCACCCTCAGGAGAACAACACTGTAGTGATTTAGGGCGTTTTCACATTAGGGACCCGGGATCATTTCCGAGAACACTTGAGCCCAAAGTTTGGTTCATTTTGAACAGTGAGAACACAATCGTTCTGTACTCGGGCACGGATCAAATCGGACACGGAAGCCAATTGTACCTGGACACGGAAGGGGGCGCAACATCATTAACGCCATACGTCTCCTCCAAAATTTCATTGTGCCTGTAGCACGCGCTAATCTCATCCTCTGACCTAGACATCCGTAGTTTATATAGCAGGAATGCACGCGAGAGCGTCACGCTACGTTTTTTTTTCCCCTTTCCAAAATATTAATAATATTATGCAAAGCACATAGATTAACTTTCTTAAAAGTTTTTTTTTAAAAACAGTTTAATCAGCCAGTGATCAGAATTGGCTGTTTTTCAGTTTGATTGGTCGTGACCATTGGACGATCCACCTCAGATATAAATGATTCTGTAGCGAGCACAGAAGCTTCTGAGTGGCACAACAAACATTTTTATTGCATTGTATTATCACTTTATATTAAAAAACTTTTTTTTTTTTTAAATCACACACAATTAAAGTCACTGATCTGTCTTTTTCCCTGAAAAGCAGACTAGTCTCAAACTCAGTCTTACACACATTTACTCCAGTCTCAAAACCCCACGAGCGCAAATTAGTCAGCATTAAAAGCCGCACGCACCCGCACGCTCGCAACCTCTCACCACGTTAGAGGAGGTAAAACATCCGAGTAGTTTCACGTAGTGAATTATTTTCTATGTTTGTTTAGAAATAATAAAAACGGCGGATGGCAGAGATACGTCCTGCTCAGTAAAAATGTTAAAACTCTTGCATATGAAGTTAGCTTGTATTGTTAAATTATTACAAATTGTAACAAAGTTAGAGAATCGAGATATTTATAAAACCGTGATACAGTTTTAATCGAATCGTGATGTTTTATGATAGTATCGTATCAGGAGGTGACCGGTGATTCCCATCTCTAGTGATAAGAGCCATGTTGAACAAAGAGAGCTATAAATACGTACAGAAACCAGTTGTTGTTTTTTTTGTAATATTGAAATGATTATTCTAGGTTTCTTTCATGTTTGTTTTATTAAAATATGAAAAGATTCACAGCAGGACAGGTTCAGGGTGTGTAAAGAATGAAGAATGGCATTTCTAATACAGTAGGTGCGACTGTTTGACCGGCTGCTTACTGGGGGGACAAAGACGAGCATGAAAGCAACTTAGATGTTAAAACGTGTAGCGTGTGTGTGTGTGACTTACCGACTGAGACTTCCTGAGCGAAGGCCAGAGAGATGAGCAGGAGCGGCAGCCCCACAGCTATACACAGTACCAGCTTATCCAGAGCCAAGTCCAGGCGCGCGCCCTTATACTTCCCCTCTGTACTCGGCTCCTTCAGTAAGAAGTCCGTGAAAACATACTCTGTAGCTACGTTAGCTATTGCCATGTTTAATCCCTGGGAGAAAAACTTCAAGATTTACATTTTAAAATTCCGAAACCGTCTCCTGGCTGCGTAGTAAAGTCAGAAACTGAAACTAAGCAAGCAAGAGAAACAAGCATTGTTGTTACGCAGCGCGTAACTACTTATTGACTTCCTGGTTTCTTCTTCGTCTTCTTGTTTAAAGGCGGAACACTACACGACTCGTTACCGCCACCTGCAGGCCACATCAAATAAACCAGCGTTAAGCTAACCTTAGCTACCAAAAACACACGCCAAAAAGCTGATTATTAAATGAGCATTTTAGGTATTTTTAATGATATTACCAAGAACATGTCACACACATATACACACGCACAATGCTGGCTGGACAGAATTTATTAAGACTTTGCCAGTCCTTAGGCATTTGTCTAAAGTTAAACCTGCGCCATCAATGAAATCAAAATGTTGAGAAGAAGTGATGTTATGAGCAGTTATGTCACAGCATCTAGAGCTTTTCCGGACGAATACAGCACTTTTAGATACAGTGCTCGAGGTGGGCGTGGCTATTCGCGTCACTCAACAGAGCCAATTAACACTATAGTATCTTGTTTATACACAGAGTATATGGATGACACAGAAAAAACAGGAATGCAAAAAAAAAAAAAAAACCTTCCTAACAGTGTTTGTACTTAGTTAGTAACCTAGTAACTCAGTAGAAGGATCTATAGATCTACAGAAGGATCTTAGGATCTGTAAGTCGCTCTGGATAAGAACGTCTACCAAATACCTAAATGTAAACGGAGCTAAATGTAAAAGCGATGATATGAACAGTTATGTGCCAGATTTAATTATCTACTTTAAAATAGGCTACTAATAAACTACTTGCTCAATGTAAATAAACACCAGCACCAATATATATTAATTAGAAAATCTAAACTGAATATTTTTACTGCTTAAATAACAGCGCTGTAGTGGTATAAGTGAATTGTAACATATTGGAGGCGTTTTTTTTTTATTTATATTATCATTATTACTGTACTTTTTTGATTTCTCATCTGTGATGAATCAATTAATTCTCCGATTACCAAACATAGAGTGTGTTTGGGTGATGAGAAAAGTAGTACAACTTAAGCATAAACAAGCCGTCAACTGCACAAAATGTTATTTCTTTGTATTAATAAGTTAGACAGAGAGTTCTGCCGTACAGAAAGACAGACAGAGCTTCAACCTGACATAATAACATCACTGATTATATTAAAGCCGATCAGCTTATTTTCTGCTTATTTTTAGCTTAACTATTTTTACAAACTCTTTTCCAGGGTACTAACATTAGTGTACATATGTACATATATAGTGTATACAGTGGTGCATTAGAGCAGCCCGCCTCATGAATTTTGGCTTTAAGAATTTAAATTTTGCTAGAAATTTGCCTCGGGATACAAGTGAACAAACCGAACGTTGGCTAAGTTGCATGTACATCCGGGAGCCGTTCAAAACTTGTTTGCATCAGTGGAAAGAGAAGCCAAGCGATTTTATGATTTCATGTAATAGACAAACACAAATTGGCACATAATTGTAAAGTGGAAGAAAAATTTTCTACATCTTTTACAAATAAAAATCTGAAAAGTGTGGCGTGCATTTGTATTCAGTTCCCTTTACTCTGACACCCCTAACTAAAATCAAGTGGAAACCACTGCCTTCAGAAGTCACCTAATTAGCAAATAGAGTCCAGCTGTGTTTAATTTAATCTCAGTATAAATACAGCTGTTCTGTGAAGCCCTCAGAGGATTGTTAGAGAACATTAGTGAACAAATGAACTTGGCAGCAATACAGGCGCATGTTCA
>JAQMYJ010000019.1:16845378-16857556 GCA_030014305.1 Clarias laeviceps | reverse complement strand
TCTCTCTTGCTGTTTCTCTCTGTCCATGTCTCTCTTGCTGTTTCTCTCTGTCCATGTCTCTCTTGCTGTTTCTCTCTGTCCATGTCTCTCTTGCTGTTTCTCTCTGTCCATGTCTCTCTTGCTGTTTCTCTCTGTCCATGTCTCTCTTGCTGTTTCTCTCTGTCCATGTCTCTCTTGCTGTTTCTCTCTGTCCATGTCTCTCTTGCTGTTTCTCTCTTATCCATCTCTATCTCTCTGTTCTCTCTCTCCCCTCTCTCTGTGCCCTGTCCTCCTTTCTGTCCCCTTCTCCTTTGCATTATGGCCCGTCTTCCATTCTCACTCTCTGTCCCTGTCCCCCTTTCTCTCAGTCCTGTGCCTCTATTCTATATCCCCCTATTTTCTCTGTTGTCTGTCTGTCCCTGTCTCTTTCAAATCCAACTTTTTATTTGTCACATACACAAACATAAACAATATGATATGCAGGTTTGTGACCTAAAAAAGGAGAAGCAAATGCCAGTAGAACATAGAAAAGTATGTAAAATATAAACTCTACAATAAGAATAAATATTATAGAATAAAGTACAACATATAAGTATACTGTATAAAATCTAGGCAATACTTGCCATTTTCTGTGTAGCTCCACTCTTTTGCATATCTGCCTGTTTCTGTCTCCTTCACTGGCCTCTATTTCTTTTTGTTTTTTCTCTTCTCTTTCTGTGTATATCTCTCTCACTCTCCCATATATTTCTATTTCTCTGTCTTTTTTTGTCTCATTTTCTTCGTCTGTCTCTTTTGTCTGAGTCTGTTCCTCTGTCTCTCTCTCTTTTTGCATTCTTTTTTGACTGTCTTTCTGTGTCTCCCTTCACTCTTTCTCTGTTTTGAAGAGGATTAAACTACTGACGCATGTACGTTTTCTCTTCAGCCCGAAGCAGACATGGATCAGGTCATGCAGTTTGTCGAACCCGGCCGCCAGTTCGTCAAGGACTCCATCAGGCTCGTGAAAAGATGCACGAAACCGGACAGAAAAGGTGAGATTGCGACCGCTGTCACAGAAGATGACGGGTTATTAAGTCTGTTACACAGAGAATATCTGCAGCAGGTGAACAGACGTGGTGTGGTGCTGCATTTATGCCCCATGACTCCAGGATTCCTGCTTCAATCCCGAGCCCATGAAGTAGAGTATTATGAAAGATTTATTACTCACAAGTTATAATTTTCTATGTTGTAGAATTTCAGAAGATCGCAATGGCCACAGCGATTGGGTTCGCCATCATGGGCTTTATCGGATTCTTTGTCAAACTCATCCACATCCCCATCAACAACATCATCGTGTAAGTCCTTTAATTACATCACAAACCTACAGGATTGTTTCAGACATGTAATTTTCGTCTGGTGTGTCGGGTATCAAGCATATGGTACGATATGGTCCAAAGTTTGTGGGCACCTCACCATCATACTCGTATGTACTTGTTGAACATCCCATTCCAGATTTATTTACCTTTGCTGTGATAATAGTCTCCTGAGAAGGGTTTCCACTAGATTTTGAGGTGTAGCTGTGGAGATTCAACAAGAGCAGTAGTGAGGCCAGGCTCTGATATTAGTTGAGAATAGGTTTGGCCCTCTTAGTTTATTTATGGTCAGTTGTCCACATACTTTTTGGCCATGTACTGTAAGATGTAAAATGCAATAGTGAAATAGATTGAACTGGAAAGACTGGTGATGCATTAACTGATCCAGTTAAGCCACTTGCAGTCTCATGCACGAAAAAAAAAATTGAACACAAAATGTATATAATGTATATAAAATATATATATATATAATTTTTTTTTTTAGAAAAACTTCCAGGGTGAATATTTTTTTAAAACTCTGTTTTCAGTGTTTGATGTGAGGATGGGGGGGGGGGGTATTTTGGCTATCTTGACTTGTAATACCATTTGTCACATGATGCTCATCTCCTCTGTGTGATGTATCCGGCGAAAACTTTTTCCCAGGCTTCAGATTGCCCAAAAGGGCCGTACAGTTATAGTTATATCCCTGTCTGCTGGTTTAGTTTGCTCTTAACATGTTTTGTTTATCATTTGGACAGCCAAACATTTTTGAAATGTATTTAGTTTTATAATGAATAAGGAAAATCCATGTTTTCAAAAATACCTGTGTTCATGTGGACTAGGTTTTTCTCCTATTGTTAAATACATATGTAAAGATTCTAAAAATAAACAAACAAAACATGCAAGTATTACAGGGTTTATTGGATCTTCATCTGATCATACATAGCCAGTAACCTAAGGACGCTTTGCCAAAGTCACTTTAACCATTTATTACTTTGTGTTTTAATATAATGTATATTATAGATATAATAAGTAAAGCAGTTATGTAACACAGTAGTTTCAAAGGCGTTTTTGCCCACTCTCACATTGTATAGGAGAAGGTGTGCAATTTAGTGATGCTTTAACAATATTCAATTTTAAATGTTGAATATTAAAACACTGACAACCCAATTTCAGTCAAAATGTTTAATACTGAACCATCTGAATTCTTATGCAAAAAACTGGAAGATGGTGACGTCTCAAAAAAATATATATATATATATATTGTGAGAATTTATCATAATTGATTGTATGGTCATATTATCCAGCTCGTGTGTGTATCCGCAGGTACGGCACCTGACTGTGTGCTGTTTTTTTAAAATTTTTTTTATTTTTATTTATTTTATTATTATTATTATTGTATAATCCTGGCACAAAGTTGAGTCAGTTGTGTGACTGATTTTTTTCGTTCTGCTTTTTCAGTGGTGGTTGAATCAACACTATCTTAAACCTCTTCAGATACTGAAAACATGGAACTGCACTCGACGATGGACTGGGACTGAATTTGTAGATTCAATGTTCTGTTTTGTGATTTTTCTTTTCTTTTCTTTGGGGTGAGTTTTAATAAAACAAAGAAAAAAAAATATATGAACTGCCTTTTTAAAAAAATAATAATAATAAAGTATTCGTTTACTCTGTTTTAATAGCCATAGTCCATACGAGAGGTCTGTCTGTGCTGATAGTCACAGGTTTTCTCTCGTTGTTGGCATCCAGCTCTTCGTACGTGTTGGATGTACTGACGAGCTTCCCAAACTCCAGCACCTGATTATCTGTAAAAGAAAGTTTAATGTAAAATGGTAATGATTATTATCCTGAAATGTTGTCTGTGAGATGTTCTTAGATATTAAGGGGAAACTTAATAATTACTGTTAGAGGTCACTAAAGGTTTTCTCAAAAAATCAAGAAAGTAACGCAACACATTGTTAACACATTACATTACACACTACATAAGTAATAACTGTTGTTAAGTTTTCAAATCTGATGGGTCAGAAAGTGTTGGTTAACTTTCTACAACAGCAAGTCTACAATTGTCACTGACTTAACATTTATGGAATTTCATATGACAGCACTTCGAACAGTCAGAGGTAAACTTGCAACAAGTTTTCAAACAGGTTTCAGGACAGAAACCTTTTTTTAACCATGACAAGCTGCTTTTTCTTGTGACAAAAAATTAGTTTAGTGAAGGAACACGAGTATAGCTGATCATGTGAATATATGATCACCTGAACTAACTCACTCTGGTGCATCATATCTATAAATTCATAAGTTATTAACTTTTTTGTACAATTTTACTGCAAAGATTTATACATGTGATACTCTGGTCATTCAGTACATTCAGGTCGTCAGCTGACTTCATTTAATTGGCACATAATGCTGCTGAGCCTAGACATGTATGATGGGTGTATCACGTATGCGCCCATCGCTCTGGAATACACACAATCTGGACTCATCAGACCACATGACATTTTTCCATCGCTCCAAAGTCCAACCTTTACTCTCCCAAGCAAACTGAAGCTTTTTTCCCCTGATTAGTCTCATTAACACAGACCTGTTTTATCCCAATCCTGTGAATCTCTTCACATTGTAGAAATCCTTTTACTTTAACTATTAAATTTTTCATGGTCAATCTGTCATAATGCAACTTTAAACATTCATGCAATCTCTGATCAGGGTCATTCAGGATATTTTTTCAGACCACATTTCTCCCCCAGACTCGACGGTTTAGCACTATACCTCCAGGTTTAAATAATGCACTGAACAGTTCTTAATTCTAATTATTGCAGCAATCTATTTAGTTGTATTCTTTGCTTGATGCAGGCCAATAATTTGACCCTCCTGAAACACAGGATCTTTCAACATGGTTGTTTATGAAATGAGAAGCTCCTCACTGCCTCAGTTAGGGTCAAAAGATGTGTTCTGAGCAGAAACCTATTAATCACTGCAACAATTATCCAAACAAAGGCTCTTAAGTATTTGCTTAATTAAAAGGATGAATTATAGTTGGGATGAACTCTCTTTTTTCTTTTTCTTTTTGGGGGGATAGGGTTAGGGTTTATTAATTTATACATTAAAAATGTATAAATTAATAAAAAAGTGTGCTGCTTCATTCAGAAATTATTAAAAATGGAAACATGGCAAAGTTCCAAACCATTCTTATAATACCGAGGACATTTGATGATAAAATGACAAAAGAACAATATCTTGCACTGTCATTTGAAACAGATTATTTCTATTCATAGAAGAAGAAACACTAATCAGTCATACCATTAAAACCAACTGGCTCTAATATTGTGTCACCAAAACAGCTCGGGCACATCAAGGCATACACTCCAAATGACCTTTAAATGTATGCTGTGGTACCTGACACCATGTTTAGCAGCAGATCCTTTAAGTCCTGTAAGTTATGAGAAGAGGACCACATGGATCTGAATTGTTTGTCCATGAAATTCCACAGATACTCATTCGGCTTGAGATATGGGGAATTTGGAGGCTTTAAGTCAACACCAAGAACTCGGCCATGTTCCTCAGTTACATTCTCTTGCTGTAAGAGGTCACTGTCATTAGGGAAAAACATTCGAATGAAGGAGGTTGTAGGTGTCACGTGTCAAAGTAACATCCACATGAATGACAGGACGTTTCCCAACGGAACATTACCCAATGCATCATATCACATACCTGTATTAATATTGTAATAATACAATATTACATATCAATGCAATATGTAATACAATATTACATACATATCTTAGATTCCTGTATTAATTGTGCAATATTTACCAGTGCTCTGGGGTCATATTTAGTGTGGAATACAGTACTTACTGTTTTAGGACTCATTTTATTTTATGTTATTTTATTATATTTATATTTTTTTCCTTATTTATTACTCTTTCCTTTCTATTGGATAACAACCATAAGCAACTGTAACCAAGAATAAGCAATTTCCCTCTGGGATTAATAAAGTTCTTTGAATCTTGAATCACACAAAATTTAAAAAATGCTTTACGTACATACACACACACACACACATGGTCACAATTATATACTAAACAGTACACGCGTGCATAGATGTTGACTGAATGAGTTACACACACGCACTGAGACTGAGCATTGGAGACGATTACCCACAATCCCACAGCACAAGACAGAGAAAAAACATTGGCTCAGTTGTGATCACGTGATGCTCGGCAGACAAAGTGCATGCGTAGTACAGTAATCGTATATATCAGGACCTCGCTCGTCATTCAGTACATTCAGTAGTTAAAATTTACTTTAAAATTATGTTATATATATTATTACATAAATTATAAATATATGATTATATAATAATATATAGCCTGATTCGATTCTGATTTGAAAACTGACAAAAATAATTCAGTTAATTTGAACTGAATAATAAATGATCGGCTAAATTGCACAATCGATTAAATCGTACAGACCTATGAATCTCCCTGTACTTCTAGCATTTTTAAAACAAACACTTAAACAAGACTCAATATGCAAATTATTATACAGCAGAAAAAAAGAGCGCTCGGAGACCTTAATGAGCTGTTGGACTTTTGGGCTCTGTTGGGCTAATTAAAAGAAAACATGGCTATAACAAGAGATTTCCAAGAAAGGTTTGAAACAAACGAAAGGATTATACAAATTATTCAAGGTAAAAAAAGATGTTGGTTGTTCCTAGATTGCCCATTTATAAATATTGGTGCAAGTATAAAAAAAAAATGTGAAGGTTATAAAGGAAAAACTAAAATATATCCCTTAAAAATAGAAAAATAAATGGACAGAACCGTGTGTCAGCAATAGTGGATTATGGATGACTGGATAAGTCATGTTCAGTGATGAATCACAAATCTGCTTTGAACAAGGCGATGATACTGAAACTTTCTGCAATGTCTTCTTCTAATTAGACATATTGTGTAAAGATGACTGATTTCTTCAGGGGCGAACATTTCCCCACATTTCATGATATGGGGTTGCATGTCAAGGAGAAGAGACAAACACGAGTTCTAGCAAATAATGAGCACAGCATGAGTATATTACCAAGTGTCATTCAAACAAGACACACACTAATGACATGTGACGCTATTCCGTCCATGTTTTAACGGCTCTGTTTCAACTAACATTCTCAAGTCAGAATTAAGGCAAATAAAAAATGTCCACCAAACTGAACTGAACACCGAACACTCCAAGGCTATTTCTAGTCTGCTTTGACTGTATGGGAGGTGAATCGTTTTCAACGGCTGCCACGCACCTCCAGGGTTGGGAGTTTGAATCTTGCCACCGGGCTGTGTGTGTGTGTGTGTGTGTGTGTGGAGTTTGTCCATATCCAGTTATCTCCAGTTTCCTCATACAGTCCAAAGACATGCATTCTATTCTGACTGTTTATTTTGTAGATTATATTTGATTTTTGGACACAATTTTCAATTTCTTTCAATTGAATAGTACTATGATGTTCGTCTGATTTGTCTCAACATTTGTTACAGGTTTTGAAATATCTACTGTAATTAACACTGAAAAGTCTCATACAAGGCTGATAACAGTCTGCTCCACACTCTGATAGGGGGGTTGGGGTCGTTGTGGGGACGGGGGGGGGGGGGATGATAAGGGACCAATAACAAGAAGTGATACTCTTGCAAAACATGAGTATTTATGGAAAATAAAAGCAATTTGTATTTTTTTGCAAAAGCTGTGGTAATGTTTTAGGGAATTTTACACAATTTAACATTTAAAAGTTTAATTACAGAATTGAAAAAGTATGTATCGATTCTGAACCGAAAACTGACTGATCGACATGTCGACCAACATTGATTACTGTACATTTACGACATTTAGCAGACATCCTTATCCAGAGCGACTTACATTTTACTGTATCTCGTTATACAATTTTAAGCAGTTGAGGGTCAAGGGCCTCGCTCAAGGGCCCAACAGTGGCAACCTCATAGTGCTGGGGTTTGAACTAGGGGTTGTGCTGGGGACCGTCTGATCACTAGACCAGAGCTGAGCTAGTCTGCCCTGTCTAGGTTGAATAATCAATAAAATTGTACAGTTCTAGTTGCCATGACATCCAGGCTGTCCGCTGCCTTGCGCCCTGAGCTCCATGGGATAGATTCCTGGACCTTTGACCGGATAAGTGATACAAAGAATGGATGGATGGAGAGGATTTTGGTTGACAGACAGACAGACAGATATATAGATAGATGTTTAGAAAGTTTGGGTTGATGGAGATAGACTGATGAATGGACAGTTTGGGTTGATATAGAGTTGAATGGACGGATAGATATATCCGAATGTATGTATGGCTAGAACGATCGAGCTGACTCCAAATATTTATCCTTCAACACCTCTCTTCTCAATCTGCTTCCCTTTCCTATCTTTATTTCAATGAGAGCTCTGTCACAAAACTCATCATCGGTGGTCTAAAATACTTTCGGGAAACTGACTTTCTTGTTTCACGGAGGGCCGTGATATCGTGATAGAATCGCGTCTCTCTGCTGCATGTGTATGCGCGGTGCCAGTCTCTGAGTCAGTCAGTCAGGAGTAACGAGATGTGCATTCGCAGAAGGGATTTTTTTTGTTCTGTTGCTTTTCCAATACTGCTAATAAGCAAATGTACACAGTATGATAGCCATTAATTTTCATACCAGGGTATACGGTGAAACCGGTATTTCCCTGCAACCCTACTTATAGGTTAACTGATTCAATTAGCTTTGCCACTCACTGCTCAATGCTTCATGAAATTAGTTGTGTTGTGAAGTGAGAAAACATTCCTCTCATAGACTAATCATTCAATTAATTAACACTAAACATCTTAGTGTGTAGACTACGAGACTAACCTGTTTCTCTTTTTAATTTTTTTCCTCTTAGCTTATAGTAAAAGTCTCATTAGACATTCTGTGAACTCCTTGTCAAACATTCCCAGGGACACTATTACCTCTAACTGCTTTTCTCCTGATGATTCCATTTACTGACAACCTTTACTATTTGCCCTTGATGCCTCGCGGAAATAAAACAGCAAGTCTTTCACCTTCTTACTGAATTGTTACATCACTAGACTCCATAGTGAACATTTACTAAATGCCTTCCTAATGCACCACCTACGACCTCCTGTATGTGGCTGTCGCCATCATTCCCATCTCAGACACAATAAGCTTTTGAACAGATACACAATTCAACCCTCTGACAGGAACCTTGACCATCACGGCTGCATTACTCAGGAATGAATGTGAAAGCGAAGTGGCTGATGCTGCAGATGTCTTTATCTTTACACCTGACTACAGAACTAAGCAGACTTGTTATGTTACGAAGCTCAAACTGAGTCTAATATGCTTTTATCCGTGATGTCAGCTACAAAATAAAGATGTTCCAGTTAAAAGCTTGGAATGGATGTTACAGAGACACGAACAGAAAGCGGATGAACTTGTTCCGTCTCTTCACGTTAAAGCCTCAGTCGGATCGTTCTGACTTTTTCTACAACCTGAACAGTTCCTGTTTTTTCAGCACTTACGGAGCGCATTTCGTATGCAGATTTTAAACCAGATTTCAGCACTCATACTCCCAAGTCTTTCATGTTTCATGTCAACTGTCTGTACAGTAGTTATTAGATCGATGTTTAACAAAGAAAATCAAAGCTGATTTGTTTTTAATCCTAAAGATCAAGTAAGGCTGCCTCGAGCGAAAAACTGATTTTCCCGTAAGTACACAAAGCTTAGATCTCTTACTGTCGATAACTGCTCCATTTTTAAAAACTTTTCCTGTGTGGGATTGTATGAAGAGGATCACAGGATTTGATTCGCCTCCTGCACATGGTTGAGTCACAGGAACAACCTCCACAGTTTTTATGGTGAAATCATTTGGAGGGATTATTCTAGGTTAACAGAGGATCAAAAGCAGAAGCCTGAATTAGGGGTGCCGACACTTGTGTAAGAGTAGTGCTGTCAAGAATTCGACGATAAGCAATGCACACGGATCGCACGAACATGACGCTTAAAGCCACCATGCAGGCTTTTTTTCAGAATTCTGTCTTTCTTTAAATGTGTCGTAATTTTTTGTTTCGTCCCCAATTTTGTTGCCGATCTTATAGTGGAACAAGAGACATTATCCCCTAAAATCGGAATCCGAACGTCCGATGAGTGATAATTCTTTAAAGATACACCTGATACAACTCTGCGTGTAGTGTCGAACAAAAAAATCCATCTCACCACAGCATGCACGCCCACACACACACTCGCATATACAGACTCAGCATAAGCACTTAAAAAAAAACCTCTCCAGTTCTCTTTGACCTCAAAACGATGACACAACAGCCCAAGTGTGTATTAGAGCGAGTTTAGTCTGAGTATTGGTGGGTGTCAGTGCCTGGGACTCGCTGTGCTCTTATCAGCTGTATTTCACACATAATCTGACTACTCCACTTTCCAGCGCATTGTAGAGTTGTAAATTTGTGTATATACTTTTAAAACTAAGCGACACAGAGTTAAAGTTTGAAATGCAAATAGCCCCCGACTAACTGGAACAAACATTCCAGTTAGGAATTTCAGCAGATATGAACGGACCGCGCAGTGCTCCAGATACCAAAATGTACAATAATATACAATATTTTCAGTGTGTAAGTGATGTAATGTATAAAATGTCCGGTATATTGTATGTGTGTGTGAGTGGGGGGGGAGCGGGTGAAACGATTCAGCCTCACCAGGTTTCAATTAATCAGTCCGGGAGCACGATGATAGAAAATGCTCTGTAAAGCTGTCCCGATGGTGAATAATCCTAATTTCATGAAATCCTCTACGAGACAGAGTTCAAAGTCCAATACAGTGGGAAACAGCTCTGAAACAAGGTGCAATTACGTTTTTTTGATGGCAGTGTGGGGACAGGGGACAGAGATTTAGTCACATGGATTGGTATTATGCTTTACATGCTTTACGTCTACTTTGTCCCGGAACGGAACTCGTTCGTAAATTGGGGACAACCTGTATATGGGTTAAAATAAGCGATAAGTACATGAGCTTTGCTGAAAGGATTTATACGGTAGAATGTCACTGTTTTTATTTTGCAGGGTCTCATAAAGAGGCAAAGCTGTGTGCAAGCTTTGTCTTACATTTTTTTCCCATGTAAATTCTGTCACTATATGCATGTCTCACATGGATGCTGAATTTTTTAATTGTTGACACTTTTTATGTGGGAAAATTTTCTGTCAGGTTAAAACTGTCAGGATATTTTATGGGCAAAGTCTAATTATCACCTTTTTTGTGAAAAAATAAAAAAAACAAATAACAACAACAAAAAAAACCCAGCCATGATTCATGATTGTCTGCGGCATAATGAAGGAGAAGAAAGTTTGATGATTAAAAGTCTATGACGAGGGGAAAATAAGGAGAGAGATGACGCGTGCTTGGATAAATAAATACCTACAGGCGATCTGAATGCATATGAAGAAACTATTAATTAAACTATTCATCATTGTCTCACATTTTTCTGAGTTGTCTCTTACTTGTAAAATAACCATTTTTATGAGGCAATGTTTGAACTGAAAAAAATAAAAAATAAAAGTTATTATTTACTGTCAAGTTAATGAAGAGATAAATTATCCAACCTAAAAATTAGCGCTAGATTAACCCTGACAAATAATCTTTACACTAATCGATAGACGATTAATCGTTAGGTACAATATAGTTTTTTTTTTTCTAATAAATGAAAAATCTTCACAAAGAAAAGATTAACCAATTACGTAAATGTTCGTGTTACCATTGAAGTGGTCTAAGAGGAATAAAATGTGTGTGTGAGTGTTTGAGAGAGAGAGAGCGAGAGAGAGAGAGAGAGAGAGAGTGTGTCTGTGTAACACTTGCTCACTCACCCAGGTTCCACTTAAGCCCTGATGTGCTGGTGAGACAGGCGCCGCCCACTGGGATCAAACCGCACCAGTCACCCTCAAAACCCGTATCCACATACAGCTGATGCTTCTTTCCCTGGGAGAGAAACACACACACACACACACATACAAATTAACCAATGAGGCAAATCTCTACAGCTTTAGCTGTAATTTAACCAGCTGTGGTTCTGTTGGTCCAGAGTCCAGCATGGTTTAATGTTCAGACACACACCTGATCCAGCTCATCAGCTCATCTTTCAGTGGTATTCAAGATCTTCGCAGCACTAACCCCATAGTCAAGCTACGCTAATATGAAGCTAAATTAAATTCCTCCTTCTCAATAATATAATCAAATGTACATCTATAAGTTGAACCACTGGATCACACTCTGTTCTAACTTACTGATAGGATTATTTTATACCAAAGCCAAACAATAAACTGTATAAATCAGATATAGCGGAACCTCGGTTCAACGGCTCCGAGTACAAACGGATCAGTTTCACGACAGAAAGATTTGTCTATGATTTGTATCTTCACAAACTCTTTCTCAAAACACGCCCCAGAAACCGCCGTCCCAAGCTGCTGCTATCGGCTGAACAAAGGCACGAGTGTGTCGTCCGTTTTGCTCAGTCTGCGGTCACGGATAGCGCACATGATAAAAGAATTTTGTGCAACGTAGAGTAACGTCCAAGCCTTTGCTAAGAAGTATCATCCGAACAAAACTGCGGTGAACAGAGTGCGATAACGCTGTGTAGATTTTTAGTGAGACCGGCTGCCACATACTAACCAGTGGCCAAGAAACAAAAAAAAAACCCTGAAGAAGAATTACACAGTGATTATATGGAATCTTCCTGTGAAAATGACGTGTTCGTTCTCTACTGTACACTTTATATTTACACTACCGTTCAAAAGTTTGGGGTCACTTGCAAATTTCTTTGTTTTTGTTTAGTGATTTATTTTCTACATT
>JAQMYJ010000019.1:16826925-16845278 GCA_030014305.1 Clarias laeviceps | reverse complement strand
TGTAGAAAGAAATAAAAATCAGGAACCATCATGGAGTTAGAAAGTGACCCCAAACTTTTGAACGGTAGTGTATATTTAGTGCTAAAATATATTTTTGTACAATTAAGGCTTTTTATACATTGTTTTATATTTTGTGATCTAAACAAAATAAATCAAAAGTTAAATATAGTGACGGAGAACAGATTAATTCTATTTATATGTATTCCTATGGAAAAAAAAACAGAATCCGTAAGTAAAAGCCGGTCTGAAGGAAGGCTTATTTGAACAATAACAATGCAGTAATAAAGAAAGTAATAAAAATAAATAAATAAATAGATTTTATAGATAGAATAGAGGGTTACAAACAGAATTTAGGGACAGATTATGTTCGTGAACCGAGGTTCCACTGTAATCACAAGTTATTATTCCACCACAGAAAACTTTCGAAAGATTTTTAAAGTCTATTTATATATATATATATATATATATATATATATATATTTTAAACTATGTGTCTGTCTACAAGGTACGTGTGATTTAATCAGCGATGCGGTGTTGCTTGCCTGAACAACTCGTTCTGTTTAACACAAATAAAAGTGCTAGTGTTCTTAGAATAACGTTACAGTTCAACTGTGTGTGCGCTGATCCCAATTAGCACAAACGCGCAACCATATGTGGGATCACACGCACACAAAGACCCTGAGAAACTGTCAGGATATTTCATGGGTAAACTCTAATTACCACCTTTTGTCCAAACTTAAACTACAATCATGATTCGTCTGCGACATAACAAAGGAGAAGAAAGTTTAATGAGTAAAAAGTATGTGATGGAGAAAGATTCATCAGAAGAAAGATAAAGCATGCGTGGATAAATAAATACCCACAAGTGATCTGAATTCGGTTATTAGTACATAGGAAGAAAACTGCTAATCATGATGAAAATGTCTCGGGTATAGAAATAGAATCGTGTCTAAAAAAAAAAAAAGTCTTGTGATATTCTCATTTAAATTTTTCATTGTTCAGTAAAACAATTAAACATTTTTTCATGATTAATCCTGTATCTAGGGTCGTGTCTCCTATCATCTTATTACCAGCTGACCTTGTGTGACTCCTTGAACATACAGTCGACACCCACAAGTCTGTTTGAACCTAACAGTTGTTCACGGGATCCACCGCAATTTCACGGAAACCGCAAATATCCTCCAAACTTTTTTTTACGGTAATATATAATGTTTCTTCCGTTTTAACGATAAATTATTAAGAACAGTGTCATTTACTAATATTGTAATATAAATATTATTGTAAATTCAGCTACATTCACACATAAAATATTATACTATATAAATTTTTTATGGGTTTACTTTTAACGTTCGTTTGTTTTCTTTCTTTTTTTAAGAGTAATGTATTAAGCCAAGTTTGAAATAAAATGAAAGTGTTTTGGGGGCATATTAAGTATTTAAACTATAAAAATATATATTTTTTTATAAAATTTGGGTAAGTGCCTTAGGAACGTAACCCCACCGCAAACTTCAGGGGTCGACTGTACTACGAATATTCCATTTTCCAAAATAAACGGTTGGAGTTTGAGCACTAAGCACAGGATAGATTGCAAGGTATATGCCTGGCACTTTTTCAGAAGAGTGGGTTTTTTTATACAAATTTGGGGATTTTACCTCGTGCTCATCGAGAATGTAATTCAGTCTTTACATACCATCCAGTTTGGATGAATATTCTGCTGATGACTCTGGCGGCAGTTAGAAATCCTTCATGGATGAAAAGATTGCTGTCGCCAAACTACTCCTTGCCGTTCTCCTTTTGTGATTTTGTGATTTTTTGCAAGTAGGTTTCAAAGATTGAAGAAGTGATTACCTCTCGGAGCAGACAGGCCAGAGAGGAGCCCTGAATGACGACCACTGGCATCTCTGCCATCTTCTGAAAGTGAAAAAGCGTCTCCACTGCAGCCATGATCTGATCGAATCGCCCTCCTAAGCCTCCCAGTGTAACGATAGTGTCCACCTGCCAAAAAGAAGAAACGACAGGGCATTAACAGATGCTTTCTTGTCAATCCAGAGCTCGTGTCCTGTAGTGCGTTAAGCGCTACAAAGGACTGTGTTCCAAAGCACTGTGACTGTGTGTGTGTGTGTGTGTGTGTGTGTGTGTGTGTGTGTGTGCGATTGTGAGATGAGCAGAGGGAAATGATCAACTTGGCAGAAGCGCTGTGATTATTTCATCTGAACCGACCCTTGTGACTGATGCTCTTGTGTCCCAATCTCTCTAAAAGCTTACCCCCGGAGCGAACTATTATGAGACCCTGACCCATAAATTGTACGCATTTCAGTGGAGGGGTAATTACATTGACATTTAGGAAAATGACTCTAAATCTGAATTACAAATTGTGATGTGAGGCCTCTGGGCTTCGCTGCGACCGATTTTCTGACTGACCTTCACCAACGACTGGGACAATTTCAACCTGAGCCTGAAAACTCAAGAGGCTTTTAAGTACAGGACACACCTTCTAATTCAGTGCTTTGAGATTTATTTTCTACATTTTTCAACGATACAGGAGATTTTAATACTTTGAAATAATAAATATGGAATTATGTAATTAGGAACAACAACAACATTCAGTTGTTATTTTAAAACACAAAGGTCAGCTGTTCTTATTGTCAAGTGCATTTGCAAAACCTATCAAGCACCATGAAGAAACTGGCTCTCATGAAGACCAGTGAAAGACCAACGAACAGTGTAGAATGAAATAAAAATCAAGAAAAAACATAGAATTAAATGGTGTGTCTAAACTTTTGACTGGTACTAGGTGTTTAGAATAATTTATAATCACACTCTCGCGTGTCACCCAAATGAGGATGGGTTTCCTTTTAGAGTCTGGTTCCTCTCAATGTTTCATTCCTTGTACCATCTACACCTCATTACCTCCTTGCCACAGTCGCCTCAGACTTGCTCACTAGATGATTGTGTCTGATGTTTTTTGTTTCTTATGTTCTACATTCTAAGCTATGTTCTGTCCTTCACCCACTTTAGACCCACAGTTACATAAGTATCCTGTACTTCCTTTCTACTTCAAAACCACACATCAAAACCAAACTTAATTCAATTCAATTCAATTCAATTTTATTTGAATAGTGCTTTTAACAATTGATATTATCGCAAAGCAACAAAAGAATTATTTAAGTTTGTATGAAATGTGAATGTGTATGAAACTTACATACACCGTATATCACTTAAAGTGTTAAGACTTTATCCAGTACTTGATCCTGTATTATCACCTTGATGCATCAAACTTGTGATGTCTGTGTGATAGTGCTGAATACGTTTCCCTTGTGCCAATCTGAATGTTTCTTTTACCCAGCGGGTTTGACTTGACTCTAGACAGTGGGTCCATTTAATGGGTCCTTCCCACAGCACAAACAGCTTGTCATCTACCTGCCCAAGTGCTGGTCACTTCAGTGTAAGCCTTGAGAGCTCTAGTTTGACACAGAGCTGGCCTGGACACATTCGTTCTCTCAACAAGTTTGGTATGAATATGGGGTTTGGGCAGAATGTGATATACAGGTAGTCCCCGAACATTCGAGTTACGGATTTCTGCAGATACGAACAGCCGGATCTAGGAATGTTCATAAATGTAGAACAAATCGCGGAAGTAGCTCATGATACACTATTCATGTCTATTGTACAAAAAAAAAGACACTGCAGTGCACCAGATACCAATATTTACAATTATATACAATATTTTCAGTGTGTAAGTGAATGTATAAAATGTCCAAAGTCCGGTATATTCTATGTGTGCGATTGTGGGCGTGCGGGAGAAATTAGTCAGCCTCGCCGATTTCAATGAATCAGTCCACGAGCATGAGGATAGAAAAGGTCTGTCTTTACGGTGAATAATCCTAATTTCGGAAAATCCTCAACAAGACAAAGTTCACAGTCCAATACAGCTCTGAGAAAAAAAGGGGCGCCTGTTCAAGCGTGTAGTAAAAAAAAGTAACCACCCCCCATCGCGCCAACGTCTTCTGCTTTAAACTGTGAAAAAACAGCTGACCACGCTGCCTTACCGGGAAGTTTAACGCTGAAACAAAACACCAAAACTGTGTGTCTTTTTTTATGGAGTACATTGTATATTTGTATCAAAAATGTATAAGACTCACTTTGTTGGACTTAAGAACAAATCTGACTTACGAACATGCTCCCGGAACAGAACTCGTTCGTAAATCGTAGACTACCTGTATTTAATCTCTGGTCCTCAAGTCTCGAAGTCCTTCACACCAAATCCACGTCCCATCATGGGTAGATTTAAATAAAGATTGGAGACGTTGTGCATCATTAAGAAGGAGTTTATACGCTCCCAATGGCAAATGGTCAATCTTGCCATTGCACAAAACAAAACTCTTAGTACAAAAACAAAATGGAAAAACATTTTCACCTACACTCTCTTGAAACTAATAAGGAGGCGGTAAAAAGCGAAAAGACTAACTCACTTACAAAAGCATTCACTATTATGCCTATAGCCTATTTCTCCATACAGATCCCTGTAAATCCGATGTTACTGTGGGAACCCTTTTCCTAAAAAGCATTCCAAGAAACACCACCCAGGTGAGGAAGGAACACAGAATCTGTAATAATAAACCACAAATGAAAATCTGTATTTGTTTAGGGCCTCACTCTCTTGCGCAGCACGCAGAAAATATTGTGAGGCTAGAAGAAGAAAAAAGAAGGAAAAAAAAACAGGGAAAGTTACGGCAGGTATACTGTGTGTGTGTGTGTGTGTGTGTTTGAGGTCTGACGAACTGGGGAAACACTAGAGTGAAAGTGTGATGGTGAGCAGGTCGACGTCTTTTAGACGAGCTGCAAAGACCAGAGCTTTGCACACACACGCGCACACACACACACACAGCACAGCACAGCACAGCACAGACGCCTGCACCTTGACAGCGTGAGTAGGATACGAGTTCACACTAATGTTAATCTGACAGCTCAGGCACACCAAAGTACGAGGGAAAGCAGTGGTGCAAACACACTCTTTATCTCCTCATGTATGAAAATTTCGTCACGCTTATTTCACGTCGCTGAAATACTTCGTGTTCAGGCTCTCTGATGTTCTGTGAGATGGAAGGCTAAGGATATTAGAAAGCGGAATATTAGATAGCAAACGCGCTGACTCGTGCATGCAGTGGGGAGGATGACGACAAACCTGCTCCTGCATTCTGATGGAATTTTGAAGTGTGTGTGTAGAGAGCTGAGGAAGGAGACGCGCGGTTAGATGAGAGTGACTCGTACCTGCACTTGTCGCTTCTTGATCTCCTCCAGCATTAGGACCAAGCACTTGGTGAAGTCTGTCAGGTCCTGATTAGCGGTTTCAATCAGCCTGCATTTCTGAGATTCAAGGAAAAGAGAGAGAGAAAGCGAGAGAGAATGGAAAAAAAAAATCTAAACTGACTTCTTAAAGAAACCTGAACATCCCTGATAAAAGTAATGAAAATGTGCAACAAATCATTAATTGAATTTAATTAAATTAAAATGAGCTTAGAAAGGCTCCATCTGTTTGGTGCTGTTTACAAAGCAGAAATCGTGATCAGTGTGGTTTTATGCTCTGAGTATGAGTGACATTTCTTGTTTCAGACTCTTCTACATGTCAGAAAAGACTGCAGGGGACATCCAGTCTCGCCGTTCTCCGTTCTGCCTGAATAGATGCACCTCCACGCACTGATCCAGGTGACTGCCCGATCACGGCGGGGATTACAAACCCGTGCTTCTGACATTCAGGAGAGACATTCAGCCTTTGCCGCCCTATTATTATTCCTCCAAACGTTTTAAGCCAAGGTGCCATGTTTGTCTGTAACTGATGCATCATGTAAAATTCCTACGATCATGTTGTCAGAGAGTGTGGGGTTTGGCAGCGTCAGTCTAAATTTCTTAATCAATCCAGTGGGACCAGAACGGGATAAAAATAAACATCGCGTTTAGTACATTTATATAAGCAATGCACCAGAGAAAATAACAAAAAAAACATGCAATTATAAAATGAATATGTCAAAATTATTTTAAAAAATGAAGAGGGCATGAGAATATAAATACCTTTTCAGAGTAGAAAGTCTTGACCTCAGGGGTAATTGAATCAAAATCTCCGCTTATATAATCTGGTAGAAAACTTAATGCAGAGAGAGAGATAGAGAGAGAGAGAGAGAGAGAGAGAGAGAGATGAGGAAGATTTAGAGAATACTTTTTTAAAAACAACAAATTTAGAAATTAAAATTTTCATACTTCATATTCTACATATCTATATTAGTCTATATTATATGTCCACGTAGCTATTGAGAGCCAACCAGACTCAGACACAAGCACTTTTATAACAAGATCAAATCAGGAATAAGTCACATGGCATTCAATTGTTTTATTTCATACCTAATACATAACCAATACACTAATCAGCCATAATATTTCAATGCAAAACATTATGCCAAGTATTGTGTAGGTTTTTACTGTGTTGTCCAGGTAAGGTCTGGTTAATTGGGGTATGACCTCACAAGACCTCTTGGATGGTGCCGTGGTTTCCTGTTTACTGTTTATTGGCAATATGTGCTTTTCTGTGGGACCCCCCCCTGTATATCTGTACACTTATCTCCATTGAAACGGACCGAAATATTTACAGTATGAGGGGTTTTTGATCTGAAATGCATCTTATCAGCATATAGAGAATACTTTGTTTTGTGTTTTACCCAGCCTAAAGTCCAACATGTCCTAATAACAGATTTGTTTTAAATAAATGAACTCTATTTCATCATGTAAATGAATGGTTTCCCTCAGGGTGCCTGATACTGATACAGAATGGTATTGTCTCTGTGTGTCGCCCTTGAGAATCCACAAATAAGACTCCAGCCCAGAAAAGTCAGCGGGCGAGTTAAAGTGGAGTCAATAGAGACCTTTCTTCGTGACATCTCCTCTACAGATGAAACATTTTGGTGACAAAACCCCAATTGGAACCCGGGCACGCCTTCCTACCATTCAAATTAAAGTGTCACTTAAAGTGATAAGAGTAATGGAAAAGCTCGTCCCGCTGTAAATAAGCTCAATTTTGACTGGCGCACCCCAAATTACGATTACTGAAGGCAGCCAGTGCAAGAGTTTGGGACTGAAATCAGTTCGAGACCAAAACACCTGTCCTGTCTCATGAAGTTAGTTACAGGAAAAAGAAGGACAATTAGAGACTTCAACTTCAGCTCATTGTTGTTTTTTTCCACACAGAATGAACAAGCTGAAGGACACCGAATCTCCGTAAAACTGCTTTCAAGCTACACTTAAACTGTGATAAAAACTAACAACCAAAACGCTAATTACATCTTATTCAGGAGACAAACACAAATTTACCTTAGCATGAATAAGAGGAACAACAGGCCTACACTCAACACAAAATCACAAAATGATTAATTGAAGATTTTAACTTTAGCCCTCATAGTTTACTGACAAGGATTGTACTGTGAATATGCTCAACTATTATATATAGAATATTTTTGTTTTTTGTAATGAAAGAGTTCTCCTTCATGATGCTTCCATGTAGCAGACTGGATGGGGCGGAGTCATGTGACAAGGGTGATTTTAAGGGGAAATACATAAAGGCACAAAGTGAGAAAAGAATGAACAGAGTAAAAAAAAATAACAGAAAATAATGACATGGGCAAGATTATGTCAATTAGATGTTTTGAATGTTGGTTTCAATTAATTTTTGATTATCTGCCCATATACACGAAAAGTTTGGGACAATAGTCCCAAGACAAATTTTTTATTTTTTTTGGCAGCCATGTGACTATCATGATGTGTCACATCCATCCAGAGGGCAGTTATAGACGAGATGGGGAAATTTCCTTATTGTGCTAGTTTAGACATTATTCCCAGAAAACAGTGTACACAGAAAATGACCAAATATGTTTGATGTGATTGTTATCTTATGAAAAGGAACAATTTTACAACAGAATTGAAAGATGTACCTGATATCGAGGCTGTGGATAAAAGTTAATAACCAGTCCTCGCCTGACACTGCACTGGATTGAGTGTGACGTGTTGCTTATTCTTGCCCTTCTCCTTAAACTGACTTTGCTCCAGGGGCCACGGTACTAGGGCTGACCTTGTGCTCTGACCACAGCATCAAGGTTGGGATACGCCAAAGAAAAGAATTTCGTTGTACTTTGGAAAAAAATACAGGCTCCCTCAACTTCATTTTGCAGAAGGACAAACTAACTCCTGAAAGCAAATTACATACTGAGCACGAGTCACATTCAGTTATGAAGAAGCTCCTAATCTGTACATCTGGCTCAAAGTATGTGAATCATTACATTAGATCAAGACCACTTTGTTTCCTTTAAAAGGTTGAACAGAAGCTCCTTCAATCAGCATGAGCACGGAAGCAATACACAACAAAAGCAGGTCACATTTTTAATATTTTAGTGTTCATTGTGCGGTCTTTCACTTCCAGCTCCCCGGGTCAGTTAATAAACCTAAGACGAGCTTGAACGTTTGTACTTACAGAGCAAACCCGGAGATGTTAGAGATACAAAAGCGGATTCTTTTATCAGTCCCATTGTGTTATCAGCCTTCACGAATACAGTGTTCACAGCTCTGGCTAAATGCATTCATCTAAAGCTAATCAAACTGCGAAAGGTCACTGAGTTCATTTCGTTCACAGATACTAACAAGGCCCGGTTCAGTCCATGACCCTGCATTGTTAAAGGACAGAGTGTCTGACGTGCGTAATTCTCACTTCGTCTGAATCACGAATAAATCCGATCTGAGGCGCCATTACGATTCTGGATTGAAATCCTCATTAAACACGCACAACTCCGCTCTCAGTATGGTCTCGATCATGAAACACATGAGGTCACCAGAGGTCATGGAGAAATTCCTTTACAACTTTCTGATGAACAAAACAAATCAACAAGAGCGTTCTGATTTACAAGTACAATCAGCCCTGCTCTGAGCGTTCAAGAGCCCGTGCCTGATCTCGCTCGTCTTTGATTACGCTTTCCTTGAAAAAGGGCAATTTAGCCAGGAGTCTTTTTTTTTTTTTTAAAGAACCTCTTCTTCTTTCAAGTACCGTATCTCAACTCATGGGAGATTTTGTTTATTCTTCAGGCAGATACAATCACATCAAACTCCACTGAGTTCCCCTTGACAGCCATGACTGCATACATTAAATCTGAAAAAAAGAGACGACGGTGCGGTTATGACAGCTCCCGGGAACTTCTACTGATGACAGAGGCATCGCTGAATTGACAGGTACAAGTGATTTGATGAATGGTGAAGGACCACACACTGAAAACCTTTACTTTTTTTTTTAAACATCTTTTTAAACATCTTTATTAACAAACTGCAATGCTGCACAGAATGCTGAACCGTTTAACAGATTGTTTAGCCCCTCGTGGAGGGAGCTCATGCTGTTTAAGCTCTAATAAATATTCTCTTATGTTCTCCAATTCAAAAACACGTTGTGTAACATTTAATGCTTTTTTTAAAGCATTAAAATATGTTGGGTAGCACGACCGCTCCATCTTGTGCCGGTTTGACCGCATTTTGTACCAATTTACAGATTTTTTTCAATCAAAAGTTCAAATGTCGATCTGCAAAATTAACTCTATAAGAAATAAAACATTTTGGTGCAATAATCAGTGAGATGGTTGGTGTGATGTGGGTGGGGCTCCAATAATGACACACCTATAGAAGCGTTTTATTCCACTTATGTCACAGCTTAACATTATTTTAAAAGAATGATGCATACTACTAGAGCAACTATAAAGCTGTCCCGATGGTGAAAATGGCTTAATTTTGCAAACTCCTCAACAATATAGAGTTCACAGTCCAATACAAGTGGAAAACAGCTCTGAGACAAAATGGCATCCGGGAGTTCCCTCGCGATTTATAGGCCCAGAGACAATGTTTCACTTTGAGATTAATTTCCATATGCTTGGTTTTTGGCCACATGATGGCAGTGTGGGGAAAGGAGACAAATTTAGTCAAGTGCATAGGTATGCTTAACATTGTAAATTTGTTTCAAAGGCGTAGAAGACTCACTTTGTCGGACTTAAGAACAATTTCGGGCTTATGAACATGCTCCTTGAATGGAACTCCTAAGTTTGTAAGTAGGGGACAACCCATACAGTACCTACGTATCATGATGATATCTTATCGGAAGATTCCCATCCCTGATGCATACCGTGTCACACATTTGGTCTGTTTATAGGAACAGACCCTCACCTCCTGGGTGTGATGTTTGAATCTTGTCTCCGTTTTGCATGCATGAAGTTTATATGTTTCTCCCAGTGCTTGGTGCGGTTTCTCTCACAGTCCGAAGACATGCGGTGTATGCTGACTGGCGTTGTAGTATGTGTGTGTGAGAGTGATTGATAGGCACCCCATCCAGGGTGTCCCTAGGTCTCTATGTTAAGGTACAATGCCTGGATGGATGGACGTGGTGAAAAATCCTCAGAAACAATGTAGTTGCTGTTTTCTTGAAGTTAACAAGACAAAAAAATTCACGTCACGTTACAGAGAAACAGTGAACCGTGAACCATCATCATTCCTGAAGGCTTTCCTTTGTCAAAAAAAAAAAACTTTCTTTTTGACTGCTGTAAAGCTCTGTCATTGAAAACTTCTCCTAAAAATGGTAAATAAGCATGACCTGACAGAAAATGCAACAATATCAAAACCATTTTAATAAAGCATTTGCTAAGTTCATGTGAAACAGTTGTTGCTATGGTGATGATAATATAATAGAACGAGGGCATTAGTATAAACCCATGATTTGTTTTCGAAGCCGACACTACTGTCAGTCTTTGAAAGTGATTCATCACTTTTTAGTTGGGAAGGAGAACTTAACAGTTCTGTAATATTATAATATTAAACAAAACTCAGCAATGCCTGATTTATTGCTCAAACTTTTTCATATGGACCTTATATCTGATCGAATGAAGGGACAAATAAAAGAGACCTGCAAAGAGAAAAGTTAAACAAAAATTTTTTGTGAAGCAGCTGACCTTACCTTTCTCTCTGGCCTTCTGTCAGCTGGTAAACATGGTTGGCCCCGCCGTCTGCGCAGGCTCGGATCACGGCTGGAACGATATAACACGACAAATCAGCGCACTTAACCTTCAGTACAGAAGATTTTTTTTTTTTTTTTTTTTACCCTTTTTCTTCTTTATATCTAAACCAACAGAGTTTCCTGTCCCAGGAAAATATCAGTTCTGACACCCAACTAATCTTACATCACATCTTTAGAAGGATTACAGATGGAGCTCTGAGGAGATATTCATAAGGAGTGTTATCATAATGACCCATTTCCACCACACAGATCATCGCTGATTGTATTTACTATTACAGATCTTTAAATTTAATTTCAACATTTAATCTCCCCAGAGACATCAGCCAATAATGTCCATTTGTGAGCTCATGCATGCAGAAGAGGGCAGATAGCATCTCCTCTGAAAATGTCATGCACCCTGTGATAAAAAAAAATCCAGAGGTTAGAATCACATGTGCCTCGCCCTCTCCAGTTGGTAGATTCTGCATGACAGAGGAGAGTTATGTAGTGACTGGGAATTGGCAACATTTACACTTACATCATCTGGCAGACGCGCTTATCACATTTTTATCTCATTATACATCTGAGCAATTGAAGGTTAAGGGCTTTGCTCAAGGGCCCGACAGGGACAACTTGGTGGTCGAGGGGTTTGAACCTGGGCCCTTCCAAACCATAGTCCAATATCTTAAGTATTGAGCTACCCCGACCACAAGAGTAAAATGTGTTTAAAAAAGCACAACATTTCAAAGAAGGATGATTATTATCTTTAAATTCTTCACGACTGGAAAGCTCACTGCAGCACGGACAAAATGTATAAACTAACGGTGGGCAACTGAGCAGCTCGTGACACATAGATTTTATGTCCAGACTAGTACTTTTTTTCACCAGAGAATGAAAACCCTACTCGAAATTCACGTTTTGCCTTATATGTTTAAACGTAATGACGTTCGATGCTCTAACTACAGCTTGTTCTTACGAATCGCACCTCTTGCTGTACTACACACATCTAAGGTTTATTTATTTATCATGTGTACTGTACCTTACAGCACAGTTAAATTATTATAATTTTTTTTGCATATCGCAGGTAGGACAGTGAGGTCAGAATGCAGAGACAGACAGGATACAGCGATACTCCTTGAGCAGATAAGGTTAAAGCTTTGCTCAAAGGCTCAACAGTGGTAGCTTGGTAGTGCTGGGGATTGAACCCCGACCTTCTGATCAGTAACCTAGATCTCCTTAATCGGAGCTTAAAAGACAGAAGATTGAGTGATGTTAAGTTGAAATTACTCTGCTTATTCGACCACTGCCCTGTGAACAGAGTGATTTCAACTTAAAATTGTTCAATCTGTCTTTGTAGCTCCACTATACAGGAATGTGTTTTTCATGAGTGGTCAAACCAGAGGCAGTTATTTCAGTGTAACCACATAAAATAATAAATTTTATACTGAAAACAAATTGACTCTGAAATATTAATACACCTTGTATTATAAGAAAAGTAGATGTAAATTCTTTCCTATTATTTTCATCTTCAGGTTTTTCAGCATCATAAATGTTGCAACATAATTAATATTGACAGATTGTTTGGCAGTAGATTGTACTGTAAATGATTAGGCAAAGTAAAAACGTGTCCTCACTGCTTCTACTATTAACTGACGTGCACCTGAAATTCCTGAGCATGTCACATTTTTGTGCTTTTCGATTGTTCTAGATGCAAGTTTGTCATAAAACCCAGAACTCTGCTCCAAACTGTTGCAAATTGCATATCAGCCATGGATCACCCCAGACACACGCCGGTAAGCCAGGATCTTATCGTACGACCACTCAAGCCTCATTCGGGGCGATATGTTGCAAAAGATCCAAAGAAAAAAAAAAAGAGAAAAAGAAAAAAAAAAGCCGGAACTGGAAAAAAAGGTGTCTCCCATGATGCCAGAGCAAGGGGCTGAAAATCATAATGCTCATGCTCTCAATCAAGCACTTACACTTATAATAGGTTCTTTTTTACTCTACTATAGTTACTTTTCTTAATAAATTAATTAAGTTGCTATGTATTTCTGCAAATACTTTCTAGAAAACTTTAACTTGAGTCATAAGTGAACGCCTCGGGCTCGGCATGCGCTGTACTTCACCTGTCTTTATGTAAAGTGCTTATTCCCACCAGACAAGCACTGAGAGGAGAAACTGCGCTCAGCGTGAGTCACACAGAACGACTCGGCTTTGATCGTTCGCTCACTGGGAGCAGTCTGATGTGGTGGTGAATCCTCGCAGGGCTTAATTTCCAGGTTTTTGGAGAGAGAGAAGGAGAGAAAGTGAGAGAGAAAGAGAGGTAGAGTGCCTTGCTGGTCTCTTCAAGACAGCCAGCTGGAGAACTGTGTTCTGGTCCCAGAGTCACACCCCAATCACACCTGCCTTCACTTCCACAAAGAGTACTTGTTAAAATTAAACTTTTTTGAGGCGCAAGATTCATAAAGAAAAGTTAATTCTAAAACTTTTTAGGTGATGTTAATACGAAGCAGCAAGAACAGAGTAAAACCATTGACGGGAAATCTGAAAAACCCTGAAGTTACCGTAAGTACTGACCAATAAATCCCAAAGTGATTCAGAAATTCACAGAAACTAAAATTTATTTATTAAAGAACAACTCGGGTCCGAAAACCTATCCCAGGGAGTTCAAGACAAGATAGGGATGAAATCCCAACCTATCACTCACAAGTGCAGTTCGAAAGGATGCGGTCGGCTGGCGTCACATGGTTCGGAGGAAACACGTGATAGTCTTCGGCCCTCCCGACTGAGTGGTAGTAGTAGCACAGAATTGGGACTAGACAGCTGTATGTCGTCCATAAGAAAATCACTTATTAGTCAAACTAAGCAAAAAAAGGCCCACAGTGATATGATCTGGCGTTGCTTCAGTAGGTCGGATCTAGGCTCAGCAACGTTATGTGGCAATTAAATGAAGTCAGCTGACGACCTGAGTGAGGGCGGGGTTAGCGCTGTGGTTAAGGCGTTGGCCTATGATCCGGCAGGGTCCAGGTTCACCATCACCAAGTTGCCCCAGTTCGGTGCTTGAGCGAGGCTCTTAACCCTTAACTGCTCAGATGTATAATGAGATAAAAATGAAAGTCGCTCTGGATAAGGGCGTCTGTCAGATGCTGTAAATGAATGTACTGAATAAGTAGATGATCACATCTATGGAGCTTTTCTTCTCTGATGGCATGGGCATACTGTACTTCAGGACTCAAATTGTGGATCTGGGAGCATGAGAGATAATTTTCACATATGAACCGGCCACCACATTGTGCCAACCTCTTTCCTTAAATGTTAAATAAACATCTCCCAGGATAAATTTTTTGAATCTTTGTTAAATAGCAAGATTATTATTACACTTACTAGAAACATTAACAAAGTGCTTTCTGGGACATGTGAATTGGAATAAAACTTGCATATGGTGCTGGTGTCAAAGCTTCTAGAAAATGAACAAACACTTTCTGACCAATCAGATTAAAAAAAATGAAACAACAGAACTATATTAATAAGTTTAAATAAATTACAGACATACAGTGGGCATCTCTGTGGACAAATAAACAATGACAGGGTGGTAAACTGCCCAGAATGAGGTAGCTGATGGCTTATGGGTAAGATTGAGCGTCTTTATTGTGGATGTTGCACCTCTGAGTCCCTAATCAGGACTGAATGACCTTTCTGAGAATTAAAGACTGCTGCCTTTGCCATTTACCAAAAGTGCTAAGAAGCCAAACAAGGAGCAAATCAAATGCAAGAATCTAATTATCACAAAATCAATACCTTTTTTCCAGAGCACATGGAAGAAGTGAGGGTCCAGAGGCTGATTCAGGATGACCAGGCAGATCCTCTGGGTTCCTGTTGGAACAGAAAATAACGTGAAATTGCATTTCAGGGTACAGGATCAATCCGTCAAGGCTATGTTCCTATATATGTGTATTACATTATATGTATTGTGGCATTAACGTTATGAGTAACAAAGGTTATAAATTTGAAAGACTCCAAATATGTTGTGTATATGTTTAATTTTATATGGCATTTAAAAAAAATATGTAGGAATTGCAGAACAAATGATAAGCAGTAGATGATAAGTGATCTCAGTGACTTCAACCAAGGCATGCTTGTCGGTGCCACATGAGATGGTTTGAGTATATTTGATTACTGATCTTCTGGGAGTTTCACACACAACACATCTAATCTCTACCTAAACCAATCTCTAATGTTTACACAGAACGCTGTGGGAAAAAAATCAAACGTTCAATGAATAGCCAGAGTGGGTGAAAATGCTTTTCTGATGATGAGATATGGGAATTGGATGACCAGGCTAGCTCGAGCTGACAGGCCGTGTACGGTAACAGCTGCTCCTTACAACCGTGGTGAGCAGAAAAGCATCTCAGGAAGCACGACATCTTCAATCGAAAGGTGGATGAATTACAGCTAGAAGTAAAAAATAATAATAATAAAATAAATACATGGCAAATTGTCAGATGCTTGCCAAGATTTAAAATCCTATAATGCAAAATTGACTGTGCTTACCAAGATTTTAAATGTTAGACCTGGACATATGAAATTAATTATCTTGTTTTAAAAGTTATTTTTTAGCTTCTTATTTATTGATGGATTACATGGATGATATTATATAATTTTATTATTATATTAAATTATTATTATATTCTTATTACATGGATTATATTATATTATATTATATTACATGAATATATGGATGGATTAAAGCAGGAGGTTTATTAGACGTATTAAAAAAAAAAAAAAAACACTCCAAATGGTCCTGTACTTGCCAAGATTTTAAATCTCAGACCTGGATAAATTATCTTGTTTTAAAAGTATTTTTCCAGCTTCTTATCTTATTTATAGACTGAACAAAAGTAATTTAAGATTTCTTGTCAAATCTTGTCTTTTTTTGTTACATGGGCAGATCATTTCACAAGGTTTAAGATAACAAGATAATTAATCTCATATGTCCAGGTCTCAGATTTAAAATCTTGGCATAACACAGAACAATTTGCAATCTGTCCAATTTGGTTGGGTGAGGAGCCTGTGCTCTCTGTAGCCTCAAATTAATTTCTTTGAATGTATATTGTTTTTCTTTATTTTTTTACACTAAAAGGCAAACCTCTGAAAAAAACATGACACGCAATACAACTAACCTATTCCGATCACTTTCCTTTAAATAAATCCCCATGTTAATGATCTGGATTAGTTTTCAGTCTCATGAATATGAAGACTGAAAAATATGAAATATTAAACTGATTGAGAGTTCAGCTAATCACGAGACTATGAAGGATCAAAAGCTGCTCCGAGGATCAACATTTCGTCAACAGTTTGTCCCGATTGACCTGGGACAAATTGGCCCTGGTCAGGTACTGTTATTTTGCAGCTTCCGATCCAGACCTTGGGTTAACGTGTGTATGAGGTTTCAGAAGTTCTCCGCGGGTCTGTATGGGTTTCCTCAGCGTTCTCCAGTTCCCACGATCCAAAGACAAGCATGTAGGTGTGAAGGTGTGCACGTGACTGACCTAGCAGCTCATCTGTAGTGCGTTTGTGTTAGAATACGCTCCTGAACCAGGAGAAAACACTTACTGAAGAGGAATGCATGAGTAATCTACACTGCAGATTATTATTGCGATAACCATGTTTCACTCAAGTGTTCTTCGGCTTTTAAAAAGAAATATTTACCTGCTAGTATGTAGAACATTGCAATGAGGAAACTACATTCTGTTTTATATGCAGTAATTGCAGTTGATCATTTATTTCAGAATGTACTTAGACTTTCATATATATTCAGTAATTTAACTATGTTTTTTTCTATAATAGAACACCTTGTATATAAGCTTTATTCTTGTTATTAGACTTCAAATTCACAACAAACAGACTTTCTAATGTCCTAATTTAAAACATCATAAAGATGTAAAATCACCAGGGACCAGATGATACAATCTTATTACAACATCTAGGTGCTGATTCAATTCGAGTATTGCGATTCTGTTAGTATCATGATTTTATAAATATCCTATTCAATGCGCCTTCCACACAGGATGCTGTGCTGCCTGCAAATGTGTGAATAGTTTAGAGTGCGCCTCCTGTAGGATTTACTACCTGAAATGCAAGCATACAGTATATAAATTAAAGATTTATGTTATTGATTTTGGAGGCGATATACTGTATGAATTGCTACAGAAAAGAATTGTGATATCTAACTGAATCGATTTCCCCCACATACCCTATAACATCAAGCTTTTTGCAAATTGTTTACAATCCAAATGGCAAATTAGTTCCTGATGTCATTTACATTAGAAAAATTACAATACATTTAAAAAAGAAAAACCTCGTTTAGGAAACGGTATCGAATTCAAGCAATCACTATCAGTACTGATGTTGAATATTAACGAAACCCAGCCCTACTTACGACACTGAACAAAATTATAAGTATTACAGTATTACTTTTAGCCATTTTTTACATTACTCTGTTTTAATAAATATACAGAGGGGCCCAAAACAGTTCAACAGTTGTTATCTGTGCCCTTTTATAAACCTCAAACTAAAATATAGTTGCAAGCAACGATGAGCGGGCCCAAGCACTCTGCGCCATCGCCACCCCAGGTACTGTGTGTTATTTGAGAATGTTAAGACCTACAAAAAGCCTGGGTGCACCGCACAACTTTCACATGTCACACACTATATAATGCTGATTAGGCCCTAAATATTTGTTGAGTGCATTGGTGTGTGTGTGTGTGTGTGTGTGTGTGTGTGTGTGTGTGTGTGTGTGTGTGTGTGTAAGAAAACGTAAGAAAGACATGTGGGTGTGTCAGTCTGTGTGCGACAAGTAAATGTGTTTGTGCATGTTTGTGTGTGTGTCTGTGTTAACATTTGCGATGTGTGTTAATATGTGCGTGATGCGTGCGTGTGAACATTTGTGTGTATGTATTTGTGTGATATATGAGTGTGTGTGTATGAGTGTGCGGGTGTGTGTGTGTCTGTGTGAGTGTTAACATTTGTAATGTGTGTGTATGTATGTGTGTGAGTGTGTGTGTGAATGCATGCGTGCGAGTGTGTGTGTGTGTGTGTGTGAGAGTGTTAACATTTGTGATCTGTACGTGTGTAGAATAGGCCCCAGATGCTAGAAAAAAAGCATCACACTATGATGTTACTCAATTTAATGTCACTGAATGTCATGTCACTGAACGTGTTGTCACACACACTCGTAAAGCGACCGGCACTAGGACCCGGAAGTAGTACGGTCGCGAACCAGGAAGTATAAAAG